>JACAVU010000004.1:21761326-22097442 GCA_014183005.1 Castanea mollissima | reverse complement strand
ACACAAGCACTTAAACAGTGGCATGAAAAGTTTGATTCCTGCATGATTGAGAATGGTTATAAATCAAATGAATGTGATAAATGTATTATTCTAAATCATGGAATAATTTACATGTCATTATTAGCCTCTATGTGGATGATATGATTTTTGGCTCAAATATACATGTTATAAATGAGACAAAAAATATGTTCAAAGCCATTTTGATATGAAAGATCTTGGTGAGGCTAATTTTATTTTGGGTATGAAAATTACAAAACATGTGATGGAATATATCTTGATCAATCACATTATGTTGATAAAATATTAAGAAAATATAATTTCATGATTACAAAAGTGTAGCTACTCTTTTGATTCTAGTGTTCTTTATTTCCTGTGAATAATGATGATGATATTTTTAATCAAAAGGAAATGCTAGCATCATTGGTAGTTTGCGTTATGCTACTGATTGTACTAGACCTGACATTGCATATGCATAGGAGTGCTAAGTAATTTACTAGCAAGCCTAGTAAAGATCATTGCTAGCTATTGAGTGAGTCATGAGATATTTAATTGGTACCAAAAGTTATGGCTTGTTTTATAAAAAATATCCTACTGTGATTGAAGGTTTTAGTGATGCCGATTGAAACTTTGTCAGGTGATTCTCTCTCTCCACTGGTTATATTTTTACCTTAGTGGTGCATTTTGTTGGAATCTAAAAAGCCAACAATAATTGCTAATTCAACAATGGAACTGAATAATAGCATTAGCTTCAGCTAGTGAAGAGGGAAATTGGCTTAGAGACTTGTTATATGAAATTCCACTTTGGGAAAAGGCAATTCCACCTATATTAATTCATTGTGATAGCACTGCTGCAATTGATAGAGTTAAAAACTGTTATTACAATCGTAAATCTAGACCTAAAAGAAGAAAGCACAGTACCGTGCGATCTTATTTGAGTAGTGATATCATAACTGTGGATTATATTAAATCTAATGATAATCTTGCAAATCCATTTACCAAAACCTTGGCAAAAGATAGAGTCTAGAATACATCGAGGGGGTTGGGACTAAAGTCCATAGAATCATGAGCCATGTATGAGGATACCCAACCCAAAGACCAGAGATCTTAAGAATTGGGTTCAATAGGAAAAACGAATCATACGATGGTCGTAAGAAATGCACAATTAATTTTGTTAATTATTTATTTTGTAAATAATTTTTTAGTTGTTTATCCCTATGATGTAAGTGCATTTATCCTATAATGTGGAGAGGTTAAGTAAAAAACTTTTAATGAAATTTGTAACTCGTATGAGTGGGGTGTCAAAATTACAGGAGCACTCTTGAAAAAATTTCACCTATGTGAGTGTGGGGGTGGGGCCGCTCCCTATGAGATTTGGATTTAATCTCAAATACACTCATGAAATCGGGATTAGCACATGGCCGTAAAGTGCTAGCTATAAAAGCTCATGTCAACACCTGGGTTGTTATGTGTAAGCAGTGACACTTAATTTTCCTAAAGCAGTCCTAGTTCAAGTCGGAGACCACTACGACTCTAGAGTTGAGATTGTTGTTTTACTAAGTGAAGGTTCAATGCAAAGCACACGTTTATGATGCATAGTGACCCATCTTTGCCTGGTAATCTCTCTTTAACTAAAAATTTAATATTAAAATGAATGGGGGATTGTTGGAGCATTTTAATATTAAATAATTAAAATGAATAAATTTTATAACATAAATGTAAAGATGTGGAAGATGAGAAGTTAGTGAAAATGTTCAACCCCACATTGAAAATGAGAAAGACTATTTTGTTCTTTTTAATTATGGCGATTAATGGGCTAACATGAATTGTCTCAAATATTGGGCCAGATACGTGCGCAAGGGGGAGGTGAAGGGTGGAGGTGTCAAATTTGGAAATGAATCAGCACCTTGGATCCTCCTACTTGACAGCCCATTTAGAGGAATTACCATATCCGTTGGTGAGTAAATGACCCAAATTAATATTCCATTTTTATTATGGAAAATAATGAGTCATTAACCCACTTAATGGACTATCCGTTTGGGCCTTTTCATTATTCAGAAAACTCCTTATCTCACCATTAATTATGTAACTCTAGCCCATCAGAATAATATCCAACAATTAATCTTGTAACACCCACTATATTAGAATAATGGACCTAATTAATCAGATTAATTTGAGTAGTAATTTCGTGAGGCCCATTAAGCCTATAAATAGACTCATTCAGACACAATTCAAGTTACTGCAATATACACTAAAAAAAAAAAATAGAGAGATTCTTGGCAAGGAAGGGTGTTCTTTCTAGTGGAGCTTTGGGCTTGAACACTTTGTGCAAAGGTTGTTCTAGTGACCCATCTAGAGTTGAGATTGTTGTTTTACTAAGTGAAGGTTCAATGCAAAGCACACGTTTATGATGCATAGTGACCCATCTTTGCCTGGTAATCTCTCTTTAACTAAAAATTTAATATTAAAATGAATGGGGGATTGTTGGAGCATTTTAATATTAAATAATTAAAATGAATAAATTTTATAACATAAATGTAAAGATGTGGAAGATGAGAAGTTAGTGAAAATGTTCAACCCCACATTGAAAATGAGAAAGACTATTTTGTTCTTTTTAATTATGGCGATTAATGGGCTAACATGAATTGTCTCAAATATTGGCCAGATACGTGCGCAAGGGGGAGGTGAAGGGTGGAGGTGTCAAATTTGGAAATGAATCAGCACCTTGGATCCTCCTACTTGACAGCCCATTTAGAGAATTACCATATCCGTTGGTGAGTAAATGACCCAAATTAATATTCCATTTTTATTATGGAAAATAATGAGTCATTAACCCACTTAATGGACTATCCGTTTGGGCCTTTTCATTATTCAGAAAACTCCTTATCTCACCATTAATTATGTAACTCTAGCCCATCAGAATAATATCCAACAATTAATCTTGTAACACCCACTATATTAGAATAATGGACCTAATTAATCAGATTAATTTGAGTAGTAATTTCGTGAGGCCCATTAAGCCTATAAATAGACTCATTCAGACACAATTCAAGTTACTGCAATATACACTAAAAAAAAAAAATAGAGAGATTCTTGGCAAGGAAGGGTGTTCTTTCTAGTGGAGCTTTGGGCTTGAACACTTTGTGCAAAGGTTGTTCTAGCTATACGACACTTGTTGGGTTGTTGTATCTTCAAGGAGACAAGTCAGAGACGGTCTGCACCGGTTACAAAGTTTAGCCAACCAAGGGCTTGAATCTCCTTAAAGAGAGTGAGTGTCGCGCCTTAGTTCAAATAGTGTTGTGTAATCTCTTTCTTTAAACTAATAAAAATTCAGAAGTATTATTCAGTTTCTCTTCGTATTATTTCCATTATCATTATATTTGCACCAACAATTTTTGTTAGTCAAATGTTCAAATCCTAAAATCAAATTACAAGTTGATGACCTGTTAAAAATAATAATTACAACTTAACTCTAAGCATATTGTAAAATTGTAAAATTGAGTATGGGTTTATATATTTTTGTACTCGGACTGTTTGTGAATGTCAAGTTTGTTCCAAAAGTCCTAGATAGTGAGAAATAGAGTTCTGTTACAAAAAAAAAAAAAACAAAAAAAAAAAAAAACAAAAAAACAAAAAAAACAAAAAAAAAAAACAAAAACAAACAAACAAACAAAACAAACACGTATTCTTTGCACACTAAAAAAAAGTCTAATAGTATATAGCATCAGTGAAAAAATCAAAAACAATGTGGGTGTCATTAGGATTTTTCTAATAATAAAAGAATAATGCTAATGCATGACTTACATGACTCATATATTTATGCTATTTGAAAAGGGAGCCGGACGCATTACCATTTTGATAAGTCCGGCCAGACCCATTAGGCCACTAACATATTTTACTTTCATATAAAGTTATGGTATGTTTATGCTATCTCTATTCAAGGTTATCAAAATTGAGATCTTATGTAGGATCGTAAGAGGTAAGTTGGATTGTAGGATCGGATCATGGATCGTAAGATCTTACATTATTTAAGAAAAAAACAAAAAATACACATTAGTATGTTAAATCATATATTGTGAGGGCAGAAGGGTTAGAATATGTTCTTGGGCCTTGGGCATGGTCCGAGAGTATTAATTTGTCCGAGGTTTTAGTGGTAATAATGATACCGAACTTAAAACCCCACAGAAAAACTATTGCGATAGAGGCTGATGGGAATGGTCCAAGGCATGGCATCTCCTCAGATAAGTGAAGTGAAGATCATATGATACGCCATGATATTTAGAAGGAAATTCTAGAAGGCCTGGTGGATGAAGATGTATTGCACAAGGGCACAGAGATAAAGAGTGAATGGAAAATATCTTATAGAAAGCTGCTACCACCGCATTAAAGACTCAGTGCCTACCTCTCTGGCCGCATTAATAAGAAAATGACATTTGAACAGTGGTGATCAGTCTTACAACTATTGTTTGAATACATTAAGAGGGCGGTGGATGGGACAAGTATCTGGATCAGTAATATAATCCATACGTGGAAGATGGAGGAAGAAAGAAGGATAATATAAAGGGAAAGAAAGGCATTCGAGAAGAAGGAGGTGGAAGAAAGAGAAAATACTGTACACACCACCTTTAATCGTAATCTATTTTTAAAAGAAGGAAAAACAATACAAGTCATCATCGGCTTACGTCTAAGGAGAGTTTATATCACATAATCATTTCGTTGCACGTAAATTGGGATCTAGCCCAACATTTTTGTTATCCAACATCCATAGAACCTAAGTTTCAAGTCCATACTCTACAAATTTCATTGTATAGGGCTTTTTGAGCCTGCACTCTTCATACTGTTGGGTTTGGGTGTGAATTGTGTCCCTACAATTGGCGCCGTCTGTAAAAAATCTTGTGTTTTAGGAATTGTAGCAAGATGGTAGGCTCAGGTTCACAATGTGCGGAGTCTGTGGGGTCTCAGCATGAGGATCACTCCTTGCATCTTGAGCACAATAAGGACCGAAAGGCTAGTGTACATACTACGCACACTAGTAGAAGTAGGAGTCATTCACGAGGAGGAAGCAAAATTCCTCATGAGGAATATGCAAAAGCCATGCAGAAGGAGATTGACCATTTGAAGAAGAAGTTACGTCGCGAGAGGCGAAGGCGAAGGCCCTCTTTTTCTGACCCTTCTTCTGAAGATAGCCAGGGCAGTGGCTGCAGGGAGTAGGTCAAGAACTCCTCCTGATCATCTTCATGGTCATCAGGGCAGGGAATCTTCCTTTAGGGGCTTGGGAAATGATGCTATGAGTAGGACTTTTTGGGCCTGTACTCTTCATACTGTTGGGTTCGGCTGTGAATTGTGTCCTTACATATATATATATATATATAACTAAAACTTCTAAAACTCTCACAATTTTTCACATCAACACGATATTTAAATAAAATTATTTTTGTTTAGTCCAAACTTGACAATGAGTGAAACTCTATCTCTTTAACAAATCCAACTTAAATTCAAACTCATCACAATTTTTCATGTGAGCACAATATTTAAATAAAATTAGTATTTTATCTAAATAAAATTATTTTTGTTTAGTCCAAACTTGACAAAGGGTGCAATTTTATCTCTCTAACAAGTTCAACTTAAACTCATCATTATCATTTTTTAAAAATAAAATTATTTTTGTTTAATTCGAAACCTTTGAAACTCTCATAATTTTTCACGTCAGCACATAATTGAAATTATTTTTTTGAATGTAACTCATCGTTCTTTTATATTTCTCTATTGTTTAGTTATGTACATTTTGTTTTCTTTAAATAATTTCTAAGCAATGAATCATTTGATTCTTTAATATTTTTTGGTCTTTTATAAGTTTTAATATCTGAATTTTTGAATTATATTTTTTGCAGTATTTAAAACTGTCTAACAAATTTATTGTAAGCCATTGCACGTTCAAGGCTTCTTTATCAAATTGTAACACAAATTGGAGTTATACAAGAGCAAATCATGCAATAATGTAATTTCTTAATCAATTTAAGATTTTATAAAATTATTTTAGTCTACCTCACAAATAGATAGGTTCCTCTGCATAGCACGGGTTAGCGACTAGTATACCATATAATAAAAGTTGGGCTTAGATTCCGTGGTTGCGCCAAGTGGCTTCACCAAATTATAGAATTTTTTTTTAGATTTTTAAAATATATATAATTTTTGTTCTCCTATAATTTCTAAGTTAATAAAAATATTAATTTGATTACAATTCAAATTCTCCATCTAATCCATCTAATCATTATTTTTTTAGTGTACGTAGTGTATTATAATCCAAATTCTTTATCTAATCCATCTAATTCTTATTTTTTACGTGTAGTGTATTATATCCAAATCTTCATCTAATCTATCCAATCCTTATTTTTAACATGTAGTGTATTATAAAATAACTGCAACTTATTTTTAACATATATATATATATATATATATATATATATATATATATATATATATTTAAAAGCCACTTTCAGTGAGAGGCTATAGGGAGGAATTTATATATATTTTTTATCTAATTTTTTTTTTCAAATATATATATATATATATATATTTATATATTGGATAAATATCAAATTTTTGGATAACAAAAAAAAAGGCTAATAACATTAACAACTTGATTTTTACGGTTTAAACAGAAAAAAAAATTTGTAATTAATATTAACAACTTCATTTTATGGTATTTGATTTTAAATAAATTCCTTTTTTTTTTCTTATATAAACTTCTTCACACCTTAAAATTATTTTTTAAAATAAAAACATCTGATCAACTTTTTTTTTTTGAAGTTTACCATGGTTGTAATTTTGATTGTTAGATAAGTATAGGAATGATTATGGACAATAGTTTTATTATACCATGAATCTCATCTTTAGATTTTCAAGTCACTATGTATAATATTTTAAATATCCAAGTATTAATTATTTTTTAAGGTTATTTGTTTTTTGATTTTCTCTCAAATTCAATCCCTCTTCGCTTCAAAAAATAAATTCCCAATTTTTATTCATTTATTTATTTATTATTATTCATGTTGTTTTTTATTTAATTTTTTCAGGGAATTTCCTTAAGGTTTCGAAGCACTCGATCAAACAATACTCTTGATATTGAGTTTTTCTCAAAAATATTTCTTGAAGTTTATATTTACACGTTTTGTTTTGATAGGGTGAAATTCTGTGCCTCCTACCTCACTTTCAAAGACAAAAATTCAATTCTTATGTAAGTTTATCTACTTTTATTTTTTTAATGTTTAGCAATTTGGGCTATTCATAATTCTTAACTATTACATTGAGGTTACCACTTAAATATGCTTTCAATTATTTTTTTTAATTATTGAATTCAAGATTTTTCATTTAAATATGCACTTGAGCTTTAATTATGTAAACTCCCTTTATATTTTTTTAGGCATCTCCTTTTATATTAGTTGCATAGTTATCTACCATATTCCATTCAATTAATTTTGGATTTATATATGATTTTTTTTATTTATTTATAAAAACTTAATCTTATACAATATGCATTCATTGTATAACTTAAAGTAAAATGTTGCTTTTAAAAAATAGAGTAAAATATTATTTTATTTTTATTATCTATTTAATTTTAATTAAAATAAAATTTATTTTTATAATTTCATTAATTTACACATTTTTTATCAGCATTAATTTACACATTATTATTGATTAAGTCGTGCATTGCACAGGCATAATACTAGTAATCATATAAATTATAAATTCATTGATATAATTATCATACTTCACTACATCCATTTGTAAGTATCATTTAAAGAGGCCAAAAACCTCAAAATGTGACACTCTATTGGGATATTTTTTATTTGTGTCCAACTGACACTCCTTATACATTAGAGTGAAAAAACTTGGTCTATTGAGATTTTATTTTTCATTTGGGTTCAACTGAGCCTTCTGTCAAGTTAAAAAATATTACAAGAAACCAAGGTCATTTGGGATAATCGAAATCGTACGATCCTACCGATCCTGAATGATCGCAAAGATCTTTGAAAGATTTAGATCGTTTTGAGTAGGTAGGATCATAAAATCGTAAGATCATAGGATCCAAATCGGGATTTTGACAACCATGTCTCTATCTCTTTTATTTATTTATTTTTAACTTTTTATAATCTTATCATAATTTTTATCAGATATCATTTTGAGAAGATTGCTTTTCTTGGTTTTATTGAAGACTACAAACAACAATAATTCTAATAACAATACCTCTAGCACACTGTCTCTCCTAATTGTGGGTGGATAAGAATGATTGATAGAGGAAAAATGGTAGATACATATAAAAGTGAAAGGACAAAACTTAGGTACAATACTTTAGATACTGTTTCCTAAGTTTTCCTCTTAAGATTCAGTTATGTGGCTACTTAATTAAAAAATATACTTCCATTCCATGAGAAAAAATCCACATAGTAGAATTTTAAAAAGGAAATTTAAGGAACACCTAAGTACTGTACCTAAGTCTCGCTCAAAGTGAAAAATAGTTATAATTCATCACATAAGATAATTGTGAGAAATGATGTTGTAAAAGTAGTAGTCCTAAATTAACTCCAACAACATGCGAGAAAGATCAATTTTTTATTTTTTATTTTTTATTTTTAAAAAATGTTATACAATTTTTCACAACTAGCATGCTTTGAGTTAGAGTGGTTCTACTACCACAAATATTTTTTGCCACAACTTTTATGTGGCAAATTACAACTGGGCTGCATATCATTTTACATAAATCCACAGTATTTTCTTTGCTACTTACAATCTATCACGCTAAAGTTGTGCTAAAAAAGTTTGCGATCTTAAATTTTTCTCTTTGAGTTAACATGTTTGGGTGCTGCTAACTTATATTTTGAGTCACTCATTCATCATTCAATACTAAACCTTTGTCTACCAACTTCTTATTATATGAGGATCCTCTTTGTTTCCAAGTGAAATGAATAGTGTCCATATTTAACTATAATTAAATTAAACTAGTTAAAAGGTTTTGGATAAGGGGTATTTACTATTTTGAGTTAGAGAGAGTCTATAGAAACAAAAAAGATGACAAGAAGTTTAACATATGTTGATGTTACAGATTATTAGTGGTACGTAAAAAAGTGATGATATCCATGGTGGATCCAAATAAGAACTAATTTAAAGACTAGAATAACTATTACAACAACAATAATCTTATGATCATAACATTTATCTCTAATTCTCACAAATATCCAATGTGGTTAGCTGTGGATGGTATAGAGAAAAAATGGCGAGTCTATTTGAAAGTAAAAGGCAATCATACACAATTTATCACATAAGATAGTTATAGGGAAGGGTGTTGTAAATGTTGTGGTCATAGAATAAGTTCTACAACAACAATAATTTTAGGAACACAACCTTTGATTATCATTTTTTGTAACTATCTTATATGGTTGATTGTGAATGGTAGAGAAAAAAAATAGTGAGGTCATATGAAATTGGGCAAATTACAATTTACACACTTGTGGTGTGATCGAAATTTAAGTTGCTTATATGTGGTTTAAAATTTGATACTTTACCCACCTGAGGTTAGTTCAGCTAGAATTTAGTAACATATCTTTGTTAAAAACATGATTAAATATGTAATTTCGCTCCACTTTTATGTCTCTCTTCTTCAAAAAAACACAAAACATAAAAATACAAGATCAAAAAGGATTCAATAGAACACTTTTATCATGAGATTTCAAACCACAGTTAGACAATTTAAATTTCAGTCAAATTTCGGGTGAGTAAAATGTCAAATTTCAAATCACAGGTAAACAACTTAAATTTTGGCCAAACCATAGGTAGATAAGTTGTAATTTAGCCTATGATTAAAAGCTAACTAATCACAATTCATATAGTTTTGGAAAAAAGTGCGATAAATGTTGTGATGTTAGAATAACTCTATGTAGTATTGCTCTTTATTTTGCCACAATTGTAATGTGACAAATTGTATTTAATAAAGAGAGAATTATAGGTACATATGACAATAATATATAATCAATCAGAATCTATTGCGTAAGATAATAATAAAAAATGGTATATGGGATTGTAAAATTACTCTCGCTTTTTGAGTCATCCGTCAAAAATAAAATAGTAAAGGGAATTGTTAAATTACTCTCGCTCTTTTGAGTCATCCATCAGGCAATGATGCTTTTGCCCACCAACTTTAACTTCGCCGGAAGTTAATATACTGTTTACAGGTTTTAATAATAAAATATATCGTTTAAGCAATTATTTGTAACATACAGTAAAACGACGCAAATGCCCCTAGAAGAATAAATCCATTTTGCATTTTTGGAATCCTTTTTTTTTTTTTCGAAAATGCAAAATGGGTTTATTCTTCAAGGGTCATTTTCGGAATCCTCTTGAGTGTCTGTCCGTTTTCATTCGCATGTGGCCATAAGTATTGCATTAGTTTGATCTGTGTGAGTAATCGTTGTTTTGCAGTTTAAGGCGGAAGTATCAGAAAAAAGAAATTCAATATCATTGAAATGAAATCCAGTTGAAAGAGATTGCATCCTCTCTTCGTTTTCAGTTTTCCTTTGAATCAAATTTTGCTGTAGTTTCTATGTTGTCGTCCTCTCGTTCTGTTTTTCTCTACTTCAACGAAAAAAAGAAAGAGTGATATATTTCTTACTTCCTAGTTCCTACTTTGAATCTTATTTCTTTAAAAAAAAAAGGGAAAAGAAAAAAAAAAAAAGAAGAGGTTTCATCTTACTTCCTTTGCGATTTGTCATTTCCTCAATTTACTTTTTTTCATCCTCTTAGTTACTGTTGCTCCATTTCTCAAAAAAAAAAAAAAAAAAGAAAAAAAAAAGAAAAAAAGAAAAACAAAAATCAAGACGCTTCCATCTTTTCACTTTGAAGGTTTTATTCATGATGAGGATAATTTTATAATTAACTCCTGACGAAATGAAAGACGACGAGTTCAACAAGTTCGTCAGTTTTGCTCATTTAACACCTTCTTGTAATGTCCGCAACTCTATCTTATAAACGACGACATTAGGCTGAAGGGAGTAAGCTGACGACATCAAGCTGAAGGTCGTAAGCCGATGACCTTACTAGGATCGATGATATAAGCTAACGACTTTACAAAAAGGATGACTCGGCAAGCTGATGGGAACAAAAGCTGATGAAGGTAAGCGAACCTCCGTCCACAACCTTGCTTGGTCCCTACACATAGGTGAATAAGGAGAGTTTTTGCGCTACACGCTTGATCCTAATTAAAGAGACTCTTATAAGGAAAATGGCTCTAAGAGATACGCAAAATTCACGAGTTACTCTCCTAGAAGGAAAGAACTTCTTGACCAAGGCATAAATTTCGGCCCTACACTACTATAAATGCCCCAAAACCCTCACAAACTAAGGTACGCATAATTCATCCCAACTCTGGTACTCTATAGTTGCGAATAAGAGATTTCCTTAACTTGACCATTGGAGGGTATTTGGCCAGTACCATGCCGGTACTTCTCTTAAGGTCATTAGCCTTTGTGTGTGCAGGTATTCTATCGGGAGTACATGAGGACCGTGTGACTTACTAACAATTTTCAGCATCACCAGTTGGCGCCATCTGTGGGAAACTTAGCGACTTGTAAAGCTGTGCTATCACTTCCTGAACAAAGAGTTGCATGGTACTCACTCGCTCGATGGAAACCACCAACATCGCTCAAGGAGACGAACCACACACAACGACACTCGAGAGATAAGTCCAAACTCTAGTCGTTGCCGTGGAACGCCTCACCAAATAGAACCAAGATTTGGAAGAACAATTGCGCTAAAGGAATGTGGGCGTTAACACCCAGGAGGAAGATCAAGAAGGAACCAGCGCGGAGAGAAGAAGCTAGGAAGGACCGGAAGGTAGCAATGCACCAAGCAGGCCAGAATGACAGGACACGAGCTGACCATCTGTCACTGAAGCTATTCCCCCTCATATAGTTGCTAAGATGCAAATGATGAGGGAACGAATGGACTGCATGATGAACGCCCTCTGAGGATGGTGTCTAGCGACCTTGACGACCTCGTCCAGCTGACTGACTCGCCATCCACAGTGTCGGTTAGTTCATTCCTCCTTCCACAAAAGTTTCATATGCCACAAGTGGAGAGCTATAATGGGTCCAAGGATCCCTTAGATCACTTGGAGTCTTTCAAGACCCTGATGCACCTTCAAAGGGTGCTAGATTCCATTATGTGCAAAGCTTTTCCTACCACACTGAAGGGACCCATAAGGATCTGGTTCAGTAGGCTGACACCCAATTCCATTGACACTTTCAAAGAGTTAAGCGCCCAATTTGCCTCGTACTTCATTGGGGGCACAGGTATAAGAAATCCACCGCATACCTAATGAACATTAAGCAGTGGGAAGATGAGACGTTGGGGGCTTACATAACTCGTTTTAGCAAGGAGGCCCTTTTGATCGATGAAGCAGACGACAAGATACTCGTGGCGGCGTTCACCAACGGGCTACGGAAGGGTAAGTTCTTATTCTCCCTATATAAGAACAACCCGAAGACCATGTCAGATGTGCTTTATCGGTGACTAAGTACATGAATGCGAAAGACGCACTACTAGCCCAAGAAGAAAAGCTCAAAAAAAGAGAGAGGCAAGAAGATGTACAATTGGACAGGGGGTGAAAGATGGCTAGAACTGGAGAATGACGAGAGGACTGACACTCCAAACCACCCGCGGGAAAGTGCACGAGCTTCACCCCACTGACTGCCTTTATCGATCAGGTACTGATGCAAATCAAAGATGAAGGAGCCTTGACTTTTCCTGACAAGCTAAAAGGAGATCCCAACAAGAGGCCAAGGGACAAATATTGCCGCTTTCATCGTGATCATGGCCACGACATAGCTGACTGCTATGACTTGAAGCAACAAATAGAGACTTTTATTAGACAAGGAAAGCCGCAGAGGTTCATAAGCAAGGAGAAAACGGACCCGCCACAAGATCAAGCACCTCGACGGGAGAACGAGCGCCCTAGGTCGCCTGTAGGAGATATAAGAATGATTGTAGGGGGCACCACAACTACTGGGTTGTTGAAGAAAGCCCGAAAAACTTACCTTAGGATGGTTCAGAACATCCAGCTGACGAGTTCCGTACCCATGATGGTGCGAATTAACAACCCTTTCATTGGATTCTCGAAAGAAGATGCATGGCGTCTTCACCAGCTCTATGATGACACACTCGTCGTCACCATACAAGCAGGAGACTACAACATGCACCGGGTTCTCGTCGACAATGGTAGCTCAGGCAGACATCCTCTACTACCCCGCATTCCAGTAGATGAGGATTAGTAGGGAGTGACTAGTTCCGACTAACGCCTCACTCGTCGGCTTTGGAGGGATGAGGGAATTTCACCTTGGTGTCGTCACTTTGGTTGTAACCGTCAGAGACTACCCTCAGCAAATCACCAAGAATGTAGCATTCCTCGGGGTCCATTACTTGTTAGCCTACAATGCCATCATAGGACGTCCTACTCTCAACTCGTGGAAGGTTGTAACCTAAACCTACCATTTGATAATAAAATTCCCTACTGATTATGGAGTAGGAGAATTGAGAGGAAATCAGGTGACCGCACGCGAATGTTACATAGTTATGATGGAGATGGATGACCACCTCTAGGCCATGAGCATAGAAGAACGTTGGGCAGCGACGGAGCCCGTTGAGAGACTCGAGGATGTACTCCTTGACGACTCCCAACCGGAACGGACAACCAAGATCGACACCCTTGCAGACCCGACAGTCCGCCAAGCACTCACGACCTTCCTCAAAGAAAATTGGGACGTATTTGCTTGGAGCCATGAAGACATGGTAGGAATTAACTCGTCAGTCATGGTGCACAGGTTGAATGTGTCACCATCCTTTCCGCACGTTCAGTAAAAGAAAAGAGTGTTCTCCCAAGAGAGACATCGGGCCGTGGTAGAAGAAGTTTGCAAGTTACAAGAGGCAGGATTTATTAGGGAAGTTTACTACCCTGATTGGTTGGCGAACGTCGTGATGGTAAAAAAGAGTAACGGAAAATGGAGGATGTGCGTCGACTTCACAAACCTAAACAAAGCATGCCCTAAAGATAGCTACCCCCTCCCGCGGGTCGACCTCCTGGTGGACTCTACAGCTCAACACCAGCTACTGAGCTTTATGGATGCATTTAGGATACAACCAAATCCGAATGGACGAAGCTAATTAGGAGAAGACTTCATTCATAACAAGCCAAGTCCTTTTTTTACAGGGTCATGCCATTCGGTTTAAAGAACACGGGCACAACATATCAGAGGCTTATGAACAAGATGTTTGCACGGAAAATTGGGAGAAATGTCCAAGTATATGTTGACGACATGCTAGTGAAAAGTCGAAGGGAAGATGGCCATTTGGAAGATCTCCGGGAAACCTTCAACATTCTTTGTTCTTACAACATGAAGCTTAACCTAGGCAAGTGTGCCTTCGGAGTGATGGTAGGAAAATTCTTAGGATACATGGTATCCTAGAGAGGTATTGAAGCTAACCCAAACAAGATATGAGCCATAATAGAAATGGAACCTCCTAAGAACATAAGAGAAGTGCAGAGCCTCAATAACAAGATCGCCGCACTTAATAGATTTGTATCCAGAGCAATGGACAAATGCCTACCATTCTTCCGCACGCTGAAGAAGTCTTTTAAGTGGACGACCGAATGTCAGTAGGCATTCGAGGACTTGAAGGCCTACCTCTCATCACCACCACTACTAAACCCTTCACAACCTGGGGAAGAATTGTTCCTTTACTTGGTTGTCTCCCCAGCCACTGTTAGTGCGGCCTTAGTAAGAGAAGACGACAGGGTGCAAAGGTTTGTGTACTACACCAGCCGGGCATTTCATAGTGCGGAAGCAAGATACCCACCGATGAAAAAGCTTGCCTTTGCTCTAGTCATAGCTGCCTGCAAACTCAAGCCGTACTTCTAAGCCCATACGGTGGTTGTCCTAATTGACAAGCCCTTAAGGCGAGCGATGAGCAACCCAGAAGCCGCCGGATGAATGGCCTTATAGGCAATAAAGCTGAGTGAATTTGACATACAATATTGTCCACGTACCGCTGTCAAGGGACAAGCGGTCGCCGACTTCATTGCAGAGTTCACCAATGCAGAAGGCCAGGGGGCATAGTATCCCTAATGGAGTGTGTTCACGGACAAATCGTCAAATAGGAAGGCTGGTGGAGCAGGGGTCGTACTTCAATCTTCGGAGGGTGACGAGATCGAATGCATGGTTCGACTTGATTTCCCTACGACTAACAACGAATCGGAATATGAAGCCCTAATAGTAGGTTTAGATCTCGCCAAAGTCGTAGGGGCCGCAAACATGGTGATCCATTGCAACTCTCAAGTCGTCACAAATCAGGTAAACGACGATTATGAATGTAAGGAAGAAAGGATGAAGAAGTACTTGGAGTAAGCGAAGAGAAGGATAAATGAGCTGCAGGCAAAGGTCGTTCAAATTCCAAGGGGAGAAAATGAGCAAGCCGGTCACCTTGCAAAGGCCGCATTAGTAAAATACATGAGCACTCCCGGTAAGGTACTATCCTTTATTCAGCTCGCACCACTAATAGACGTCATTAACATGCATGAGGTAGGATCTGAAAGCAATTGGACCGCCCCTTTAGCTTCTTACCTGAAAGACGATACCCTACTTGAAGGGAAGGAAACCACAAGGAAGCTGAAGGTCCAGGCGACGTGATTTGTCTTGATAAGGGATGTCTTATACAAAAGGGGTTTCTCCCGACCATACCTGAGATTCTTAGGACTCGAAGAAACAGATTATGTCATGAGAGAAATACACGAGGGGATCTTTGGCAATCATTCAGGGTCACGATCACTGGTGCATAAATTAATTCGGGCTAGATATTACTGGCCAACCATCCAGAAGGACGCTCAGACGTATGTCAAAACCTGCGATAAGTGTCAAAGGTTCAACAGCATTATTAAGCAACTGACAGAAGAGCTGACCCCAATAACCGCTCTGTGGCCATTCGCCCAATGGGGACTGGACATCATGGGCCCATTCCCAATAGCAGTGAGGCAGCTGAAGTTCCTAATAGTCGGCATCGACTACTTCACCAAATGGGTAGAAGCTGAAGCCCTGGCCACAATCACTGAGAAGAGCGTACGGAGCTTTGTTTGGAGGAACATCATTTGTAGGTACGAAATTCCAAGGGTCTTAATCTCAGACAACAGTAAGCAATTTGACAATGACTCCTTCCGAGACTTCTGCTCACAATTAGGAATTAAGAACCATTACTCCTCCCCTCTCCATCCCCAAGCCAACAGACGAGTTGAGGTCACGAATCGATCCTTGCTTTAGATAATCAAGACTCGCCTCAAGGGGGTAAAGGGTATATGGCCAGAGGAACTACCCAGTGTACTATGGGCATACAGGATGACAATCAAGACTCCTATGGGAGAAACTCCGTTTTGACTAACATACGGGAGCGAGGCGGTCATCCCAGCTGAGATTGGACTCATGAGCTACAAGGTGGACAATCACAACGAGGGAAGAAATGACGAGGCCATACGTCTATGGCTTGATCTAGTTGACGAGGTCAGGGCGACAGCTGAACAGAGACTCGCGTGATACCAAGACCTCATGGCGAAACACTACAACTCCCCGAGTCGAACATCGAGATTTCAAAGTTAGAAACCTTGTCTTGAGGAAAGTGATGGGCTAAGGAAGGGCACCTACCACCTAGAGACACTCGACAGGCAGAAGCTACACCACCCATGGAACGCTGAACATCTCAAGAAGTACTACCAGTAGAAGACAGCATGAAGAATGCTACTCCTCATTACCCAGTCTACTTTTTTTGTCATTTATGTTAGTTTACTTTCATCTATAGAACATTTAAGCCCAAAGGGTTGAAGTTTATTCCTTTTTGGAACAATTTTCTACTTATTCATGCATTTATCATAATAAGAGGAGTATATTCGAAAACAACTGGTGTATTTGTTATGTAGATGGATCTATTACCAAGTAGACGACCTTATTAAGTCCAAGTGGACAACCTCACTACTAAGTCCACAACATGGATGGTCTACTACGAAGTAGATGACCTTAATAAGTCCAAATGGACAACCTTACTACAAAGTCCACAAAGTGGACGGGTCTACTGCGAAGTAGACGACCTTATGAAAGTCCAAGTGGACGACCTTACAACAAAGTATACAAACCTACTGTTCGGCCCACAAAGTGGATGAAATTATCACTAAGTCCACAAGGTGGACATGTCTACTACTGAGTCCACAGAGTGGACGACCCCACTAAGTCCATAGAGTGGACGGGTCCATAAAGTAGACAAGCCTAAGTCCACACCGTTCACCAAGTGGATGACCTTATCTTTTAGACCAAGTGGATGACATTGTCACCAAGTCCACAAGGTGGACAGGCATATTATCAGAGTAGACACTCTAAGTCCACAAAGTGGACGACACCGCAAAGTCCATAAAGTGGACGGGTTTGGTATAATATCCACTAACTGGGCGAGTTCACTACAAAACCTTTAAAATGAATAAGCTTATAAAACAGACAAATAGTTAATTAAAAGAAAGTTGACGTCCTTATTCAAAAGTTGACGGTTTATAATCAGACGGAAGACGAGCCTAAGGACAACTTAGGCAGATGGCTTCACCCTACTTCACTAAACACCCTGGCATAAAATAGACAAGCAATGTTTATATATAAAAGTGACGGGTGTAAATATTACGAATAAAGTAATGTTTTTTACAAGTAGAAGCCAAAAACAAATGGGCTTCAAAACATTGTTCAAACTACAAAAAGAAAGAACTTAATTCATGAAGCTGGAGGGTCTTGGGACTTCTCGTCGCCCTTGGCAAGAATGGCTTGAACACCTGGAGTAGAAGGTTCTCCATCATCGGGGTCATTGACTGAAGGATTTGCTGACGGGGTCAAAGTGACGGGCTTGTCCATGGCCAGTTGTGCAAGAACAACGCTATCCGTCTCAAGCTTGTAAGCTCCGTCACTTTCCTCATGGACGGTGTCGCTCGCAAGAGTCGACAGAATAGGCTCATCCATAGTAATCTTGGATAAATCCAGGTCAAGATAAACAGACTTAACTTGTTTTAAATAGTCCTCAAATCTATCGCCACAATAGATGGCACAAGCATCTATGAAGGACTATAAGTTCTTAAATTCCGTCACGGCGTTACTCCTAGCTGTTGCCACCTGGTCAAAAAGGGCCTTCAACTCCTTTTCCGCTGTCACTTTAGCTTCTTGTTCTAGTTTCTTTTGACGGCTTTCCTCAGCCAACTTTTCCTTTAACTCTTTCACCTCACCACCAAGAATACGGGTAGCCTCCTTGTACTACTCTTGCCCATTTATCAAATTCTTGATACGTGTATACAGACGAGTAATCACCCCCTCCTTAGCAATGCATCTGTCTTGCAAAGCCTTCATTCGAACCATAGCCTACATGGCACAAAACGACGCCAGCTTATTGAAACTCGTCTAACATCAACATAAGGAAAAAAGCATACCCGAGCAAGATCAAACAGGCCCAACGCCCCTAATTCTTCCGTCACCTGCTCAGTACAGGGGTCCATCTCTTCGCTTTTCAAGATGGACTCCACCACCTCCACGACATAATCCTTATGGGTGAGAAGGTGATGGTCAGGCCCCTATTTGACGAGACCGAATGCCATCATCAGCCCTTTGCCTGCCCCATGAGAGGACTTAGGAGGCGACGGCTTTTTAGGGGGTTTGTCTCTAGGGGTAATGGCCGCCTTCTTCCCAGAGCGAATGTCACGACCCAAATCCATGAAACATGAATTTAGATACATGACTAACTTGCTAACCTTACCTAGCTCAATAAACATAATTTATTTAAACTTAGTTCAATAAAACTCCAAATAAACAATGCTTCTGATAAACCTCTTATAATAACTAAAATCCACAATTTATAATAAGCTCCAAAATATTGTGAAGTCTAAGCGGAATAAAAAAAATAATAACTAATAATCTTTTCAAAACTCCACAAATTGAAAATAATCTCCATTATATAAAACATGAACTACAAAACAAAGGTAACTAAAATTTTTTTGAGTCTTCAAGTAACACTGAAGCCACCTACAACTTCCACGTTCTACCTTGCACCTCACAAAGCGATCCAAGGGTTCTATATTCCCAACTAAACTTTAATATAAAAATAGTGATTGATGGGATGAGCCACACATCTAGTAAGTAATTATACAGAATACACAACGGAATAGAGTCAAGCAAAGCACGAGTTTGATTTCACAATTTCACTCAAAATATCCAATATAGTTTTCAAAACATGTAAAGAATCACTTAATACACATATAATCAAATCTTAAAGTCTTTTGGAAACACATACAAATAATTGATCAGAGCACAGTGTCACATATACACATCAAATATTCTCACATACAATCCTGTGAGCGGATACCAACATCTAACCCCTGCTGGTGAGGGATCAACACATATTCTCACATACAATCCTGTGAGCGGATTTAAACATATATCTGATCAATTCTAAATACACTCATTTTGAGTCACATATCACAAACAATAAAGTTTATACAACATATAATAATTTTCTCAATATTAACAATTGTTCCAACAATAAAGACATATTGAATATCACAATATCAAATTGAAACATAAATCAAAAGATGCTTGACTCTCTTAGGGAACGAATAGGAATTGAAGAGTTTATATAAATATTTTTATAATTCTTGAGTAAGTTTGAGAATCCAGTTTGCTAAAAGGAACGTCTTAAATACCGTTTGAAAAACAAGAATATGACTTGGAAATCACTTGGTTTGAAACAATTTAAAGAACAAAAATCTTTTTAGAAAACTTATTTTGAAACTCAATTATTTTCAAAAAATAGTTTAGTTAAAAATTATCTTTTAAATGGGATTTGGACATTCAAAACGTTATTTAAAATTTGAAATTTCTTTTAAAACATTATTTAAAAGCCAATTAAAATTTCTCTTTAAATAGTGTAAAAAATGCTTTTTGATAAACTTTTAAAGAATGTAAGCTTAAAATATAACTTTGAAAATCTTTAACTTCTAAGAACCTAAAGAATAAAACTTGTGCATATTATGCATAATTACTTACCGCACTCGAATCACTCTGAAAGTCCAACCAAAATAACCTCCAAAGCTTCAAGACGCTCTTAAATAGGACCTATAATCAATCATGAAAATATACTCAATATTCTCTACAACCATAAAGCTTAAAAAACTATACAACTAACTCACAATGATTATACTTTGTTGAACTTATTAATAACACCAATGTAGGGAATCTCTGTCCAAAATGTTTCCTTGAATTTATCAAACCTTAGAGGCAGTAACCAATATATTGTAAACTCAAGATTTGATATATGCCCCTACAAAAGTAAACCCTTATACATTATTTAAGCTTTAAAATCTTGATTTTTGCTCAAGAATACAAGTTGTAGTAACCCTAGGATTTAATATATGTAGATATATAAAACCCAAAGAACGTAAAAGCCTATTTCAACTCTAATATATAACCCTAAAGCATAGCATAATCACAAAGAAAGGGTCCCATAGGCAATAAAAACATAGCCGCATTCTTTGACTTATATATCTATCATATATAGCCGCATTCCTTGACTTTTAGCATAATCTCAAGGAAAGGTCTCAGAGGCAAAACATAGCCGCATTCTTTGACTTATGTATCTATCATTCATATATATATATATATATATATATATATATATCTATTATATGTACAATCCGACGGAAGACTTAAACCAAAATATTGATTCTTGAAATCCCATGGCTCAATCTAGAATTATTTATATATCCTAATGAACAATCTAACATCTAATGTGGATACCCAGCGGCAAATTTAAACAACAGAATATAAATTTTAGGATCAAAATCAAATTTCTAAATAACCTTATAAAATTATTTTTTGTTTTTTTGTTTTTTTGTTTCTAATTGTGAAAAATCTTACCTTGAACAATCTGATTGTCTCTTCAATTGTATGTGCTCTAACTCCAAGGAAAACACCTCTTAGCTTTTTAGCCTCTTAGAAAAACTCTGACTATCTCTTCCTCTACCCTGTAGTTTGTATTATAAGATGTGGGCTTAGTGGGTAGTGGGTTGCAGAAATAATTAAAAGAAAACCCATAGCCCATCAATTATATTTTAAAGAAAACTCTTAAATAAAATTATGTGGGGTATTACAGCGAAGGTTTTTCTCGTCAGCCTTTCTCTTGGTTCCCGTCTTCCCGACGGCCTTAGGGGCTGACAAAGGTGTCAACTCCCCTTTGGCTTTCTTCACCTCTTCCTTCTTCTTGGTAGCAGCAGCAGCCCATATTCTTTGCTTACTGCCTCCATTTCTGCAAAAGGCAGAGAGAGAAGGTTAGGGAGGAAACAACACAAGGAAAGAGATTGAAAAAATTGAGAAATTCTCACGTCTACGGGAGTAAGCGTTTAGCTTCCAAACTTCTTGCGTCGGCTCCGGGCCACCACAATATAAATGTAAGGAGTCAAGATTAATCAGATCCCGACACTTCTGCTCATCCATTGAGATAGTAGTTACTCGACATATACAGTCTTCTTGCTCCGTTGTAATACGTGGACGAACACTAGCTGAAAAGAGACATACGGTGTTAAAAATTTGAAACAAATATACTATGTAAATAAGTCGACGGGATCAACCTGAGTCCCTCACATAAGCCCAAGTGTTGTCAAAGCCGTAGGGCATTGACTCCCACTCCTCTAGACGGCACACCCAATTAGTCCCTTCGACAAAAAAATACCTTCCCTTCCAGTTCCTATTTGAATCTGGCATGTCTGACACCAACTTTATCTCTTTTTTTCTCACTGCAAAATGGTATAGTCCTTGGGACGAAGAGATGTGTTGGGGACAGTAGTACCAAAAGAACTCGTCTAGGGTCAACTGATAATTTTTGCCACTTAGACGGCCCTACAGGATTTTAGCCCCAATAAATGTCTGCTAAGCATTAGGGGCAATCTGGCTGACGGATAACCCCAAAAAATTAGCCAGCTGATGATGAAGAGCCGTCAGCGGTAGCCTCAATCCTGCTGCGAACATGGCATCATACATACCAACATCCGCGGTTTACCCTGAGTAACATCTCTCACCCTTCTCGGGAAGACAGATTGGGATATCGTCCGGAATTTGGTAACGGGCACGTAAATTTTTGAAGACATTTTCCGACATCGTCGGCGAGAATTCATTGACGGACCATTTTGTGGGTAAGGATGAAAGGACGGTCGTCACCAGGGGCCCCCGAGGTACTCTCTAAGGCCTTTCATCACCGTCGTCCTCACCCTCGTCACTGGTCCTCTCTCCTTCCTCTTCACCGGTATTTTCGCCTCCATTACTTACTCTTTCCTTCTCCTTTTCATCATCCCTGTCCTCACCCTCACTTTTCTTATCTTCTCTACAACTCCCTACTTCTTCTTCAGAGGAATGGGTTGACGTTACCCTCTCTAACGAGCAGAAAAAGCCCTCTTCGGGCTCATGACCTAATTGGAAAACCTCGTCGTAACCCACTCCCTCGCGAATTGACGATTGTTCACTCGTCGCCTCTCTAGACATCTGACTACCTACAAACGATAGATTTATTCTAAGAACCTAAGTCGACGACCTCACTGAAGGGTATTGGCTAGGAAAAAAAAAAGGGTAGAATAAAAGAAGAGAGAATTTACAGATAAATGATTCCTCAAGTAAGGTGACGATCCCAGGAAATTGACGGCAACTAAGTTGACGAGGCTAGTGGGCTGACGAATGAAAAGAATTCAGAAGGTGACGGTCTCTCTCTCTCAATATCAGCAAAGGATGAAAAGTTGGAAATGAAAGAGGAAGAGAAGTATATATAGGCAAAGGGGGCACAGAAGACGAAGTGACACGCTCGTCCAAACATGGATCCAATCAGTCTGTGCCACGTGTTCTGGCATTTAATGAAGGCGGCTCGAGTTGCCACGCATGAATGACCTTTCAACGATATTAACTCCATAACCCGTCAGCTATAATTGACGGGATCATGGAGTAGGGGGCAGCTGATGAGGATAATTTTATAATTAACTTCTGACGAAATGAAAAATGACGGGTTCAACGAGTTCGTCAGTTTTTCTCATTAAACACCTTCTTGTAATGTTCGCAGCTCCATCTCATAAACGACGACATTAGGCTGAAGGGAGTAAGTTGACGACATCAAGCTGAAGGTCGTAAGCCGATGACCCTACTGGGATCGATGATATAAGTTGACGACTTTACGGAAAGGACGAATCAGCAAGCTGACGGGAACAAAAGCTGAAGAAGGTACGCGAACCTCCATCCATAACCTTGCTTGGTCCCCACGCATATGTGAATAAGGAGAGTTCTTGCGCTACACACTTAATCCTAATTAAAGAGATTCCTATAAGGAAAAGGACTCTAAGAGATACGCAAAATCCACGAGTTACTCTCCTAGAAGGAAAGAACTTCTTGACCATGGCATAAATTTCGACCCTATACTACTCTAAATACCCCAAAACCTTCACAAACCAAGGTACGCATAATTCATCCCAGCTCAGGCACTCTAGAGTTGCGAATAAGAGATTTCCTCTAACTTGACCATCGGAGGGTATTTGACCGGTACCACACCGGTACTCCTCTTAAGGTCTTTAGCCTTTGTGTGTGCAGATATTCTATCGGGAGCACGTGAGGACCATGTGACTTACTAACGATTTTCAACATCATCAATTCACATTGGTAAGTCAAGGGTGCAAAAAAGGTAAAAAAACACTTCGCAAACTTGTGGTGAGAAGGAGAGAGGTACTTTGTTTAGTTTTTTATTTAAAATTTTCTTTGATTTAGGGGTTTTAATTTTAATTTTTTATGTGAGTGATGGAAGGAGAGAGAGGAAAAAAAAAGATTAAGCAATGGAATGTGGTCTCCTTTGAAACTGGGCTTTTTGAAAAAGTGGGGTTTTCAAAAAGTGCGGTATGAAACTGAACTTTTTGTAAAAAACTGAGTGTTTGGTAAAAATTGTTAAAAAATGGTTTTTGAAAAAGCTGAGTATTTAGCTAGCACTTATAAAAGTGGCAGTTTAAGATGTAAATTACTGAAAAAGACAATGTATATATAAAGAGAATTCTTTGTTTTAATTACATCTCTTAATACAAGTTATGAACACAATATTTTCACAAAAATTTCACAACAAAGTCTCTATGACAAATTGTTAATGGTAGGAAAAAAAAATGTCACTAGTAAGTTTAGATGAGAACTAATAACAACTTACTATGTAAACTTTATTATGAAATTATTATAAAAATATTCTGTCAATAGTACTATTTTTCTATGCAAACTTTATTATGAAACTCTTATAAAAATATTCTGTCAATAGCACTATTTTTTTTTGAAAGAAAAATAGTACTAATTTAAAAAATTTAGAGATATAATAAAATGTCATAATATTTTCACAATACTAATATAAAATTAATCTTTGTAAAATAAAATTTTATTAACACTTATCTTTTAAATGAGTTGTTCTAGGATTATACATGTACCCACAATTTTTTCTTAACCACATATTCTATAACATCACAATTGTGAAAAAAAAGTTGTGAAATAATATGTGTTCCTACTCTCAATATTTTCTTCCATGTTACTTTACCCAAACCCGAAAACTCTTTTTATTTTTTTTCTTTCACTTTTTTCTCATCCACTCGTTGACTTCTTCCTTATATTCTTATTTTCCTTTTCTTTTAGTTTCCTCCACACAAAGCCCCACGCACTCCACCACCTACTCTCTTCCATGTTCCTACTCTTGTCTTCTTCTCTTGCTCCTTCTCTCTACCCCATATTTTCCATTTATCAAAAACTCTACCATATTCAAAAGGTTTTTTGGGATTAGATATGTAAGATGTAAATTAAAAAAAAATAGAGAAGAGAAGAAGAAGAAGCAACATAGAAAAAGAGGAAGAAGAAGAAGACAAGATGCCGCAGCACAGCAACATAGAGGAGCTGAAAATACTATGGGCAATTTAGGAAAAAGAGAAACCCACCAACGGTAATATTTTTGTTTTGAGAAAAAAGTTTTGTGCGTTTTGCAACTACAACTCAAAGCTGTCGTGCCAAAACGTAGAAATCCTTTGAGCTGAAAAACGCACTTTTGTATAACGCACTTTTAAAAAAATTTACCAAACACACGTTTTGAGTTTTGGGTTAGAAAACGCGCGTTTTGGCCCCTTAGGGTGTGTTTGGTTGGGGTGAAAACAGGGAGGATGGAAAATAAGGAAAGGAAAATAGGGCGAAAAATGACATTTTTCACTGTTTGGTTAAGAGGGGAAGGGGGAGAGAAAAGTGGTGGGGCCCACAAGTTTTGAGAGGGGAAGGGGGAGAGAAATGCAATCTCTCCAAATTGGAGTGAAAAGTGAGAATTTTTTTTTGACAAAATTGCCCCCACCTTTTTTGGTCAGGTGGTGGGTTCTTCTTTTCTTTCTTTTTTTCTCTTAATTTTTAATTTTATTATTTTTTAAGAAAACACTTTTGGATGATTTCTTATGCTATTTTTTTTTGAAATGTTCACTTTCATTTATACACAATTTTTTAAAAAAGAATAATGTATTACTTTCTCTCTTATTTAACAAGGACATGATGGTAAATTTATACAAACCTTATTTTCAACCAAACCAAAAAGTTTTCCATCCCTCTCCCTCTCCCTCTCAACCAAACACAACTAAGGAAAACTAAAAACTTTTCTATCCTCCCACTTTTCCTTCCTCTTTCTATTTTCTATCTTCTCACTTTTCCATCCTCCTAACCAAACGGACCCTTGAAGTCAAAACAAACGAGCACAAAGTCTCTAAGTTACCGTACATATTTTCTGCCCTTTGCGTTTATTCTCATTCACCAAATTGACCATCCTTTGTTCAGTTGCTCTGTAGTCCGAGTGGAGGAAGTGAAAAACAACCATTCCTGCAACATTGATAAATTGTAATCTGAGGTACGTACAACCTTTTATAATTCATTTTTCTCATATTTATCTTTATTCTATTCTTGCTATATTGGTCTATGTGGAGTTTAATTTGTGTTTGCTCTGGATTTATATCCAATTTTGATATAGAAGTATTATGATTTTAATGAAAGAGATTTTTTTAGAATAGTGAAGATATTGCAATTCCGTGGGCGTAAGCAAATTGCTATAACACGTAAATTCCTGTGTTCGTGTGATTGCCTTATATGTGAGTTATTTTTTTATTTATTTTTTGCATATCTCAAATCTGGAAATTTGTGTATATTTCCAACATGTTGTACTTTGCTTATAATGATTGGTACCTTGTTTGGTTTTCTTCCGCTTAAACTTCCCATAAAGAAAAAGGCTTAAGGCGAAAAAAGAGAATGGAAGCAAGAATCGTGATCCTTCTTCGAAAAGCATTACTACAATAATTTATGTCAAAATTAAAAGTAAAAAAGCAATGTTCTGGTGAATTGTATCTTTAATAAGTGTAGACTGTTACCTATGAAAAAAAAAAAAAGAGGTGTAGACTGTCTCTTGTTCTTTCACTTTCACTTTTCTTAAAATAAGATATTGGTCATATCACATAGGTAGGTGTGTCCATAGCTCAGTTTGGGTTAGGCTCGTATCCAACTTGCAACTAACTTGATCAGATTGGGTGGAGAAGTTCTAGACCTGCCCCTAACTATAAATAATCATAGGTCGAGTTGGATTAGGCTGGAGTAGACACTAGTTGGCTTTGATTTCGACTAAAATATAGAGATCAAACATTGAAATTTGAAGTTTGAAAAACATGTTTAAAAGCCCAAAGACTAGTACACCATAAATCCAAAGAACACAAATAGAAATAAGGAGATGAAATAGTAACACAATCCAAAGAACTATGACTGAATGACGAAAAATAAAGAAATCTGACTTGACGAGAGAGAGAGAGAGAAAAGAGAGAGAGAGAGGAGAGAGAGGAGAAGAGAGAATGAATCGTAAATCTGAATTGGTAGTGCGACGTTGTGAATTGGTGAGTCAAAGATGGAGGCGAAATGGTGAGTTTGCGATAGAGGAGAATTAGTGACAACGACGAGCTAGTGACGTTGCAAGTTGCTAGGGTATTTTGGTCATTTTTTGGGTTTCAAGGGTATTTTGGTCATTTTTTATGTTTCAGGGGTATTTTGGTAATTTTTAGGTTTCAGGAGTATTTTGGTAATTTTTTGTGTTTTAGGGGTATTTTGGTCATTTTTTGGGTTTCTAGGGTATTTTGGTAATTTTTGGGTTTCGGGGGTATTTTGGTCATTTTATGGATTTAGGAGATATTTTGGTAAATATTTGGGCTTAGAAGGTGTATTGGTCATTTTTTTGGGTTTCGGGGGTATTTTGGTCAATTTTTTAGTTTTAGGGGTATTTTGGTCATTTTATGGGTGTCGGGGATATTTTGGTAAATATTTGGGTTTAGGAGGTGTATTGGTCATTTTTTTGGGTTTTAAGGGTATTTGGTAATTTTTGGGTTTTAGAGGTATTTTGGTCATTTTTTGGATTTCAGGAGTATTTTGGTCATTTTATAGATTTTGGGGGTATTTTGGTCATTTTTGGGTTTCAATGGTATTTTGGTCATTTTATGGGTTTCAGGGGTATTTTGGTCTTTTTTGGGTTTTGGAGGTATTTTGGTCATTTTATGGGTTTCAGGGGTATTTTGGTCTTTTTTGGGTTTTGGAGGTATTTTGGTCATTTTTTGGGTTTCGAGTGTATTTTGGTAAATTTTTGGGCTTAGGAGGTGTATTGGTTATTTTTTAGGTTTTAGGGGTATTTTGGTAATTTTTGGGTTTAGGGGGTATTTTGGTCATTTTATGGGTTTGAGGATATTTTGGTAAATTTTTGGGTTTAGGAGGTGTATTGATCATTTTTTTTTGGGTATCAAGGGTATTTTGGTAATTTTTGGATTTTTGGAGGTATTTTGGTCATTTTTTGGGTTTTGGGGGTATGTTGGTAAATTTTGAGTTTTAGAAGTATTTTGGTCATTTTTTGGATTTCGGGGGTATTTTGGTCATTTTTCGGGTTTTGAGGGCATTTTGGTCATTTTTGAAGATTTTAGAGTACTTTGGTTATTTTCACTTTAGTGGCATTTTGATAATTGGCTAATTGTGCGGTTATCCATAATAATTGGGTTGGGTTGGATTTGGGTTAGAAACAATTAGTTAAATGAGTTTTAATGAGTAAATGAGTTTTATATACCTAACCCAATTATGTCCACCCAAACCCATCCCACCCATTTGCCCCCCCTAGTTGCAACAGAGGTAGTATTCATAGATCTGCTCTAAAGTGTAGAGAGATAGAGTGGCTGAGAGTAGAAAGATCGGGTGATTAAGAGTAAAGATATCAATAAAAGAGATACTGAGAGTAGAGAGATCGAGAGAGGAGAGACTTTAAAAGGGTTGAAAAACCCTAACTTAGTTTATATCACGATCACGCCATGTTTTGGAGGATGACGTGTGCCACTCGACTTGCAGATGTTGATTTTTGAAGGCAGAGATTCATCGTTGATTGTCAGTGTTTCAGATCGGGTGATAAACAGATTGGGTCCAGTCGGATTGGTCGGGTAGGTGAGCGGCTTGGACAAAACTACACATAGGGATAGTCATAAGGCAGGTTTGGGTCGACTAGTTTCAAGCCTGGCCCAAGCCCAATACCCATTCCTTGCCCCAACTGCTCCCAAACTTGACTTTCGGTTGAATCTGGCTTGCTAGTAACCGAATCCGACCCGATGTAGTTCTTTTAATTTGATAGAATCATAGCAAACTCACTTCATAAAAAAAAAAATAATAAAAAAAAAAAACTAACATATTTCTCAAACAATAAAAATTAACAAAGCAACCAAACCGGTGTATATCCATACCTCTCTCTCTCTCTCTCTCTCTCTGTCTGATCACTTAGTTAATTCAATATTTCACAATCAAATAGCTATCAATCGCAATCAAATAGACCACTAGCTTAATCTAGGGAATCTTAACGAGTAGTAGTTTTGAGTGTTAAATAATCATTAGGCTTCATGAATTTTAGCGAGTCAATGGATAACAATGATGACAAGTTTCTTAGCAATGGTATGGCCCACAAAGAGAGAGAGAGAGAGAGAGAGTCTGGTTGAACATAAATTAGTTTTACAATATTTTGGTTTTTTATTTACATTTTTTAGGGTTTTTTTTTTAAGGAAGCATATGGGTCGTGTTTGGGTAATACTTATACCCTATTCATTAGGCTTAGTGTGTGAGAAAAACACATCCCAATCCCCAAATTCCCTAATGAGTTGGGTAAAATTTGTGCCCTTTGGGTTGGGTTATGTACTTAATGAGTGTTGTGGGCCATACCTCTTTTTTGACATGTTGCCATGTTAGTTCCTTCTCGTAAAGGTGTGATACACTATACTTAATCTCCTTTAAAGTGGTTTTTAGACTTGAAGCCGGGCGAGCTTGGGAGTACACAAAGGTCTTTTAAGAAGATAAAAGAGTTGCCACCTAATTATAGGCCTAGGAAGTAGAAAAATGATTGCATGAAGGTCTATCTACAATACTAGATCTAGAATTTTGATACTAGATAGAAAGGGTTTTGCACTGCAAGCCTAACTAGTCGTAGCTAACATGCATTTGTTGTTACTGAAACTAGGATAAGTAAAAGCTATCTAATAGGCTCAAGCAAACGTGCATTTGTGTCCACAATATAGAGTGCAGTTTACGGGTTATGTCAGACAACCAAAACATACCAACAGAATAAGACAACATGCATGCAAACATGCTAGCAATCAATCATGTGAAGAGGCAAGTATAAGACCACGACATCAATCCAAGCATGTAAATAAATGAGCATGCGAACATGAAGACCATTCCAACATCAATATACAAGTGCATGTATGTGTATACCAAAGAAGTCAATACCGTACCAAAGGTTGTACCAGCTTGGCTAGCAGTACGATATATTTCGGGTACCGATCAATACTGGTATACCGTTTCGAGTTTACTGCTATTTTATATATGTGTATACACACACACACACACACACACATAAAATCTTTATAACCATGTTTATGAGCATATAATATTTCACTTATTGTTTTATCTCTAGCTCACATATCAGCCTATTAATTAATAAAAATATAAAACTAGTGAGTGACGATAGTTGAATATTCAAAAAAAAAAAAAAAAAGACAATAGTTGAAAATTTGAAATAAATGATGTAATTGAAATTTCAAACTTGTTTCAAATTTCAATGTCTACTCGTGTGGTGTTAGTACACACAAAATAAGACTACAAGAACTAGACAAAACAAAAGGACCAAGGGGAATGCTATTGTAGTCTACACATCAGATAAGAAGAAGTGAAAAAAGAAAAAGAAGAAAAAGAAGGGAAGTGAAAGGAACAAAACTGAAAGAGGAAGAGGAAGGGATAATCAGCTAAATGTTAACAACGACCAACAAAGTGGTGTTGGGCTTGAAGGCGACATGAGCCATTTGGTACTTTTATGTTTTGTTTTGTGTTTTGTGTTTTTTTTTAAGAAGCTTTTTGTACCGGCCAGTTTTTACTTTTCGCCTGAAATGGCCGATATTTGTCGGTACACTCGGCATAGTCCGGTATAGACTGGTATTTTGAACGGTACAATTCAAGGGTGTTTCGGTACCGTTTTATCCACCAGAATGAGAAATACCGGCCGTATCGGCCGGTACAGTATGGTATTAACTTCACTGGTGTTTACTCAATCGTACATGTATAAGGATGCATGAATATGTGGGTACCAATTAAGATTAAGCCTTATGAAGGGGATACAGAAATTGAAGTTGTAGCTTAAACATGTCTAGGATATTAATTGAAGTTGAAACTTAAATATATCTAAAGTGTAGTCATCGTGAACAATTCAACCAAAACTTGGTGATTGTAGGTGATGGACTCATCCTCATATTTAACCTCAATTGGATCTTCCACAATATTCTCAATAATTACCATCTCTTGATTTATATCAATATCTACAATCAACCCAACCTTCTTTTCTTTAACATCTTCATCAAACTTTTGACAAGTGGTATCTTCAATCTTCAATTCAATAACTTGTTACAAGTCTTGATCTTTTTTAACCACTTCAAAATTTTCTTTAGAAATATGTTGCTTCTTCTCAACCCTCAAATCCTTTCCTTTACTTGACACAAGGACTTGGCTGTGATAATTTTAGTTTGTAGTTGACATTTCATGTTTGAATATATTGTTTTTCATATGAATATATAGATTTATAATTAACACTTGTATAATCTAGTATATCATAATAGTCATTGGGAAACCATAAATCAATTAATATCCTTTTCATTTTTTGTCAAGAGCGGATTGGATGCTTACCTTGTCGCTTTCTATCGATTTGAATGTCTTCTCACCATTCCTTTGTTTCATCGTCCAATTTATTAGATGCAAGCTACACCTTTTTTTCATCACAAATCTTCCAAAAATTAAAATACTCTTCCAAATTAAGAAGCCAGTCAATAAAATCCAACTTAAACATATCTCCATCAAAGAATGGAATTTTCTTATAGTTAGGAGTGTGTCTTTCAATATATTGATCATTGTTGCTATGAGATGATTTCCTAGCAAGAATAGTAGCGATCATTTGCTCGATTTCCCCCACAATTTGATATGTCTTTTCACGAAATTGGTGGAATGTAGCCCCAGTGCGAAATGCTTTTTCAACTTCATTGTTGTAGTTATGGTGGTTACCGTCACGCCAGTTAGCCATTAGACCAGGGTTAAGTCAAGGCTTTGATGCTAACTAGTGTCGCAAAAGCCTAATGAAAGTACACATGATGCTCTCTTTGATGAAATAGAAACTAAGCTGTTAATTTCTGGTAGTGAACTTCAAATCCACGAGGGGTTTCCCTAAATCCACAAGGAGATAAACTAGAATCTACTAGAGAAAGAATTTTGACAAAAGTCTATATTTATTGATAATAGTCTGAAAACTGAATTGCCTTTGAAGGCTACAATGCGTTTAAATAGTAAAAGGAAAACCTATAATGGCTAGAAACCCTTAGGCGGCTACAAAAGCATATAAAATCCTAATTTGACTAAAAAACATTAAAAGCACCAGAAACAAGGAACTAAACCACCTAAACCTAAAATAAAAAAATTAAATAAAAATATTGTAATTTAAAAAATTACAAAATTTAAATAAACCGTGTTTTGCATCAGAAAGATAAATATTTTCCATTTTTGACCATAAATAATGTTGCCTTTGGCATAAAATAATTTACACTTTTATTTTTAGTCACAAGATTTTACACCCTTACACACTTTCCACATGATCAAGCCCCAAAAGCAGAGAGCACCCAACCAGTCTCATGCTAACCACCCAACCACCCACCCACCACCAAACCCAATCCGACCACCTTGACCTACCCATTGACCTTTCAAACCATTATGACCCACTTAGCCACTACTGTCGACAACTCAAACATCCCCACCCCTAGACTTCGCACCTCGTCCTCGTCACCACCATCATCTTTTCTCACACCCATCTTTGTTACATAACCACCAATACCCACTATCTATGTTTCATTTTGCAACGACCCGGAACCAACTACCACCACCAATTTGTGTTTTAGGGTTATCACCACTTCCATTCTTAATCTTTCTCTCCTTCTCACATTCTCTCTCTCTCTCTCTCTCTCTCTCACACACACACACACACACACACACACACACACACGCACGCACCCCACGCAACACTGTTGCAACCACCACATCCATTGCGATGTTGGTGTTCCTTTTTTTTTTTTTTTTTTTCCATTAATAAGATTTAGAATTTAACTTGTATTTTTGTTGGTTTAGTACCATTGATTTTGGTTGTGAAATTTGGTTGGTTTTTATCATTAGATTATGGTAAACTTTTGGCAGAGAGGATTTTTTTTTTTTTTTTTAAATACAAGCCAAATACCTTAACTGTTTTCTGATGCATATTCAAGAACACAACCAATCACTAGCAAATATTTTCTTTACTGTCCTAATATTTTCACCATAGAATATTTTACATTTGGAATGATGATGCCGAAAATATCACCAGTGAGTTGCGAGCACCCTCCGCCCGAAGTTGTTCCTGCAAAAAGGAAACAATGGACCTAAAGAGAGCACCGGTGTGGTGCCGGCCAAAAACCCTTCGAAGGTCAAGTTAGAATCTTGTGCCTTTTTACCCTAGAGTGCCAGAGTAAAGAATATTATGCGTACCTTTTGCCGTGGGGGTTTTGGATGTATTTATAGGGGTGTAGAATTGACCTTTTTTCCTTAATCATCAAGTTCTTTCCTTTCATGACTAAAACTCTTTCCTTATAAAATTCCTTTGATTAAGGCTAACATGTAGCGCAAGTATTCTTCGTATCCACGTTTGTGTGGATCTCACACAGCGCCACATCAGCCCTAGCCGCATAGCGTGGATTACGTTGGCCCGGAATATGACGCGTGAGCTTCTCCGTCCGTCCCCTCTCCATCCGTCGCCTTCAGGCCATAGCAACCGTCGCCTTACGTACCGTCATGTTTATTTCCCCTATCAATTGCCCCCTCATTCCGTGATACCGTCACCAACACTAAGCGGTTTTACGGAATGCCGGTTAAAACATTATGACGGACAGGATGGAGTCAGACATAAATGCTTGAGGACACGTGGGGAGATTTGAGTGGTTGTTCGCTGGAACCGATGCGTCGCTTCATTTCCCGCGCTATCACCTCTATATATATCACCCTCAGTGCCCACTTATACACTTTTCGCCAAACTTTCTGCTGTTAAGAGCGCTACCGTCAACCTCGTCACACGAGCATCCGTCTCCTTTGGGCAATCGCGAAGCGTCATCTTGACAACTTACCCGTCGTGTTCTCTTGTCGTCCAACAGTAAGTCACTCTTTCGAATGCTTTTTATCTATTCTTATCGTTAGTCCCGTCGTCGACACAAATCTAGAGCCTTAGGTTTCCTTTGCCCGTTATATGTAGGTGTCAGATGTATAGTGAGGCGTCAAGTAGTCAGTCCTGTACCCGCGAGGGAGCGGGTTACGAAGAGGTGTTCTCGTCAGGTCGGGCAGACTAGGACACCTCCAGCGAGGAGGGGGAACCGTCATCAAGCTTTCCTTCCCATGAGGAAGACGAAGGGCAGGATGGGAGTGGGTCAGGGGACGACTCGTCCGATAACCTGGACGATGTCGACCCGCCTATTCAATCTGTTATTGGACCTGACGGCTTCAGGGAGTTCGCCCTGCTGCCCTTGTGGACGGTGAATGACTTCGTGTCGACCATTAAGCCCTCCCACTTCAACACACTTAGGCAGAAATATCAAATACCCGACACCATATCTATTCGTCTACCATTCAAGTCGGAAAAATGTTATTACCGCGGCCTCGAAGACGTCGGTATCTATGAACAAATGCTAAAAGCGGGTCTCCGATTCCCCTTGAGTGCTTTGCACCGTCGTCTTCTTCAATACTTGGGTCTTGCTGTCGCTCAGATATCTCTGAACGCATGGAGGGTATTCCTGAGCGTCGAGGTTCTATATGGCGTCATGTCTGACGGGGCCAGACGGTTAACAGTGGAAGAATTTTTCCATTGTTACCGTCCGTCAGAAATTACGATGTCTAAGGGGATGTACAGCTTCGTGCCGAGGAGTCCGACACTCAGGCTAGTATCCGAGACCCCAGACTCCAATCGCAACTGGAAGGGTCGTTACTTCTTCCTGCGAGGGGATAACTGGATGTGTCGTCCAGGTGACGACGACTACATGCCGGTTGATAAAACGTGGGGAATAATGCCCCCGTCTGGTACGAGCCTGTCATTTGACTATCCGTCGTTTATTTCATAAATTTTCTTTGAACCCTTCTCTTTTTTATTTCAGCAAGAGACCGTCCTCCTATCTCGACCGAACAGTTTGGTTTTTTGGAAAGAATTTTTCAGAAAACAAAGTTATCTGAACGGACCTGGTCGAGGCTGGTCACTTTGGACACATTGTACTGGTACTGTGACGGTTCGGAGCCTACACCTGCCGCTAGAAAGTACGACACAAGTGTACGTAGACGTAAGTGTCGAAATCCCTCCGTCGACAACTTGACTTTATTATTACTCATTATTCATTGACCGTCTCCCTTTGCAGAAATGGACGACGCGAGGAGACGGGCACTCATCAAGCAAGCCGCCAAGAGGAAGGGTAGCGATGTTTCTAAGGTCGATCCGTCGCATCCTGCACCCAAGAGGCCTTCTGTAGACGGGTTGGACCGCCACTCTAAAAAGCAAAAACTTGTGACGGGTCTACCTGCCGGTCAGGGGTCCGGCACGGCAAAACCTGCCCCTAAGCTGGGGATTGGTAAGGGGAAGGGTCTGATGACCAACCTGGACCCTGTGAAGGAGAAACCCCCCGTCTTGCTCCGCGAAGACCCCCAATACGCTCTCCGTCGTATTGGTTCCATCATCACAGATGAAGATTACGAAGACCTAGGGAACCATGCCACCGAGACCATGGGGGAGACATGTTTGTATAGTTTAGCCCAGGTTCGTTTCCGTCATCATTTTATTCCATCCTTAATTTGGTTTGATTCTCTTCCGTCATGCATTGAACGTGCATCGAACCGTCGCAGGGTGTGTTAATGGCGAAAGGATTATCTGACCGTTGCCTGGCTCAGGAGAGAGCCCTTGAGCGGGTTCGAGCTAAGGCGAAGGCGATGGCAGAAGAGCTGGATGAGCTGAAGCTGTGGAGAGTTCGTCATGAGAGGAAGCTGACACTTTCCGAGCAAGTTCGCGAAAACTTGCAGAAGGAAGTTGAGCTGCTTAGGAAGAAGGTGGAATCTCACGACGACGACATCCAGCGGGCCAAAATTGAAGCCGTCCAGGAGTACCGTGATTCCGACGCCCTGATAACGGAGCTGGGTTCCTCTTTCAATGACGGGTTCAATGATTGCATCCGTCAGGTGAAAACATCATTCCCTGATCTGGACTTGGCCCACATTACGATAGATACCGAAGCCCGAACCCCTACTCACACCGTCAACTCAGAAGGGACCGAGGAACTCTTCGGCGTGGTTCCAAACGACGACGGGGCGGCTAAGGTCTCGGAAGAAGCAACCGTCGTTGAGCCTGTCCAGCCGATGCCCGAAGTGCCTGAGGAACCCGTCATTGTTAAGGACTAATTTAACTTGTATTTATGAGGAACAAGTTTATTTTGTGTATTTCTTTAAACTCTTTTGAACTCCTTTTATTTGAATTGTACGGTATTATTTGTAATCCTTTGATCATCCGTTTATATATTGATCCGTTGTTTTAATCTCTTTCATGATATGCTCTGATGTTATCCGTTCACCATTTTTGGGCCTTTTGGTTTCGTTATTGAACCCATTATTAGATCCGTCTTCTTGCTGAAGTTGTAGAATTTTCTATCCATGGGGTGATCAGTCCACTGTGTGGTCGTGAAGGTTTTCACCTTTTGGGTGACCCGTCCACCTTGTGGACTTGTAGGTTTCTTACCCTTCGGGCAATCCGTCTACTTTGTGGACTTTGTAGATTTCTCACCTTTTGGGTGATCCGTCCACTTTGTGGACTTTGTAGATTTCTCACCCTTTGGGTGATCCGTCCACTTTGAGGACTTGTAGATTTCTCACCCTTTGGGTGATCCGTCCACTTTGTGGACTTGTAGATTTTTCACCCTTTGGGTGATCCGTCCACTTTGTGGACTTTGTAGATTTCTCACCCTTTGGGTGATCCGTCCACTTTGAGGACTTGTAGATTTTTTACCCTTCGGGCAATCCGTCCACTTTGTGGACTTTGTAGATTTCTCACCCTTTGGGTAATCCGTCCACTTTGTGGACTTGTAGATCATCAATATGCATTTTTTAAAAATTCCTCCAAACAAATGCATTTTTAAAAATTGTTCTCATAAGTTCAACCAGCCACATTGTCAATGGAAAAGAAAAAAAACTGAGTTCTGAAAAGCAAAAGCTATAACTGTCTAAAATTAAACTGAAAAGTAAGATAAACTGAAAAGTAAGGCATCAGGTACGGTGACTGCTGCACTATTGGTAGTACTTCTTCAGATGCTCCGTGTTCCAGGGATGGCTCAGTTTCCTTCCATCTAGTGTCTCCAAGTAGTACGTACCTTTCCTATTCCATGAGATGATTCTGTATGGGCCTTCCCAGTTGGGACCCAGCTTTCCTAGGGATGCATCCTTCGTAGAGCCAAGCACTTTACGTAACACTAGATCGCCAACCTTGAAGTCTCGGTGCCGGACCCTGGAATTGTAGTGTTTAGCCATCATGTCCTGATATCGCGCCATTCTTTGGGCTGCTGTTGCCCTGACTTCGTCTACAAGGTCAAGCTCTAGACGCATCGCTTCGGCATTCCTGCTCTCGTCATAGCTTTCCACGCGGTAGCTCGTTAACCCCACCTCTGCCGGTATGAGGGCCTCAGCTCCGAAGGCCAATCGAAATGGTGTTTCTCCTGTTGGCGTTCTTGCCGTTGTTCTATACGCCCATAGCACACTGGGTAGTTCATCTGGCCATATGCCTTTTGCCCCCTCGAGCCGTGTCTTGATAATTCGAAGCAATGATCGGTTCGTGACTTCAACTTGTCCGTTGGCCTGCGGGTGCGCGGGAGACGAGTAGTGGTTCTTGATTCCCAGCTGAGAACAGAAGTCTCGGAATGCCTCGTTGTCGAATTGCTTCCCATTGTCAGAGACGAGGACTCTCGGGATCCCAAATCGGCAGATAATGCACCTCCATACAAAGCCGCGAATGCTTTTCTCCGTGATAGTAGCAAGGGCTTCGGCTTCCATCCACTTGGTGAAGTAGTCGATACCAACCACCAAGAACTTTAGTTGTCTTGCCGCTGTTGGAAACGGACCCATGATATCTAAACCCCACTGCGCAAACGGCCATGGGGCCGTCATGGGTATGAGTTCCTCCGTTGGCTGTCTAATGAGATTACCAAACCGTTGACACTTATCACAGGCTCTGACGTACACATTGGCATCCTTTTGCATCGTTGGCCAGTAGTACCCTGCTTGGAGTAGCTTGTGCACCAAAGATCTTGGTCCCGAGTGGTTGCCACATATTCCTTCGTGGACTTCCCTCATCACGTAGTCTGCCTCGTCGTGACCAAGGCATCTTAGATACGGTCGGGAGAATCCTCTTTTGTAGAGTGTCCCTTTGATTAGTACGAATCGGGCAGCCCTAACCTTCAACTTCCTTGCATCTTCCTTGTTTTCTGGCAGCTTACCGTCCTTGAGGTATTCTACGATTGGGACCGTCCATTCATCTTTTGTGCTCAACTCCTGCACCTGAGAGTTATCCAATAATGAGGAATTTTGGATGAAGGACAATACCTGCTGTGGGACGATCATGGGTTCGGCTGAAGCAGCCTTTGCGAGTCGATCCGCCTCCTGGTTCTCCTCTCTTGGGACTTGAGCTATATTGAATTGGAGGTCACTGGTTCGACCTTTCACTTCTCCAAGGTACCTCCTCATCCGTTCATTCCTACAATCATAACTCCCGTCAACTTGACCAGCTACAATTTTGGAATCAGTGTAGACCATAGCCTTTGTGGCCCCAGCCGCTACTGCAAGCTCCAATCCCGCCACCAGGACTTCATACTCAGCTTCGTTATTCGTTGTGGGGAATTCCAGACGGATCATGCATTCAATCTTATCCCCTTCTGGGCTGTGGAGCACAACTCCGGCTCCTCCCGCATGCCTATTGGAGGATCCGTCGGTATGAATTCTCCATGTGGGCGTCTCTTCTGCCCCCTGCTCCTCAGGAGTAGTGAATTCAGCGATGAAATCTGCCAATATTTGCCCTTTCATTGCTGTTCGTGGTTGGTATCGGACATCGTACTCACTCAACTCAATTGCCCATAAAGCCATCCGTCCGGAAGTTTCTGGATTAGTCATTGCTCTTCGCAGGGGTTGATCCGTTGGGACTATAATGGTGTGTGCTTGAAAATAGGGCTTCAGCTTCCGCGCCGCTGTTATAAGAGCGAAGGCAAGTTTCTCCATCCGTGGATATCTTTCCTCTGCACCCCTTAACGCCCGGCTTACAAAGTACACAGGCTTCTGTATCTTTCCTTCTTCCCTAATGAGGGCTGCACTTACGGCCGCTGATGAGACGGCAAGGTAGATGTACAATTCCTCCCCTTGTATGGACGGACTAAGCAGCGGCGGGGCGGAGAGATATGCTTTTAACTCTTCAAATGCCTTTTGGCATTCGCTCGTCCATTCGAATGATCTTCTTAGTGTCTTGAAGAAAGGCAGACACTTGTCCGTTGCTCTTGATACAAACCTGTTCAGAGCTGCTATCTTTCCTGTCAAACTTTGCACTTCCTTCACCGTTCTTGGAGGAGATAGCTCCAAGATTGCTTTTACTTTCTCCGGGTTGATCTCAATGCCCCGCTGGGACACCATGAACCCTAGGAATTTTCCAGCGGTTACTCCGAATGCGCATTTGCTTGGGTTCAACTTCATATTATACGTTCGAAGTGTATTGAAAGTCTCCTGGAGGTCGCTCAGATGATCCGACGCCTTCACGCTCTTCACCAGCATGTCGTCTACGTAGACCTGGACGTTCCGGCCAATCTGGTGCGCGAACATTTTGTTCATTAGTCGCTGGTACGTGGCTCCTGCATTCTTCAGTCCGAATGGCATCACCTTGTAGCAGAAAAGCCCTTGGCTTGTCACAAACGATGTTTTCTCTTGATCCGTTTCCTCTAACCTTATCTGATTATACCCTGAGAAGGCGTCCATAAAGCTCAGCAATTCATGTCTAGCGGTGGAGTCCACTAAGGCGTCTATGCGTGGTAGCGGGTAGCTGTCTTTAGGGCACGCTCTATTCAGATCCGTGAAGTCGACGCACATTCTCCACTTCCCATTTGGCTTTTTGACCATCACCACGTTCGCTAGCCAGTCGGGGTAGTACACCTCCCGTATGAAGTTTGCGTCCCGTAGCTTCTAAACTTCCTCTGCTGCGGCGCGATCCCGTTCGGGGGCAAACACGCGCTTCTTTTGTCGAACTGGAGAGAACGACGGTGATACGTTCAATTTATGGACTATGACTGTCGGATCTATCCCGGGCATGTCGTCATGGCTCCAAGTAAATACGTCTTGGTTACCTTTGAGGAACATCAGAAGCGCATGCCGAACCGTTTGGTCGACCAAGGTTCCAATCCTGGTGGTTCGGTCGGACCGCAAGTCGTCCAATTGCACCTCTTCTAACCTCTCCACGGGTTCCGCCGCTGTTCTCTGTTCTTCAATGTTCATTAATTGTATACGATCATCCATCTCCATCATGGCCACGTAACATTCCCATGCGGCCACCTGATTTCCGCGCAATTCTCCAACCCCATGCTCGGTATGGAACTTGATCATCAGATGGTAAGTAGAAGTGACGGCCTTCCATGCGTTGAGCGTGGGTCGCCCGAGTATGGCATTATATGCTGAGGAGCAATCAACAACTAGGAAGGAAACGTCCTTGGTTATTTGCTGCGGATAGTCCCCTACCGTCACCGATAATGTGATGGATCCTAAAGGATGGACACGGGTTCCCCCGAAGCCAACGAGGGGCGTGTGCGCCGGGATCAGTCGCTCTCTTGCAAGCCCCATCTGCTGGAATGCGGGGTAGTAAAGGATGTCCGCTGAGCTCCCATTGTCCACCAGAACTCGGTGGACGTTGAAGTCTCCGACCTGTATACTGACCATCAGTGCGTCGTCATGAGGGTGGTGAAGGCGCCGGGCCTCCTCTTCAGAAAACTCGATGCTGGAGCTGTTCCGCCGTATTCTCTCAAGTGTAGCGCCTGTCGACTGAACACTCTGGACCGCCCGTAAATAGGTCTTTCTCGCCTTCTTAGACGATCTTGCTGGAGTATGGCCTCCTATTATCATTCGGATGTCTGCTACCGGCGGTCTTGGACGTTCGTTTTCGCGTCTATTACCCTGCTCCTGGGGTTGATCCATTCTCTCCTTTCTCACGAACTTTTGCAACCTTCCTTGCCGGATAAGGGCTTCAATCTGTTGCTTCAGGTCATAGCAGTCCGTCGTATCGTGGCCGTGGTCACGATGAAAGCGGCAGTATCTATCACGTGGTCTTTTGTTTGGATCTCCCTTCAGCTTGCCCGGGAACTTCAAGGCTCCTTCATCTTTGATTTGCATTAGCACCTGGTCAATCGGGGCTGTGAGGGGGGTGAAACTTGTAAACCTCCCTGAAGGTGGTCTGGATCTTCGATCTTCTCGCCGATCTCTGGTTCTTGCAGTTTTCTGTCCATTATCTGGTTTCGTATCTTCCTGTCTTTCCCTTTGCCTTGGTTTATTGTCGTCTCTGGCCAGCAAGGCATCCTCCGCGTTCATATATTTTGTTGCCCTGTAGTATACATCGGACATAGTTTTTGGGTCATTTTTACATAGAGAGAACAAGAACTTACCCTCTCGTAACCCGTTCGTGAACGCTGCCACCAATATCTTGTCGTCTGCTTCGTCTATCAAGAGGGACTCCCTATTGAAGCGGGCTATATAGGACCGAAGTGTCTCGTCTTCTCGCTGCTTAATACCCAGTATGCAGGCAATGGACTTCTTGTGACGATGGCTTCCAATAAAATGCGACACGAACTGTGCTCCTAACTCCTTGAAGGTGCCAATGGAATTTGGTGTCAACCTACTGTACCAATCCCTTGCGAGTCCTTTCAAAGTGGTGAGAAAAGCCAGGCACATTATCTCATCCGGTACGCCCTGAAGGTGCATCAGGGTTCGGAAGGACTCCAAGTGATCTACAGGGTCTTTAGATCCGTCGTAGTTTTCCACATTGGGCATGTGAAATTTTGGAGGTACGGGGCACGAGTTCACCAAGGACGTGAAGGGCGAATCCGTTCTGTGGACCAGGTCGTCCAGGTTGCTGGATACCCGTCCTTTAAGGGCGTTCATCATCGCATCCATGCGTTCTCTCATCTCCTGCATCTCTGCGGCGATATGAGGTGGCACTGAGTCCGAGGCGAGTGGTTGATTAGTCTCCTGTCGCTTGGGTCTAGTCGGAGCGTTACTGCCCTCAGGTCTCTCCGCGTTCCTTCCTTCAGGACTTGCGTCCTCCTGATCTTCCCATGGTGCACTCTGGTGTGCGGTCGCCTGCCGCAACTGCTCTTCCAGATCATGATTCCGCTTGGTGAGGCGTTCAACCGCCGCCGCAAGCGTTTGGACCTGCCTCTCCAGAGCGGTGGCGCGCGGTTCGTCGCCTTGATTGTTATTCGTAGCCATCGATCGGGTGAGTGCCATGCAACTCTTTGTCTCAGGGGTAGAGCGAGACCAAATTCGAGAAAGTCTTTCCCACAGACGGCGCCAACTGATGATGCCGAAAATATCACCAGTGAGTTGCGAGCACCCTCCGCCCGAAGTTGTTCCTGCAAAAAGGAAACAATGGACCTAAAGAGAGCACCGGTGTGGTGCCGGCCAAAAACCCTCCGAAGGTCAAGTTAGAATCTTGTGCCTTTTTACCCTAGAGTGCCAGAGTAAAGAATATTATGCGTACCTTTTGCCGTAGGGGTTTTGGATGTATTTATAGGGGTGTAGAATTGACCTTTTTTCCTTAATGATCAAGTTCTTTCCTTTCATGACTAAAACTCTTTCCTTATAAAATTCCTTTGATTAAGGCTAACATGTAGCGCAAGTATTCTTCGTATCCACGTTTATGTGGATCTCACACAGCGCCACATCAGCCCTAGCCGCATAGCGTGGATTACGTTGGCCCGGAATATGACGCGTGAGCTTCTCCATCCGTCCCCTCTCCATCCGTCGCCTTCAGGCCATAGCAACCGTCGCCTTACGTACCGTCATGTTTATTTCCCCTATCATGGAAAATGTTTTTTGTCAAAAGAAATGCAATCTTTGTTACAATTTGGTGTCCATGGCGTGAAAGAAAAGTTTATTTCTCGGTTTGTGGAAGGAAAGTATTTTTCGTGTTCAATAAATAATTAATATTCCTTGTCAAAGAAGTAATATATTATTTGTCCACCAAGGAAAAGAAATTGAAGTGTTATAAATACATAGTATTGTAAAGGGTTTGATGGCTTTGGCTTAGGAACCTAGTTTTTTGGGAGTGGGAAAGAATCTTGAAATTGAACATTAAACCAAGAGAGAAGAAGAATTTTTGCTTGGGATGTAGTACAAGGAGAGATTAAAAAAAAGGTTTAGGTTTTATCTTCAAAGTTTGTGTAAAGAACTCAAATCAAGGAGATTTTGTGAGACTTGTGTTATTGTTACGAAACAGAAAGAGAAAGAGAAAGAGGTTTACATGTGGTATGAGTAAAAGAAACTATGAGATTTTTTTTTAGTCGTGAGACAAACTTAAGAGGAGAAAAATTTAGGGTTTCAAGGAGGGAGAGGTTTTGGATTCTACAACCACCTAGAGTACTTATTTTATTCAGAGTGAGTAAAGATCTCAAGTGACTTCATGTTAATACTTAGAGAGTACATATTATTGTAGTTTATTAGGACCTCGAGATAGGATAAAGTTGAGAAAGTAGTAAAATTAATTTTATAATAATGAATTTATTTAGAATTTTCCTAATAAATCTCTCCGATCTTGTGTGTGATTTATTTCCTGGATTGATACTTTTGGTCATGATACTTTTTAGGGATTGATTAAAATAAATATTTGTTAGAAATATTGAATTCAATAATATTGTATTTCTCACTGAAATCATATACATGAGTGCCTTTATATAGGAGGCATATGAGTGCTGTACAAGTAAATATGAGTGCAGTACAAGTAGTACAATGTGTGCTATACAAGTAAGTAACCTAGTTGGGCCAAGCCCACAATACTATACGTTAACAGCCCTCCTCAAATTCAAGGTGGATGTGAGACTAGCTTGAGGTTGTCAACCAAATCACGAAGGCGTCCCTTAGGATGGGACTTAGTGAAGATGTCTGCAAGTTGATCTTTGGAGGAGACGGAGAAGAGCTTGGGAGCATCATGAACAAGATAATAACAAATAAAATGACAATCAATCTCGATATGTTTAGTCCGTTCATGGAAGACATCATTGTGAGCAATGTGAATGGCACTCTGATTATCACAATAAAGAGGAGTAGTAGAGGATGTAGACATACCTAAGTCTGTAAGAAGCCATCGTAACCAAAGAAGCTCAGATGTGGAATTAGCTAGAGCACGATATTTTGCTTTAGTACTAGAGCGGACCACAAAGATTTGTTTCTTACTTCGCCAAGAAATCAAGAAAGAGCCAAGGAGAAAACAATAGCTGGTGGTGGACCTACGATCAGTGGGATCTCCTACCCAATCAACATCAGAGAATGCACGGAGTACAAGAGGAGACTGAGCTGAGTAGAAAAGGCCATGGAAGAGAGTGCCCTTCAAGTATCGAAGAATGCGTAGAACAGCAGAATAGTGAGTCGACCGTGGAGCAAACAAATACTGGCTGACCTGATGAACAACATAGGAAATGTCTGGAGGAGTAACTGTGAAATAGACTAGGTTGCCAACTAATCGTCTGTAAAGAGAAGGATTAGACAATGCTCTCCCCCCCGAGGGAGTCAGATGTGCATTAAGCTCAACTGGGATGTCAATAGTCTTACTGTCAGTGACTCCAGCATAAGACAAAAGATCGGAAGCATACTTGGCTTGAGTAATATAAAGACCATCTGAGGAACGAGTGATTTCAAGACCCAAGAAATAGCTAAGGTGGCCAAGATCTTTCATCTCAAACTGTTGACTGAGAAAATCCTTGAGTTCTTGTATGCCACTAAGGTCATCACCAGTTATGATCATATCATCCACATAGAGGAGAACTAGAATGGTGCCTTTATCAGTACGACGAAGAAATAACGCAGCATCATAAGGACTGGTAGTGTAACCCAAGTGAAAGATAGTAGAGCTAAATTTTGCAAACCAGGCTCAAGGAGCTTGTTTAAAACCATACAATGCTCGTCGAAGGCGGCAAACATTGTTGGAGTCAATGGAGAGACCGGGAGGAGGTTGCATGTAAACTTCTTCACTCAAGTCCCCATTAAGGAATGCATTTTTAACATCCATTTGAAAAAGATTCCATTTTCTAGCAGCAGCAACGGCCAGGAGGGCACGAACAGATGAGATGCAAGCAACTGGAGCAAAGGTCTCTTCATAATCAATCCCATACTCTTGTGTAAAACCTTTTGCAACAAGACAAGCCTTATAACGCTCAATGGACTCATCTGAGCGAGTCTTAATCTTGTAGATCCACTTGCAACCAACCACAGACTGTCCAGGAGGGAGAGTAACTAAGTCCCAAGTATGGTTTTTGGTTAATGCATCAAGTTCCTCTTTCATTGTAATCTGCCATAAAGGGTCAGTGGAGGCCTCACGATAGGTTTGAGGCTCGTGGAGTGTAGCAAGTGCAGTGTAACAATGATAATCAAGTAAATGTATAGGAATGGATTTTACCCGGGTTGAGTGACGAGATGGAATGTCTTGTGAAGGTGAAAGGTCTTGTGGAGGATCTTCAGGAGGAGCAGGAGCGGGGGACCCAGGCTCAAGTTGGGGTAGCTCGTCATCAATCTACTCATCTTCGACTTGTCTAGAAGAGACATTAAAAGGATTTGGTGTTTGAATAGAGAAGTCCAAAGGAGGATCAAGAGGATTTGGAGAAGGAACATGAGACTCTTCTAGAAAGACTTCAAGTACAGATGAGGTAGTGAGGGAAGAATGAAAATTAGAGATCTCAACAAACAAACGGTGCTCCCAAAAGACAACATTACGAGAAACACGAAGGCGATGAGAGACAGGATTATAACATCGATACCCCTTTTGTGTTTCGCCATAACCAAGGAAACAACAAAGTCTAGATCGAGGCTCAAGTTTGTTGTGCTCATGAGGCTGAAGAAGAACAAAACAAGCAAATCCAAAAGAGCGAAGGTGATGATAGTCAGGGGGTGACCCAAAGAGGCACTCATACGGAGTTTAATTATGGATGAAAGTGCTTGGAATGCGGTTGATGGTGTGAACAGCATGAAGAACAGCTTCACCCTAGAATCGAGGAGGAACCTTGCAGAAAGAAAAAGAGTACAAACAATGTCAAGAATATGACGAAGTTTTCGTTTAGCTGGACCATTTTGCTGAGAGGTACCTGGACAAGTTAGATGATGTACAGTGCCATAGGAGTGTATTCAAGAGCATTATCAGAACGAAAAATTTTGATTCTTTTGGAGAATTGGGTTTCAACTATTTTTGCAAAGTTATTGTATATTGGCAAAATTTCAGAACGAGATTTCATAGGGAATATCCAACTGTAATGAGAATAATCATCGATAAAAACAACAAAATATCGAGATCCACTAATACTAGCAACAGGAGAAGGTCCCCAAAAACCAGAATGAATTAACTCAAAAATACTACTAGAAATAGAATCACTATTATTAAAAGGTAAAGCTGGCTGTTTTCCTAACTGGCATAAAGTAAAATCAAAATTGTCTTTGGACACAGAACCTAACAAACCCTTAGAAGCTAACTTTTGTACCCGAGAAGAGGTGCATAACCAAGACGAGAGTGCCAAAGTGAGAGAGAGGGTAAGGAAGACACCGCAGCGGCAGCAGCAGCAACAGACACTAGAGCAACAGGTGAAAGATGAAGATTGTCCACTGGAAACATACGTCCAACTCTAGGGCCAGTCCCAAGCTCTTGCCCCGTCCTCGGATCCTGCACAATACACCCAGAATAGTAAAAAATAAGGTGATAACCTAGTTCAGCTAATTGTCCCACTGAACACAAATTATAGGATAGGTCAAGAACATAGTAGACTCCAGGAACAGAAAGGTTGGAGGTTGAAACAAAACCAAGACTATTCCCATGCATGGTGGAACCATCAGCTATGTGAATATTTAGGGATGTGGAGCAGGGTCAAGTTTGGAGAATAAGGATGAGTGAGGTGTCATGTGATTGTAACAGACAGAATCAAAATGCCAAGTTTGAGACTTACCGGGTAAAACTAAGAGAGCAGTGGAAAGAGATGCATTACCAGCCATACGAACAGCTTGAGCTATGATCTCCTGTAGTTCAGTGGGTGAGAGGTTGATACTAGATCCAGAAGACTGGGACTCAGCTGAAATGGGAGGCATTGGTGGAGTAGACTCAGTGTTAGCAACTGCAACAGTAGATTTGTTGCGACGGTAACAAGTCTCAATAATGTGGCTAGGACGCTTGCAATAGTTGCAAAACTTTTTATTGGTCTGTCTGCGACGATTGCTGGAGCCAGAAGGATCACCTGAGTGCTGAGGTTGCTCTATGGATGGAGCAGAAGGAGTAAGGGCTAGAACATTAAACTTATCCTGGACTCGAAAAGTTGCGAGGTGAGCTTCTTCTCTTACTAACTCGTTCACAGCAGTATTAAGAGAGGGAGGAGGACAATGATTAAGAAGCTGACCTCGAATGGGCTCATAGTTCCTGTGGAGTGACATCAGGAACTCATAAAGACAAAATTCATCTCTAATAGTAGCATATTGTTGAGCATCTTTTGAGCATGCCCAAGTTGGATTAGAAAAGTCAATTTGGTCCCAAATGAAGCGAAGCTGATCATAGTAGTCATTGATGGACTGCCCTGGTTCTTGCCTGAGTTGATGCAATTCAACCACTAACTGATATTTCATGGATCCGTGAGTGGTAGAGTATCTTTTGGCCAACATATCCCATGCTGATTTCGCATCATCAAAGCTGCCCAGCAAATTAGAGATGGAGGGAATGGAAGTGTTTCGACTCCATGTGAGGATCATGTGATTGTGACTATCCCATTCAATCATACGATTGAGAAAGACAGCATCTTCTTCACTTGCCCCCTTTACAGGAATAGTGATTGCACCAGTGCAATAATGCCAGAGCATGCGACCCTTAAGAAAACTACGCATAGCTTGAGACCAAGATAAGTAATTTCTAGTCCCCTCCAATACAGTATTAATGGGGCGAGGAAGAAAAAATTATTTTTATCCATTTAGAGACACAATATGCAAAAAAAAAAAAAAAAAAAACTGCAAAATGAAATCTACGCGAAAAATTGAGTAAGGAGAACTTGGACGGCAAAAAGTCAACTCCGAAAAAAGTCAACGGTCAAAGTCAATGGTCAACAGTGACGTGGCAGGTGACGTGAGCAGCGCGCTGGAGGATGACGTGGCAGTGATGACGTCACTAGGGCTGACGTCAGCAGGTTCGTCTGGCGCGTGGCAGCGCGTGGAGGCGAGTGAGTAAGCGGTTCAGTGCGTGGCGGCTCGGTTCGGCGTGTGGAGGTGCGTGACCTTTAGTGCAGAAGCTTTAGGCGGCACGTGAGGGCGCATGGAGGCTCCGATTACTATGAGGTTTTCATGAACAGGTAGATCGGAGCAAGACGATCTTTGTGGTACCTTTGGAAAATTTATCGGAGCAATATTCACGGCGGTGCCGGAAAAGGTAGTGGTCTTTGCAATGTTTGAACTCCTCAACGGCGGCTGCTACAGGTCCGGAACCTGAGGACGATGTCTGGAAGACTTGAAGGTTCAACGGCAAAAGGCTGTGGCAGTTGTTGTGATAGCGGAAGCAATATTGAGAATTGAGTTACACCAATAAAGACAAGACTGCTAAGAAAATGTCAAAGTAATAGCTCTGATACCATGTTAGAAATACTGAATGCAATAATATTGTATTTCTCATTGAAATAATATACATGAGTGCCTTTATATAGAAGGCATATGAGTGCTATACAAGTAAATATGAGTGCAATACAAGTAGTACAATGTGTGCTATACAAATAAGTAACCTAGTTGGGCCAAGCCCACAATACTATACGTTAACAATATTAATTTTCTTAATTCACAAAACAATAGATGTGACCCAACATGTGGTGTTAGAGCTTGGTTTTTTGAGTGAATAATTTCTTTTGTGAATTATGATGGATGAGGCATTTAGGACCGTGATTACTTTAATTCACCAAAACATGAACTTTTGCTTAATTTGGGTTTGAGGTGCGTATGCATACTTGATTGTGTGTAAGCAAGATTAAAGTCCTATGTACGCATCCTTGATGATACCTATGTATCCTTACACAAAAACCAGAAATTTTCATTTCCAGATTTATCTAACCCCAACTTTAAATAAAGAACTAAAAAAAAAAAAATTGAAAAAAACACTAAAAATAAACAAAATTAGATCATGTTCAAATTAACATCAGAAAACAAAGATCATAAAATCAACCAAATCAAATAAGAACACGCAATATAATATCAAATTAAGAATTATGTTGATCTTTTCTAGAAAAGTAAAAAAAATAAAAAAATAAAAAAATCACGAAATAGAAAATTACCTTGCTTACGGATCTAGTTTGTAGCTTTTAACTGACCACTGATTACATACAACACAAATTTGGTTAAAAATTGAAAGAGAAATTGAAGAATACTATAGAACTTCGGAATCACAATTCAGGAACAAAAGATTTTTTAAAAGAGTTTTGAAAATGAAGTTAAAATTAAAACAACTTTCTATTTTAAGAGAGAGAGAAGTTTTTGAAGATAAAAAAAAAAATTCTATTGTGCTAGTGAGAGAGAAATTGGAGAAGAACAAGAGATTTTATAAATCATAGAGGCAAAAAGAAATTCTTTCTTGAAGTGATTTGGAGCTGAGGCATAAGGTAGGTATTTATTAGTGAAAACTAGAGTTTCTATGACCTTTTTGGAGGGTTCTAGAGCTTTTTGGAGGTCTGGGTAGCGCCCTCACCAAAATTGAAGCATTTAGGTCCTAAATGTGGAACTTTAAGGCTGCTAAGATGATGCTGCATATGGAGCTCTGAGCTTGCAAACTCAGCTTTGAACTTGAGCACTCAACTTCGCTTAGAACCCTAGTTTCTTGATAGTACTGCTACCGACCCCAAATTCAAATGGCCATGGCCATAACTTATTCATTGTAAATCCAAATTGGGCAAAACTTGTGTCCATTTTGAAGCCCTTAATCTTTAATTTCCAATGGAAAATATCTCATTAAAAAAATCTCATTGGGCCAAAAGATATTGGCAAACAAGTGAGCGATGGTAACTAGTTCACTCTTTTGCTATCCAGTAGGTCTAGGGGTTTGTTCTTCTTACCCTTCCTAAATTTGAGAAATTCTCTATATTTTAAGGTAAAAATGCTATGTTATCTTCATTTAAATAATTAAGGAAAACTCTTGTGCCAATATTCCAGTACACATAGTAATCTCCCTTAAGGTAAGGGAAAACACTAAGAAATTGGGATAAATCTCCGTTTTATCCATATTTTTTTTTATTTTTTTATTTTTTATTTTATATAAGATAAAATTTCTACTCTAGTCTAATCTAAATGTATATATGTGTGAAACTCTCTCTTGGAGACTTGAACCTCGGTCCTTGCCTCCCACACCCTACAAACATTTATACTTGTAGAATGACCACCACCCCCCTTGTTAATTGTTTTATCCATATGTTAATTGTTTCTTCATTCATATTTTGTCTCCATCATAGTTACAGTTATTGTTCTATTGTTTAAAAAAATAAAAAGAAGAAAAGAAGAGTCTTTTTTGGGATTGTGGTTAATCCTTTTTTAACTTTTTCATTATTATTTATATTTGTTCTTCATATACGGGTGTGATCAATTTTAACAATAAATGTAATTATGTACTTTATGTGTGGCTGGTTGGTTACTTAAAAATTACATGATGATTTACTAAATCGTGGATTTTATACATATATTTTTATCTGACATATTTAGTTAAATTTGTTAACATAATTATATAATTACTGCTAAAATAGGACATTACTTGATTTTCCTACGTTTATTACCAATTTCTTTCAAAATGTGTACGCATAATTTTTGTTTTTCAATTTGACAGAATGTTCATATGATTTACTCCATCATATACTATTTTGATAAAAATCATATATTAATTCAAAAAAAGAAAAAAGGACTAGGAGTATGTCCATAAAAGTAATAATCCCAACTAAAACTGGGTAACATGGGAATAACAAATTCTCACATGAAAAAGTGCGCTACCAGATAGCTATATTTTCCTACACATATTATGTTAGTTTTAAATCGATAAATTAGATGGATCCAATCTTATGGGAATTAATCCATCGTTTCATAGTTTACCTTACCATAACCTGCCACATTCCATAAACTCGAATAAAACACGAATTATAGATTTAAATTAAATTGGTTTTTGTTTTGTTTTGTTTTTTATTTAATATATATATTATTAATTTCCGTTTTTCAGGTTTACCATCCACGTCACCACGTGACGAGAAGACAGTAGCGGAAACCCCAAAAGAGGTATGTTATTAATTTGATAGCACTATTTTTTTTTTTTTTAGTCATCATTATTTTCTTCTTATCGGGGTTTCTTTGCCTTCCTAGACAACCGCGCCAGTTGTGAGAATGAATCGTCTAGACACAATCGGGGGGAAAATTCTCGATTGCGTACTTGCAGCACTTGGACGTCAGTTGGGTTATCTGATTCACTACAAAAGTAACGTTGATAATCTCAATACCCAAGTTGAGGAGCTGCGAGGGGCCAGAGATAGAGTGCAATGTGATGTTGACAAGGCTAAAGATAATGTAGAGAAAATTTATGATGATGTTCAGACATGGCTGATCGACTCTGATGGGGTCATGATAAAGGCAGATGAAATCTTTGAAGATAATGGACAAACAAATAAGAAGTGCTGCAATGGGTTGTGTCCTAATTTGAAGTCTCGTTACCAAGTGAGCAAGAGATCACACAAGAAGGGATTGGAAGTCAAGGAAATCAAGGATAAGGGCAAGTTCGATAGAGTTGGCTATCGTGAGTCTACACAAGTAGGAGGGACCGCGATATCTAATAGAGGGTATGAGGCCTTTGAATCAAGAAGGCTTATATTAAATGATATTCTGGAAGCACTTAAAAATCCTAATATCACTAGGATTGGGGTGTACGGGATGGGAGGTATCGGGAAAACCATGCTAGTCAAAGAAGTTATAAAACAAGCTGAGAAAGACAAGTTGTTCAACAAGTACCTTTTCGTAGTTGTATCCAATGCTCCAGACTTGAAAAAGATTCAAAGAGAAATTGCGGAGAAATTGGATCTGAAACTTGATGTGGAGAGTGAATCCGTACTAGCAGATCGACTATACGAGCGATTGCTAGATGAGAAGATCCTTTTGGTTATGGATGACATTTGGAAGCCCATAGACTTAGAGGCTCTTGGGATTTCCTTTGGAGATAATAAAAAGGGGTGCAAATTATTGTTGACGTCTAGAGTTCATAATGTAGTTTGCAATGGTATGGATACCCAAAAGCAGTTCAAGGTCGGAGTTTTATCAGACGATGAACCAAGAAACTTGTTTGAAGGGATAGTTGGTGAATTCGCTAAAACCCCCCAAATCCAACCTTATATGCATCAAATTGTCAAAGAATGCGCTGGATTACCAATTGCCATTACAACAGTTGCAAATGCATTAAAAAATCAGACAAATATATATGTTTGGAAGGATTTCCTCAAACAGTTGAAAATGTCTTACCCAATAGAGATAGAGGGAATGGATGAAAAGGTGTACAGAAGTATAAGGCTGAGTTACAAATTTTTGAAAAGTGAAGAAGCAGAGTCATTATTGTTGCTTTGTAGTCTACATGAAGAGGATTACAATATAGAAGTAGAAGACTTGTTAAGATATGGTGTGGGTTGGGGCTTGTTTGATAACTTGGATACAATAGAGGGTGCGAGATGTAGGGTGCACACATTGGTTGAAAGACTCAAAGATTCTAGCTTGTTGTTGGATGGTGAAGATAATGGAACAGTCAAAATGCATGACGTAATTCGTGACGTCGTCATTAATATTGCAGCTGAAGAAAGGCATATGTTTACTATAAGAACCGTTAATGAATTGCAAACTCGGTCTAAACGTAAAGATACAGTTGCAATTTCGTTGCCTTACATTAATGATGATTTAGAGCTTCCTAATCGGTTTGAATGTTCAAAGCTTGAGTTACTTTTGTTGTTCAAGCAAATATTTGGTTTCCATATTCCAGATTCATTTTTTGAAGGGTTAAACGATCTCAGAGTGTTGAAGTTACCTGAAAGCTGGTCTGGAGTACTTCCTTCATCACTTTCGTCCCTTGAAAACCTCCAAACATTGTGTTTAGACGGTGAGGTACATAATGCAATCATAATTGGAGAACTGAAGAATTTGAAAGCTCTTAGCCTTTCATTGTCCGATACTGAACGGTTACCAAAAGAGATAGGGCAGCTGACTCACCTTCAGTTACTAGATTTGGGAAAATATTCCCGACTTAAATTTATTCCACCCAGCGTGTTATGTAATCTGAAGAAGTTAGAAGAATTATATTTGCCAAATGATGTTGAATGGGAGGTGGAAGCACAAAGCACAGTAAGAGTTACTGCAATGGTCTCAGAGTTGGACCATTTGTCTCACTTGACCAAGTTACATATATGTATTAAGAATGCAAAGATTCTTCCAAAAGCCATGGTTTTTAAAAGGTTGGAAAGCTATAGAATAGCCATAGGCAGTGCTGGGATCAAGCATGAAACTTCAGAAACTTCACGAATTTTAAAGCTCAATATAAGCTTTCAATCGGACTGTGGGTATAAAGTATTATTTAGGAAATGTGAAACTCTCATTTTGGGTGAAATGAAGGGTGTTAAAAATATTCTTTACGAATTAGATTTGGAAGGTTTTCAAGGTTTGAAGCATTTCAAAGTCAAAGACAATGACGAGATTCAGTATATTATCAAGTCTATGGGAGTTCTTGATTCTGTATTTCATAGTCTGGAGTCAATTACTCTATTGAATGTGAACAATTTGGAACGGATAAGCTACACGCGACTTCCAACGGAGTCTTTTTGTAACTTGAGAGTGCTAAAAGTGAGAGACTGTTGTAAGTTGGAATTTGTCTTCTCCTCATCTATGGTTGGATGCTTTTCACACCTGCAGGAAATGAATATAGAAGATTGCGAGATAATGAGTGCAATAGTTGCGATAGAAAGAGAAGGAGAAATTGAGGTCAATAGTGACGACAGCATTATGTTTGCAAATCTCCATTCCCTGAGATTATGGAATTTATTAAAGTTAAAGGGCTTCCTTACTGAAGTTGATTCTCTTGTACTTTTCAACGGGAAGGTATGTTTAAGATTTAATTTTAAATTTTACTCTTTAAATGTTGATAAGTCTCCCACAACCTAAAAAATAAATAAGAAATATTAGACTAGGTCTCGTATGTATTGTGGATCCGGATTCTCTCCATTTCATTAGAAATGAATAGTATCCAGTTAAGGGCTGAGATTGATTTAAAATAATGACCTAAAATCTGCCACATCATTTAAAATCAATAACAAAGGACTTAACTGAGTAAAAGACTAAAATTAACGTTAGTTTCAACATCATTTTCTTCTCCAACTCTCTATCCCTCTCCTCTCCGTTTCTCTCTGCCTCCCATCAAATCCAGCGATGGTCATTGGTCAAGCTTCTCCCTTTTTTCCTTCCTTGTTATAGATTTTGGGTAACTGTTGTTGCCAAGATCATCCCTTTCTCTCTCTGTCGATTGATTAATTGGATTTGGAATGTGGATAGCTTCCTATCCTATTAAATCTAAAATTGAAGAAATAGGTAACTGCTGGTTCAAAGTTCTGGTTTTTAAGGGAGGGGTTCGTGGTATGTAACAATCGTTGAGCTAAATGTTCATTCTTCTACTTTTTGAGGTAGGGTTTTGTCATTCTCTGCCAATTTTTATTTCTGCAAAGTTGGGGGATCTTTGTTTTTCTAGAGAAAGACTTTTTTTTTTTTTTTTGGTTTTTGTTTCTAAGCTTAATTAAGAGGATTTTTCAACTTTGTATTGTGGGGGGTGAAAAATGAAAATCGTATGTTCTACAATACAATTTCTTTTTGTGCCTAAACCCAGTTAATGCCATAGTGAACTGATTATATCAGAGAAAGGCAGTTTTTCTCTTGGTTTGGCTTTCTGGGGTTCAATTAATTTTGTAGAGAATACAGTTTCTGAGGAAAATATAAGACAGAATCAAAGAAAATGCATGCCCAGCATCGAAGTCCTAGAAATGGGTATAGGTCTAATTCCATGGGAATGGGTATGGCTTCATCTCGGATTTCCTCTGAAGGTTCAGTTAGGGGTCATGGGTTTTATGGCTTTGAATTCCGGAACTTCAATCGAGGTTTTGGCTATGGCCAAGGCCACCCAAAATCATTTCAATCACCACATACCACCCAAAAAAATAGAGAGAGACTCATACACCAACAATAGTTACCCAAAATCTATAACAAGGAAGGAAAAAATTCAATTAAAGAAAAGCCATAATATTTTGTGCTATAAAAGAAAGAAAGGGATGATCTTGGCAAAGACAACAAGAAAAGAAAAGGAAAAAAAAACATAAATTTGATATCAAAATTTCCCCAAGAAACAGAGGTGGGTGGCTGGGTTTGATGGGAGGCAGATAGTATGGAGACCTGGAGAAGCTTGACCAATGACCATCGCTGGGTTTGATGGGAGGCAGAGAGTATGGAGACCTGGAGAAGCTTGACCAATGACCATCGCTGGGTTTGATGGGAGGCAGAGAGAAATGAAGAGGAGAGGGATGCAGACTTAGAGAAAAATACCTAAATGTTGAAACTAACGTTAGTTTAGCCTTTTACTCAGTTAAGTCTCCTGTTAGTGATTTTAAATGATGTGACAAATTTTAGGTCATAGATTTTTTTAAAATCAATCTTAGCCCTTAACTGGACACTCTCCATTTCAAAGAGAAATGGAGAGGATCCGGATCCATGTATTGTGATATCAAGACATTTTTCTTTTTGAAAATTGTGCCAAATGATCAGATTATTTTTGCTTTTTTTTTTGTCAATATTTAATCTTATTTTTGTTAGTCTCATTTATACGTTTGTTCTTTTTTGATGAAAAAAAATAAATAAATAAAGGTGTTTGACCGAACCACATTTGATTCGATGTCAATATGAACATCAATTACTTGATTTTTATATTGCACCAAACTTTAGTTCATCTGAAGTAATCTGATGCCTTATTATAGATTAGGGTGCAATGAGTTTGCCTAGTGGATTGGCACCTTACTATTAACTATTTTTAAATAGGCTTGTTCTACACAATAGTAGTTATAGAAAGTACAAAGTAATTTGGATACATTATAAATTCATGTTTTTTTTTGTCGAAGTTTCTCACTTTTAGTCCCTAGATTATGGTCAAATTCAAATTTGGATACTTTTTTTTTTTTTTTTTTGGTGGTGTGTATTTTCACTAATACTTATCAATTTATATGCCAGTAATATAATCTAATGGTCATCGCTGTTTTCTTCTTTTCTTTTATTTTTTTAATTTTTTTTCCACTTAGCACTGATGGCCACTTTTTTTTTTTTTTTTTTTTTTGAGAACCAACACTGATGGTCACTTTAAATATTTAATGAGTAGCATAAAAAATGTCCAATAAGAAATCTAGCAATTGCCGTAGGCAACATTGCAAGATATTACAAGAAAAGGTCAACGAACAAGAGTTTTACAGAAGAATAACCAAATTTTCTAATCGAGATAAAACACATATTGGAACACAGTTATATAAAATGTTTTTTTAGAAGAACATACTTATATAATTAGTTTATGTATTCTGTATTTTAAATTGATTATCTATCTATTATATTGTGACTTTGATACATCCTTATATACTTTTTACACTTGCCAAATTTTCTAAAAAATAGTTTAAATTAGTATAATAGTAATACCAGAATTGTCTTTTGATTTTCCACTACAGCTTGGAATGAAGCATTTTTCCAAAAATTGTGCATATTAATTTAACAATTTCTCAATATACTGTTATCGAATTTGAGTTCTATTTGTTATGCATATAGAGAGAGAATCCAGTTTGGAAATTAAATTGAATTTTAATCATTATAAGCATTATCCTAATCTAAATTTCATCACCAATTCTTTTAGTACGGGCATGACCATTGAGAAAAAGCTTGAAGAAATGATACTAAGTATTGCCAGACAATACCTCATAAATGAAAAGGAATTATTACTCTTCTTCCTTCTTAATTATTCCTTATAATAGTTTCCTCTTTGTTAATCGCCGTCTTTAGAATATAATTTAATTGGATTCAGTTTCATTTATTGACTCAATGTGTACTTGAAAATCGTAGGTTGTCTTTCCGAACTTGGAGGAATTGGTAATAAAAGGCATGGATAGAATGAAGATCATTTGGCCTAACCAACTCATTTCGAATTCCTTTGGGAAATTACGTACCGTTAGTATTTATGGTTGTTCTAGTCTAAAAAGTATTTTTCTAACATCTGTGGCGAAGGCTCTTATGCAACTTGAGAAGCTAGAGATAAGGGATTGTGCAACGGTGGAGGAAATTGTAGCAAAAGAAGGAGTAGAGATAACTACTTTGTTTGTATTCCCACAATTAACTAGGCTATCACTTCAAAATTTGCCTGAACTCAAGAGTTTTTATCCAGGAAAGTACATTTCAAAGTGGCTGTTATTGAACAACATGAGGATTTTCAAATGTGACAAACTGAAAATATTTGGTTCCAATAAGTCAAGCGTTCAAGAAACAAATGGGCTGGCCCATCATGCTAATCTTATTCAACAACCCCTCTTTTTCATCGAAAAGGTAACAACTTCCCTTGCATGTCTTTACATTTTGTTAATACATAATATATACACTCATTGGATTATACGTGGGTGGGGTAGGCTGAGGTCAGGCCCAGTGGTTGCATTCAAGCTGCGCATACTTGTTTAAGAATTCTCGCTCAAATAGATTTATTATATGTGAATTGCGATCAAAACAGAAAATTTTGGTGGTCTTGAAAATTGAGATGCCCTTCAATTCATAAACCTAGTATGTACTAAGCACAAAAATGATGAATTGTAGTTGTACTATTGTTGTTTGTTTAGGTTATTGAACATATAAAACATAGTTTGATAGGACATTTGGCGGTATTAAAATAGTTTTTCCTTGCAATTTTCATGATATTGGTTATGCCAAGTTTCTCATTACATTGCTATTACATATATGATTTTGAAAATCATTATTGGATACTACATATACTACAATATCAATTCATAATTATTGTCTGTGAAATTTTACTACTACTAGATACAACTCAAAATAAAATAATAAATTTGTCAAATTGAATCTCGCAAATTGAATAGGGATGAGGGCATGAGATTGTTCAGTTCAATTACAGTTTGTTACGATTAATATCTTCTCATATAAAATATCTGAATAGAAATAATATAAATAAATATGCCCATTGTTAATATATATATATATATGTGTGTGTGTGTGTGTGTGTGTGTGTGTGTGTAAAGTTGTGATTAACAACTATGTTTTATGTTGGCTTTATTTCATGACCAAAAGTGTTGTATTTACTTTAATTTTGTTCCTTGTATTTTTGTGAGATTTTATTGTATTGGGTTTAGTATTAAGTTGGTGAAGATTCAAGCTAAATTGAAGATCAGTAGTTTTCGCGACTGTCTCGTTTGTAGCTAACCTGCGAAAGAGCCACATGAGAAGCACATGCTGGAAGCTGAAGCGATGTGCCAGCTTGGAGGATTTCGCTAATGTCTCGCGAGTAAGGCCTTCCCGCGAAACACTCGCGAAACTTTCTGCCTGGAGGATTTTTAAGTATGACTTTCTTATCTTTCACTCATACTATATATACCCTCATTGCTCACAAATGTGTAAGGAGACCATTTAGAGAGAAAAACCCTAAATAGGTTTTCTACAACACACACACTCATCTATTAGAGAGAGAGCTACTAATTCTTAGTGAGAAATCATCCTAGCCTCTTCTGCTTTCCTCTCTTATTGCCATACCTTGAGAGGAGATTTGTACCCAAACATAACCCACACATTTTTAGAGTGTAGAGAGTGTTTTGGAGATTGGGAAACTTTGGGGATTTGCCAAAAGAAGTCGGTAAGGCTTGGCAGAAGTAATCGGACGTATTGTGGGATCCAGAAAGTTAGACAAGACAAGGTTCCGAGAAGCTTTGTTGGAGTAGGAGTTTGAAGGGCTTAGGTATATTGGGTAGATTAGGCTTGGAGGGTCTCTTGCTAACCCATGTATCCTAACTAATTGTCTAGTGGATCAATTATCGCTTGGAGGGCGGCGGAGAAGTTTTTCTCTGAGTTCTTCGGTTTCCTCTTCGATAACACATCGGCGTGTTATCTTGTGCTTGCATCTCTCTTCCCTACTCTTTTACATTCCATTATACTGCTATGTTGCTATGATTATGGATTAGAGTAGCTCGTTTGTTTATCCACTCGCATTTACACTATTTTGCACTTAGTATTAAGTTAGTATAAAATCAATCGAGCCATAACGCTAATTTGGAGGTCTAAATAGCTCTTGTGTTTTTAACACATATCCAAGCTCTCAATATATATATATATATATATATATATATATATATATTACCTAGTTAGAAATTGATCATACATAGTCATAGCATTTTACATAAATGACTTATAAATTTAAATTGTTTTTAGTTATATACAAAAAAAAAAAAAAAAAGACTCATAAATATAAAATCATTCACAATCTCTCTTCCTCTAATTTTATATATAGGGTTAAATATATGATTAGCTTTTTTACGGTTTATTTATATTGGACTCCTTATTTTTTAAACTAAATTAACTCATTTGACACAAAAATTAGATTAGATGGGACATTTGACGCAAAATTAAACTTTAATTGAAATCCAATTTTCACACTAAATTAACTCATTTGATACAAAAATTAAAAATTTAGATTAGATGGGACACAGGCTCATAATTAGACACTAATTGAATTATAATTGAAATTTGATTAGATTCTCTCAATTTTACCTCTCTCTCTCTCTCTCTCTCTCTCTCTCTCTCTCTCTCTCTATATATATATATATATATATATATATATATATATATAAGGATTCTCTATTTATAATAAAAAAATAAATAGTTATTTGGAGGCTTGTACCGCACTATTTGATATGGTGTATTTGGTGGGAAAGAAAATCTATAAGTTTTGAGGGTCGTGAACGGTCCATGATTGAGCTTAAGTCTTTCTTCTTTTTTACTCTTCTCAAATGGTGTCTCGTTTTACCATTTTTTTTTCATGTATTTCCCCGCCTGTGTTGCTAGATTATTGTAATTTGGTTTCTTAATGTTTTGCCTTTATGTACATTTCCTATGTACATGGCTGTGTTTTTTTTTTTTTTTTAATTTCTTTGTTACTTATCAAAAAAAAAAAAAAACTAATTTGGATTTTTATTTTATTTTATTTACGTTTGATATAGAGAAGCTATTAAATTTTGCTTGTCAGAAAATAATTACCAAATTAATATGAGTTGGTTAGCTAATGCTTACTCACAAGAGAGTTTTATTTTGACAATATATTTTGTGAAAATTTTCAGTTATTTATAATTTTTTTTTTCTGCATAACAGATTAAACATTTTTTGTTAGAGTAATTTTTTCCCCTGAAATTTGTTTACTCATATGCTTAAATTTTTATGGGGATTAAGGACTATATCTACTGTAATGTCAATTTTCACTTTTTTTTGAAATATATGGTTTTTAATGGTTGGACTTATGGAAATATTGAACATCTATTAAGTTCAATTTGTTTATTAAAAAAAAAAAAATTTAAGTTTTACTTACAAACTAGTTTTCGATTTTGCTTAGACCAAGAAGAAATTCATGAGTGTCTTGACATAATGATAAAAAATCAATCATAAAAAATCTAACCATATAAATTTCAAATTTATTTTAAAATTTGAAATTTTCCTATTTAATAATGCAAGCCTTTTAATTTGGTTATGAGTGAATTTATATGCATTTTGATGATTTTTTATTTGCTTAAAAAAGTAGTATAAAAAACAATGGGAAAAGTTTATTTATCTTTATTCACATGTGTGGGCCATCAAAATTATGGATGGCAATTTTGCCCCGTCTCGCTTGACTCGTCCCTCCTCGCTTTGCCCCTACAGGTTTTCCCTGCACCGCAAAGGTGGTGAGACGGGGATGGGGTGAGATTTTAGCCTTGCACCACGGGGCAAGGTGGGATAGGTTTAGACTTTTTAGACCCAACCCACTCCGCGTTGATAAGAGTTAAATTGTAAAATTTTCATACTCTAAAACCCTAGTATTTAAAAAAATATATCATCAGCTTATGTTATTTTACCCAACAAGGATTTCTATCCCTCTTTTTTTTCTCTAGCAAGGTTGGAAATAAGGTACTAATTTTAACATTTTCTTTTGTCTTTATTATAAACAAATTTATATACTATTGAATCATTGATTTTGTATTATAATTTTTTTTTTTGGTTGTGATATTGTCTTGTTTACTCTTTAATAATATCATTCAATTTTTGCTAAAAATTAGTTTGATTTGATGGGATAAATTTATTTTTAATATCAAGTATATTTTTATTAACGAAACAGGTTTTATTAGAAACAATTGCAATAGTTGTGAGCAAATTAATAAGAAGTAGAGTTTTACAAGGTGGGGCTTCTTGGGGCCCCAAGAGGCGGGGATAGAGCAAGAAAATTTTCTCCGTCATGTGGGGCGGGTGGGAATGGAGTAAGACAAAACCATGCGGGACGGGGGCGAAGACCCCAACCTTCGGACCCGCCCCTCTCCATTGCCATCCCTAATCAAAATAGGTTCAAAATTTTCAAAAAATGACTTTTCGTCACTTGCCGAATGAACTAAAATATTTAGACTGTTCGTCTTCTCATTCCTACTTGGACATTTTTTTCTTCATATGTTGACATCCAAAATTATGTCTACTATTTCTATTAAGTTAAAAAATAGAATGGTTAACCTTCCCGTGTTCTTCTTCACTTCTAAATTTCAATATGAATAAGATTAGAATGATAATAAGTGGAAAAGAGCCTTGCGAATTTGCTGCAATTCAATTGTCACTTGTTGATGTCTCTAACAATGATGATAAGGGTTCAAATCACCCCACTCTTTTTTTGTTATTAATAATAATGGTAAGTAGATATCAATTAATATTCCTTTGTTAGAGTTCAAAGCTCAAGTATATTTTTTTCCGTGCAATTAACTAATGTTAACCAAAAGTGTAATACTTGGCCAAAAAAAAAAAAACTGAAGTATAAATAATTAGAATTTGTTTTTACTTGAACGGTTAAATATTGATTACACAAAATAGTTCATTAGATATGCAGTTATGAGTTTGTTAAAAGACAGTTAGGTATTAGCTCTAATAAGAATTTTCTCTTTATGATTAGTATTTGTCTCTTTCTTCTTCCATTTAATACTTCTAGTTCTGTATGGACATTTTTTCAAATTTTTACTTTTGTTGGGAAGGGAAAGGCTGGGCGTGTATGAACCTGCGACATGGGAATTGAAATATAAAGGAAGTGGGGGATGGTGTCATTCAGGCTACAATCCAATCAACAATAATTGGTCATCAGATTCCTTTCAAATATCTTTACTTTTTTTTTTTTTAATATATTAGTATATATTAGTGTGTGTGTATATATATATATATATATATATCAAAAGAATTTTATCCTAGGTGACCTCTAATTTTTTGTTCTAGACACCATTGAAGCTAAATTCGCTCTCCACCACAATAATGGAAAATTTATGTAGTGTCCCTTAAGCCAATGTGCGATGCATTGTCTCATGCAATGATGACATGACAAAATTTGTTTATTTGAGCATAACTTCATTCCTTTATAAAATAAAAAGAAAAAGGTAACGGTTAAGGTTTTAGAGAAAATGGTGGTTCAACTGGTCATTGGTTATCATTTTTTGTTTTTGTTTTTTTTTTTTTTTGTAATAAGTTTTTGATTTTTTTTTTCCGGCTGATGATTTGTGTACTATGACTGTTAGGGCTAATATGTGGTTGTTTGGACTGATTTGTTATGTTGTTTTTGCTAATTTGTGGAGTTGTTTGCACTAATCTGAAAGGGGGACAAGATTTTGGAGGGAAGGGGGTCAAGTTTTATTCCTTGAGCCCAATTCGAATTAGTCCCTAATATATACATTAAAAAATTTCTGCATCTTTGGGGGGGGGGGGGGGGGGGGGGGAAGAGGAATAGGGCTGCAATGCCCCCTTGGCCCTAGTCCCTAACTAGATGAAGAAAGATAAAAGATTGATATTCACTAAATTAGGTATGTCGTTGGCCGAATGGAAAGAACGTATGTTTAATTATGGAAAATGTTAAAGTTGTAATCAATTTAACTACAAAAGGTTTATAAACTAATGTGGTAATGAATGTGATTAATAAAAAAATTATTATATATATATATAATATATATATATATAATAAATATAGGGAATGGATGCCCTCAGTACACTAGTTACAATCTATTTAAAGAAAGTTTTTATGGGAAAAGAAAAAAAAATATTTTGATAGCCTTTTTTCATTTCCTATAAAAGTGGTGTCAAAACTTTCTTAAAATGGATTATTAACCATTGCTCTAAGGGCACTCGTTAGCATGACCCATAAATAAATTTATTGATTATATTTTAGTAGTGTTTAAAAATTTATACATTTTAAAAAAGATGTAATTCTGTTGGCAAATTCATGTTTAGGTTTTTACTCCAAAGAACTATTGATTTATATAATTGCTCTAAGTCAAATAGGATGTGAGTGCGTTATTTTCGCCAATACTTCATGGTTAGTTCTAAATGACATGATGGTTGAACCAATGTGCATTTGTTAGCTATTCAAATATTTTTCATTTTTTTTTCCTTGGTTATTATTTTTGATATGCTAGATTGTATTTGTCTTGTCCTAATTTAAATTGAACAAAACTTGGTTCAATTAGTTTAGTATGTAACTTAATACTCTATTGCTTATCTCTAGCTTTAATATTGAGATTTTCTAATTGGACATCAATTTTGCATCACATTTTAAACCATGAGTTGTTACCTCCTAGTTGAACTCAAATCATTCATGGTAATGGAAGCTTCGAAGTATTAAATAATTTTCCTTGAATGGGTCTTTTTATCTATGTTGCTTGGGCTATTTCATTCTTTCTAATTTTTTAATTAATGTGCCGATACTTTTTATGTGCTTGAGTGAGCTTGTTAGGAACCTTATCCCTTGAATTTATTCAATTTAAATTAGTGCATGCCATGGATTTAGATGTGTAGATGATTAAGATACATCTAGTCCCTGTTCAAATTTGTTGCAATATAATATAATCCCAAACTTGTTTTAGAGGATATTAAACTCATTCTTTCCTTAATTTGTTCATTACTTTGGCGTTTTCCCAGGATAAATTCCCGAACTTGGAAACATTGTCATTGGATGAGGGCGATGGCTTGAATGAGACATGTGGCGGACCGTCAGCAGAATTCTGCTGCAACCTAAAAGACCTGCAGTTGTGGGGAAATGGTGAAATTCCAAATGTAGAGGCTCCAAGAGCAGGAGTATCAGATTTTCGTAGATTAAAGAATATTGTGCCATTCTCATCCACATCTTTCCACTACTTAGAGCAATTGGAAGCGTACGGATCTGATGTATTAATTAGTTTATTGACTCCCTCAACAGCCAGAACTCTCGTGCAACTCAATGAGATTATAATTTATAGTTGCAAAAGAATGACAGAAATAGTTGCAAATGAGGGAAGTGAAGCAGAAGCAGGAGATGAGATCGCTTTCAATAATTTGAGAGATTTGCAATTAATTGACTTGCCGAGTCTCACAGCCTTCCATTTGGGGAATTGCACCATCAAATTCCCATCATTGGATCGTGTAAGAGTGGAGAACTGTCCTAAATTGAAGATTTTCTGTAGTGGAGTCTTAAGCACGCCAAAGCTAAGGTGTATTAGGATAGAAGGAGAGCGGATAGACAAAGAGGAGGGGAATGGAGAAGTTGATCTTAACGCTACAATAAAAGAGTATTGGGAGGCTAAATTGGAGACTTGCGACCAAAAGTTCGCTAAAAAGGTATTTAGGTTTCATTTGGCACTGGTTTAATTAAAAATCATCAAAAAATTTTATTCAAGCAGATGTCATTCAATTGCACCCACATTAAACACAAATGTGGGCCTTCATTCATGCATATTGCCTTCTCCCAATTACTTAACACAAAAGAAAAAAAAGTCCAATTATTTGGGCCTTTAGAGAGCCTTTTAATTTACAAGTATCTTAGTAACAATAGTAGCCCAAGTATTCATTTTAAATTGGTATCAAGCTTACCCCTATGGCCCTATAAAATTTTCATCTATTCATCTCTTTTAAACAGTGGAGGCTCCACTTGAAACCCAAGGGTTCATGATTTCAACCCCCTGAATTGGCCCAAAGAAAAAAAAAAATTATATATAATTTTTTTAAATTTTTTTTTGACCCTCTAAAATAAAATTTTGAACACCATGATCTTAAATATTTTTTAAGTCCAACTAAAATAAATTTAAATATGACCATGTTATCAATATCTTGGCCTTTAAAAAATAAAATAACAAACTAATTTGAGCTAAAATTTGGAAAAAATAAAAGAAAAATTAATAAGCTCAACAACAAAAGTAGAAATTTGTTAATTAAAGACCTTAGAAAAAGCCCATTTAGATCTTAGCAAATTTGAAATAAATCAATCAAATGAGAGATTAATGGATAAATAATTGTTTGGCTATGTACATTGAAAAAGATGTAACTTGTAGGATTAATAATAAAAATATTATACAATGATTTCAAAATAAGAAACCTCATAAAAGGCAATTGTAAAACCTTTTTTTTTTTTTTTTGCGATGTGATATATTCAAGTTCTCTTTTGTTTTAGATTTTTTATCATTTATGTTTCTTATTAACTCCTACAAAATAATTATGGAGCTGCAACTGCTTCCAAATTATGTAATTAAAAAAGAAGAAGATAAACTCCCATATTGGTGTAGTAATTATTGTTGTTATTTGAAATGCAGTACCTTACAATGGTGTGGAATGTGAGAAATCTAATTTGAATAAAGCTGACATTGGTTTTTGTGATTGTTAGATCTTGTCGCTTTTGGTTTTAGTTGATCTGCATATTTGGTGGATGAGATTGAACGTTGTTCATAATATGTTAACATCATGCTCTTTCATATCGTGTTGTTTTTGGATTACTTTGTTTTTTTTTTTTAATTTCAAAATACTTTTATTATAGACTAATGCTAGTGAAGGTGGGGAGAGTGAACATGACGCTAATGACGACTTGGAGAGAGAAACTACTAGTGAAGTTGGGGACACACAATGTGATGGAGAATGATGACTAGGGAGCAACTCAAAAGAAGATGGATCTTCCCTTTTATTGATTGTTTTATTTTTGAGTGTTGTCTTTATGTGATTTATTTATTTTTGAAACCTATGTGATTGTTACAATATATTATTTATTTTCGAAACCTATGTGATTGTTACACTATATAACTTTGTTGTAATTCTACACTACTTAGTACTCCTTCTGTATTTGTAACCATGAATTTGTAAACTATTAACCTACGATGGACTAATTTTCACCAATTGTGACACTACTATAGTTGGAGTCATATTCATATGTAAGTGATATGGTTGGTCAATAGTCATGATAGACCTTATTTATGAATTTGTATACTATTCGCTTATGATAGACCTTATTTGATGTTAATGTGATGTGTTACTGCTAAAGGTGTGTTATAATATTCACATGTAAGTCGCGTAGTTAGTTAAATAGTGAAGTTTCACATTAGATAATGAGTTGTTTCTTCTCCAAAAAGTAAAAGAAAAAGGTATGAGTTGTTAGTAGAACATAATTAAGCCAAACTCGTAAACTTAAACTTTTGGATTCAATGGTGTTCCTATCAAGAAAGTCAATAACAGCTGTACTAGCGATATATACCATATTGGTCATTAAATTGATACTAGTATGTAGAATTGTGCCTTGTTGTACTGCCCATATTGTAGATTTTTTGGGTATTTTGGGTAGTATTGATGTTTTAGCCGATATAATAAAATAATTACATTGGGTTAATGTACTTAGGATAATACTTAGGCTTATAAAATAAGTGCAATTTAGATTATATTTTGATAAATTTAAAAATAAATAAATCTTTGTAAAGGAAAATGGTAAATGTACTACAAGTTTTGCTACATAATGTTTACAAACTGATATAGCAATGAATGTGATTGGTAGGCTTCAACCACCTTATAAAATAAATATTTGAAATTTCACTTTGTGATTGGTAATACACTAATTTGTTAGCTCAATGTTGTAAAACTTATATCACTACTCATATATCTAACCTCAAAATGGTACACCGGTATCAAAATATTTCATTTCTTTGGCCAAACCAAAATGACACGAAATTTACTCTCTTGGTCCTTATATGTTATATGAATTACTAATTCGAATCTCCTCAAAGTGTTCTCGCAATTGGAACCCATGCAAAGATTGCAAATGGTCGTGTTTTACCACTGATTCTTCAGAACCAATTTAAGAGAAAAAAAGTTGTCCAAAACATGAAAGTATCTATTGCAACCGTTCTACCATATCAGCACCCTTGCGGGTGTTACAACTCAATGAACAAGTGACATCTTCAAAATAGCCATGTTTGCAAAAAGTTGAATAAAAAAGTTACAAATTTAATTCAAATATGATTTCTTAAAAATTCAAATTAATATTCCACAAATTTTTTTTAATCAAATTCATTTCCTATAAAGAGCCACATTGGTCACACGAATAAAGTTTATCTTGGTTCGTTTCTACTTACAATGAACAATTGGGACCCCAATCAAAGGAAGGCATTGAGATCTATCTTGTGACATCAAGGATCTCATCTAACTTGGCCTCCCTCCAAGAGACCTTGTCCTTATTGAGTGTTTTTTCCAATTCTCCGACAAATCCAAGATACAGTAAATTGAAAATTCATTTGTGTTTATATAATTTAGATTTGTGGAATATTGAGATGAGCAGAGTTTTGATCAGAAAAAATAATAATAATAAATTTTAATTGTGAAGGTAGACCAAATTACGGAGGAAATCCCTTGGTGACCATAAACTACTTACAATGTGAGTGTGTTTGAGTAAAAATCAATTTATAATTAATCTTGGTCCCTTGATTATGCTTTCAAGTTACTTGAAGTGGAAATCTAACTTCGAAAACTAAGACATAAGGTTTAGAAATGTTTAACTTAATAGGACTTGTTTAGAAATGCATGAGTTCACATGAGATTATGAGAATGAGAAAATCCTAATTGTCAAAGTTCCTAAATGATTAAGTTATGAACCTAATTTGCCTAAGTTATCTCAAAGTAAACTAATTCACAGTAAATTAATCCAAAGAAAATCATCTCAAAGTAAAGTAAATTGTAGGAAATGTAAAGAATTCAAACCTAAATAATTATTCTAACGATAAATTCATTTGAAGTAAATAGTAAATTATATAAAACTTCAATAAAAAACTAAATATTGCATAATACTTGAATACTTGAATAAATGATAACACAAGTACAACGAAATGAACCTACAAGCAATGCATTAAAAATCAAATAGTTCAAAGAATCGAAAAGGGGGGTTCAAGGCTTATAAATTTGGTTAAACTGTGATTTTATAATTATTTAAAATACAAATAAAGGTGATAAATTTGTAAAAATTAGCAAAAGTTAGCAAAAATATCTAAAGCAATTTAAACTACTTTGAAAAGAATTTTTTGTTTCATTTTTTTATAAAATTAATAGAAAATAATAAAGTATAAAAAAGTATATATGTCCTTTCTAATCTTTCATATTAAAAAGCCTCTTGATTTAAAATAAAACCACTTTCAACATAAATTGATAAATTTCACATTCACATATAAAAACATAATTCTTGAAATACTTTTAAATCTAACAAATAGTAATAGATTGCGAGATTTTCTATCTTTTAATCCAAGAAAATAGAGAGAGAAGAAGTAACAAAAATAAAAACTATTAATATCTAAAAGAAAAATAAATATAAAATATAAAATCTTGAGAAGACATAACAATAAGAGATACCGAATGGTTAGCATGCTTGTCTTTTAGTTTGCAAGAGTTGATACTTCGGGTTAAGTAATGTCTTTAATTCAAAGTGGTCGATACCGTACCGGTACCGGCCGTACTGTCTGGTACATACCGTACCGGCCAGTGTACCGGTACTAGCCGTACTGACTGGTACATACCGTATCGGCTAGTGTACCTGTACCGGTACACTTTTATTTTGTACCGAAAAAAATACCGGTCGTACCAGCCGTGTACCGGCCATACCGGCCAATTTCGGGCAATACCGGCCGGTACAGAAAAAAGCTTTTTTTTTTTTTTTTAGTATTGTAATTTTTTGAATTTTTGCAAGGGTATAATGATAACTTATTTATATTAACTTATTAGTATTATTTATTTTCTTAGTATGCAATGAACAACTAAGCTTTTTATTTTTTATATTGTGTTTTTTTTTTTTCCTTTTAATTGATACTAAAGTTTAAAACTATGAATAATTTGTTCTGAATTGAGGTAATGTTTTATGATAAACTTTTATATTTACTATAATATAAGTAAAATATTATATGCTTATAAACATGGTTCTAGAGATTTTGGTGTGTGTATATAATATATATATATATATATATATAAATAGCGGTAAATTCGAAACGGTACACCGGTATCCGAAATATATTGTACCGGTGGCCAAACTGGTACAGCTTTCGGTACGGTATTGACTTCCTTGCTTTAATTAGCTTGGTCAAAGAGTGTAATTAAGTGTGTGTGTGCGCGCGCGCGCATGTGTTTAATAGTTAGTTTGTTTCTCAAAAAAAAAAAAAATTTGCAAGAGTTGGAGGTCAGAGGTTAAAACTTAAAAGTTAAAACCCTTATCTCTTCCTTCTTTGGAATTTTTTGATAAAAAATGGCATCCCTTGAATCAGCTTAACCATGACCAGTTCAACAACTCACTAGTTAGACCAAAATTTCAAACGCTTCAAGACCTTAATTTAAAGTTGGCCAATTTTCTTAATTAAAAAATTGATCTGGGCTTGGCTAGTTTCCAATTAGCCCAATTAGACTGGACGGTTTGGAATGATTTTAAAAACTATGCTTACAAGGATAAAGGTTTTAAGGAAGTTTTTCAAAACGGTTTCTATTTCATTCTAATTTCTCGCTCTTGACTCTCGCTTGTCCCTAACCCCAAACTTGAGATTTTTGGGCTCGAATCACTCATATCACATTTCTAACATCTATCTTTATGGTATTTTTAATTTCTCATTTTTAATTCATGAGTTTCATTTTAGAGAGTTGAAGTTCAAAATTGGGAATATTGGAGTTTTTGAGCAAAATACTTTTTTCTATCAATCCTTTTGCTTTGGTTGATTGAGATTTGATGTAATTGAGTGGTTTTTGGCCCCTAAGGCATAATTCTCATGTATTTCTATCAAATTTTTGAGGTGATCCCTCACTCTTTGAGTGTTGGAAATTGGAGTACATGCCATGTGTTTGGTGAAATGTCCAAAGAAATTTTCATCGTAATTTGAACTCCAATGAGTCTCAAATTTTGACATTGTGTTATGTTGAGTCTAGGACATTACTCATGCATCATGACATCCTTTTTATCATAGAAATTGGTTTGTGCCAATTTTCTCATTTTGTCCATGTGTCTTGCATGCTTACTTGTGCTCATTTAAATGTTGTCTGTATGCACCCATACTTTGCATTTCTCGTAAGTTTGTTCATACATTCATTCCCCAATTGGTATTTGTTCTTATTCTTCTTGATCCCTTTGTCATTATGACAAAAAATGGGAGAAAATTTTGGACTTCAGTGCACATGAATAGGAGGAGATATATTGATAGGGGGAGACACAGATATTGACACATTGTTGTCTTCTTTTAAGATGTTTATTTATTTATTTTTTGATGTTATGGTTTATCTTTTAGTACTTAGATATTGAAAGCTCAGATTTGTGTTAAAAACACAAGAGCTGTTTAGACCCCAAAATTAAAATTATGACTCGATTGATTTTGCTCTAAGTTAAACTAAGTGCGGAATAGAGTAAATGCGAGCGAACAAACAATACAACTACTCTAAGTCATATTTATTAAAGCACAGCAGTAAAATGAAACCTAAAAGAGTAGGGAAGAGGGATGCAAACACAAGATAACACTCTGATGTATTATCGAAGAGGAAACCGAAGAACTTGGCGAAAAACCTCTCTGCCACCTTCCAAGCGGTAAATCGATCCACTAGACAATAATTTGGGATACACGAATAGTAAAAGACCCTCCAAGCTTAATCTACCCAATGCACCTAAGCCCTCCAAGCTCCTACTCCAACAAGGCTTCTCGGAACCATGTCTTGCCTAGCTTTCCGAATCCCGCAATTCGCCCGATTGCATCTGCTAAAACTTGGCTTCTTCCAATACTTCCCAACAGCACCAAAAACTCACTAAACACTCAGTATGAGTATGATAAGTGTTAGGGCTATCAACCTCTCAAGAATTTAGAAATGGAGAAGTAGGAGTAGAGGAAAACCACAATGGATGGTGTGTAGAATTGTGGGTATGACAATCTCACACTCTTAAGGGTTTGAGGCTAGGGTTTTCTCTTCTGAAAAGTTCTCTACTAAATATGTGGGTAAAGATGGTATGTATAGTGTGTATGAGGATGTAGTGGAGCAGATAGGATAAAATAGCAAAATAGAATATTTCATGGGTATCTCGCGAGAAGGCCTTACTTGCGAAACACTCACAAAAACCAGTTGTCACCATCTGTCATGACTCTTCGCATTCTAGTCATGTGCAAGGCACATGCATCACTTCGCGAGATGCTTAGTCGCAAGCTACCCGTGAAAACTCTTCTGTCTTCAAATGCTTAAGTCTTCACACAATCTCTCTCTCTCTCTCTCTCTCTCTCTCTCTCTCTCTCTCTCTCTCTCTCTATCACACAACTCTTACAATAAAAACCCACAATAAATATAGGGTATAAAAGATTGAATGAAATTACAATAAAATTTGACAAGGAATTAAAGCCAACACAAAATAGTTGTAAATCACAACTTTACAATCTCTCCATTCGGCTATTCTGTGACAAAACACCTTATAACAGACTCTAAACTTAAATGTGAGTTTGGGAACAGTGACAAAACTCACTCACACCTAATCTAGAAGCTGTGAAGCACTTGCATGAATACACTTGTATCCTGAAACACTTGCACACAAACAAAACTTTCATTAAACTCATGACAAGTTGAATACAAGGTACGTATAGGAGCAAGTACAATGCGATCAAGATAAACATCAAAATATAAACAATGAATCATAACTTGATCATACAAGTACAGTCATTATGGAATGACTACAATGATCATTTAACTAGTAAACGATCATCCGAACACACAATGCAATTAAGTGCAAAGCAAGAATCAATTGTATGTCCAAAACACTCAACCAATGCAAAATACCAAAGTATTCGCATTAAGGATACAAGATACAACAAGGGCACAAGAGTGTAGCACTCAAGATAAACTATAAGTACAAAAAAATGCTACAAAAAAAAGAGATAAACACAAAGTACTAAATATTAAATTGAATTTAAATCAAAGTACTTAAAGCTTTAAAAGAAAGGAATATAAATAAAAGAGTTCTAGACTATGGCAAAAGAAGGTAAACAACTAAACCACAAAAAATTAACCAAAAAGTCTATAAAGTGCATGTGCTACACTATGCTCCGCTATGCTCCCCCTCAAATGTGCTACTCCCCCTCAAAATTTTCCCCCACTTTTTGAGCAAGATGGCCAAAGAAGCTAGTCGTCATCTTCTTCTAGTTTCCTTTGAATTTGATCCAATTGTGTTGAAAGAGAAGTGAACTTCGTGTCGAAGCGAATATGATGAGAGTGCATGATAGATGCAAGTCCGGATAGCTTGGTGTTGATGTCTCGAATGGATGACATAATGATGTCTAACTTCTCATCAAAAGCATGAGAGCTAGAGCTTGAACTAGCATGAGGAGTATTACTCTCTTGCTTGGTTGCCTTCCGGGTGTGACTGATGCTGGCATTGAGAGAACATGTGCTACTTGGATTAGGTCACGGGTATGGTCTCTCATTTTTGAACGAGTGAACACCTTTCAGTTTTAGAATTTTTGAGATAAGGCAACTAAAGGGAAGATAGTTCCTTGAGGCAGTCCTCTCGGCTGTCTTGCGTAAGATGTGGAGGATATGAGAGAAATGTCAATATCCTCATCATGGACCAGGTCATGGAGAATAAAGCTCGACTGAGATTCATGTAACCGGTACTTGAGAGAGGATAAAGGTTATGGAATATGATTGATGTGAGCAGCCTCAATTCAGGTGAAAGTGACGCAACACTCACTACTTTTCCATTGGAAGAGAATTTCAAGTTCTTTCCTAGAGTCTCCTGAAGAAAATCCTGCTTGGGATCCAACTCATCGTACACCGAGGGCTTTGGAAACATAGGCCGGTTAATACGTAGAATGTCAACAAGACAAGTTGGAGTTATTGTGAAATTCTTTCCTCTAATCCAACATTTCAGCTCATCTCCCTTAGCAATGGCATTCACATAGAATTCTTTCACCATATTCTTGTATGGTTCATCAAAACTTGACAAAAGGAAATTTCAATCCTTGGTAGTAAACCATTTTGGAATTCTCGTATCGAGGAGAGAGGCTTGGTCAACTGCTCTTTCAACCAACAAAGGGGCATCCTTGAAATATTTCTCATAATCTTAAGATGCAGCGTATAACCTAAATTTGTCAACATCATATAGCCCTATTGAAGATCTGGTCCTTTTTGGCTTTGTGGTAAAACTGTCAAGATCTATCACTGGTTCTTTTCCTTTACTACTTCCCCCTTTGACAGCTGATTTCTTAAAGGGTGACATCTACAAAAGCAGACATAAAAGCACAAAAAGAAAACAAAAACACAAAACAGACTACAAAACTTGATTAGATTCAAGTTAGTCCAAAACAGAAGTAAAAACAGCTTAAAATAGAGTATAATTAACTCAAAACAACATGTTATAAGTGTTGAAACATGTAAACATAAACACAATGCATGAAAATAAGTGACTGTGCATGTGTTGATGCATGTGAGTGCAGTAGGTGATGCATGGCATGGCATTGTGAGGCACAAAATGGGCACAGTGTGTAAAACACACACCCATTGACCAAAACATGTTAAACATGTTCAATCAATAGTAAACCCAAGTATTGGAACTCATCTGAGTCCAAAAAAACACAAGGATGTCACTAGGACATTCTGTCAAACACCTAACATGCAACAGTGAGCAACACCTATGAATTATGTATAAATAGGATGAAATCTGCCTCAATACATGTTTAGAATGCCACAAGGAACCAACACAGATACAAACACAGCAAATGGGACTCAGCCCAATCAAAATTTTGAAGAAATTTTCACAAAAAATAAGAACCCCATCCCATTTTTCAAAAATCCCCAATTTTGAAAACCCTAAGCTAAAAACTGCAAAAATCTATGACAAAAGTGAAAACAATGTTTAGAAAAACATACCTTGAGGAGATTTTGCAGAGATTATTCCTGAAAATAATGGGGTTTGAGTGAAAGTAAGATTTGGGTTGAAAGGGCTTTGAGAGAGGCAAAGTGAGGGAAATGAAGTAGTTTAAAAAAAATGTCACATCTGCTACCTAAAAACTGGAAACACGCGTTTTTCGCAGGTTAGATAATCCTGAAATTAGTCACGAGACGCATAGAAGCTTTCGAGAGAAGCTTTTATTAGTGACACAGTCACAAGACAGTTGCGATAGCCTCTGTATGAAATTGAAAATTTTCCAATTTTTGCCAAAAAAAACATTTCGCAAGAAGAGTTTAGTCGCGAAATACTCTCGAGGCAATAGCGAGACTCTCTGGACGAAAATGTGACCTTTTAATTTCCCTTATGCACATTTCGCGGGAAGCTCTAAGTCGCGAGCTTCTCGCAAAACAACCTCTGAACTACTTTTTGAAGAAAAAAACACAAAAAGCATTTTGAACAAAAACTTAAAGCACGAAAGTATAAAAACACTTTCAAAAACATATTAAATACTCAAAAATCTTTTTGGGTTTGATCGGCAAGCAATTGAGTATACACATCACATTTGATCATGTACAATCACACAAATGAAATAAGCATTCATTGAACAAAGTCTTGTTTGTTGTGTGTGAGTATCAAATATGGAATAGTCCTTAGTCTAGAGTGAAACTTCAATGATCAATTCAATCAAGTCATATGCAACTAGTACTAAGTCAAGTGGACTATCTCAATTATAGATATGAACATATATGATCTCCCACAAAAAATAATTACATTTCTTTGAAACTTTCATTTGGCTTCTTTACAAATCATAACATATGATCATTTTTTAACAAAGTACATCTCATTTTAAAATCGATGCCTGAGCTTTTGATATTTCAACATTGAGAGTAAGCCTTTGGCTTTTTGAGACACCATACATTTCAATATAAGTCGTTTTCCCTTTTTCTTAGTCAAATACTAGTGTGTGCGATGGCTTTTGCAACTCAATATCTCTTTTCAAGATTTGACATTTGATGGGCTCTTTAAGCAAAAATATAAAAACACGGGAAAAGATATAGACACAAGTCTATGCATGTATCAAGACCAACAAGACTATTGACTAATCATTCATGACAAGCTTGAAGATCGATTTACAACAATCACACATAGATTTCAAGATTTTTCCCACAAAAATAGATGTGCATACAAAACAAGCTAAGCTCGTAAATGCACTACACTATTAGTACAAAAGTACTAGGCCAAACTCACATGTGATATACACAACACGAGCAATCAAACTTTTTGAAATTTTTTCAATTTTGATGAGTTTTTGAATTTTTCAACACACTAAAAAACATAGCAAGAAAACTAAGATCAACAAAAATAGAAACAAAAAGCAGCTAACAAAAGAAACATGTGTAAACATGCACATGAGATCTATATAACATGTATGCAACAAAGAACAACATAAGGTCACAAAAGGGATGAAATTCAAGGAATGATACCGACACTGATGGTCTTATGAAGAGATTCAAATCATGGACCATCAAGGGGTTTGGTGAAAATGTCTGCCTTTTATATGTTGGTGTTGATAAACTCCAACCATTCAACCGTGTTCTCTACGAGATCTGGGATAAAATGATACCGAATTTCGATATGGTTCGATTTCAAGTGTTGAATTGGATGATTTGATAGGTTTATGGCACTTGTGTTATTACAGAACACACACATAGTGTCTTGAGTGATTTCATAATCATATAAGAGTTTCTTCATCCACAAAAGTTGTGCACAACAGCTTCCTGCTGCGATGTATTCAGCTTCAGTTGTTGACAAAGAGACTGAATTTTGCTTTTTGCTCATCCATGACACCAAGTTATTTCCAAGATAAAAACAACCACTGGAGGTACTCTTCCTATCATCAATGCACCCGGCCCAGTTAGTATCCGAATATCCAGCTAAGTACTCATTGGAGTCTTTTGAATACCAAATTCCATTATCAGAGGTGTCATTGATATAGCAGATGATTCGTTTTATTGCAAATAAATGTGATTCTTTAGCTGCTGCCTGAAATCGAGCACACACTCCTACACTAAAGGCGATATCTGGCCTACTTGCCATGAGGTAGAGAAGACTACCGATCATGCTCCAATAGAGTGTTGGATTTACTTCCTTACTGGCTGGATCAAGACTTAATTTTGCCGAAGAACTAATGGGAGTGGATGCATGCTTTTTGGAGTCTAAGCCGAATCACTTTACAAGATTTTTAGCATATTTCTCTTGAGAGATAAATATCCCACCATTCTATTGTTTCACTTGAAGTCCTAAGAAGTAGTTTAGCTCCCCCATCATGTTCATTTCAAATTCCTTTTTCATTTCTTCTAAAAATTCTTAAGCAAGGTGATTAATTGTGGATCAAAGATAATATCATCCACATAAACTTAGGCGACAACGAGGGATTTCTCATCTCTTTTAACAAACAATTTTTTATCGGCTTGACCTCTTTTGAAACCATGATCTACAAGATATGCGGTGAGGCGATTATACCATGCTCTTGGTGCTTGCTTCAACCCATATAAAGCTTTCTTCAATCTTAGAACATGGTCCAGAAAGTGAGGATCTTGAAACCCTTTTGGTTGCTTAACAAACACTTCTTTGTTTAGAAGTTAGTTCAAGAAGGCACTCTTCATATTCATTTGGTATAGTTTGAAGTTCATAACACATGCTATGGAAAGAAGAATTTGGATTGACTCTAGTCTTGCTATTGGAGCAAATGACTCATCTAAGTCTACTCCTTCAACTTGAGTATATCCTTGAGCCACCAATCTAGACTTGTTTCGAACGACCTCACCATCTTCATCGGTCTTGTTCTTAAATATCCATTTGGTGCTGATAACATGTGTATCCTTGGACCTTGGTACCAACTCCCATACATCATTTCTAATGAATTGATGTAACTCTTGATGCATGGATTCCACCCAATTCTCATCTTTCAAGGCTTCTTCCACTTTCTTGGGTTCAAATTGAGCAAGGTAGCAATTGTATGTCACATGATTCAAGCTATAGATCACCTCTCTCCTCAAACGAAGTCCCTCATCTAAATCACCAATGATGTTGCTTATGGGATGATTAAGACCTCTTGATGACAGTTTCTTAGATGTAGAGGATTCCTCATTTCATGAAATTGGAGGTTGAACTTTTGGAGGGGTGAATGGACTCAAGGGTTGCATTGATCTAGTCTCCCTTCTTGAAGTAGGGGGGGGGGGGGTAAACTCATTTTCTGGTGATCCTTTTTCACCCTCATCACTTTGAGCTATGATATCATCACTCTCATTCTTCTTAAGAGTTGGAGCTTCACCATCCTCATCAACATCTTTTTCGGAGATGGCGTCATTTATGACCATATTTATTGATTCCATCACCGTCTTAGTACACTTGTTGTACACTCTATATGCTCGGCAATTGGTGGAGTATCCTAAGAATATCCCTTCATCATTCTTAGCATCAAACTTTTCAAGATTCTCCCTATCATTGAGAATGTAGCATTTGCTTCCAAATACTCGGAAGTACTTCATTTTTGACTTCTTTTCCCTCCAAATCTCATATGATGTCTTCTTTGTTCCAGCCCGAAAGAAAATCTTTTTCCCAATGTGACATGATGTGTTTACCACTTCAGCCCAAAATTTATGTGGAATGTTTTTATTGAGTAGAATTACTCTTCCCATCTCTTGAATCACTCAATTCTTTCTTTCCACCACCCCATTATGTTGTGGTCTTTATGGTGCGGAGAATTTCTTTTTGATACCGTGCTTATTGCAAAATGCTTCAAATTTTGCATTTTCAAACTCTTTCCCATAATCATTCCTTATTTTGACTATGGGAACTCCCTTTTCATTTTGGAGCTTCTTGCATAACCTTTCCATCTTGTCGCATGCCTCCGACTTCTCTCTAAGGAACTCTACCCAAGAATATCTTGAGAAATCATCAACCACCACCATGATGTATCATTTTCCACCCAAGCTTTCTGTTCTCATTGGACCCATTAGATCCACATGAAGTAACTCCAAAGGACGAGAAGTAGCCACTACATTAACTTTGGGATGGGCTGATTTTGTTTCTTTCCCCAATTGACGTGGACCACAAACATTGTTCTAAATCCTTCCAAATTTTGGCAAGCCAATCACCTCTTCAAGCTTTAAGATCTTTGCAACTTTCTTGTAATTTGCATGCCCAAACTATTGATGCCACAACTCCAAAAGATTTACTCGAGCACTCCGACATGATATGTTTGGCTTGGGAACAACACCATAGCAATTGTCTGTGGTTCTTAGTCCCTTCAAGACTTGAACACCTTCTTTATTAAGAATTAGACATCCCTTCTTTGAGAATTGAACTATGAAGTCTTCATCGCATATTTGGGTTACACTTAGCAAGTTCACTTTTAAAACTTTTATGTAAAGAACATCAGTCAACAAGGGAAGTCTCAGAATATCAATGGTTCCCTTTCCAAGAACTTATGAATGGCTACCATCTCCAAAAGTCACAAAGCTATCTTCCTTCTCCTTGAGAGTTTTGAACAGTGCTTTATATCCAGTCATGTGCCTCAAACATCCGCTGTCAAGATACCACAATCATGAATTAAACACTTTCAATGCGGTATGAACGAAAAGACAAGCATGAGATAAACATTCTTGACCCTCAAAGATACACTCCTCTTCTTTTACTTCATTCAAAGATGAGTAAAGTTTTCTTTTCAAACCATCAAGTTTATCACACAAGTGTCTATTCCTTCTCTTGTATTCAGCAATTAAGGAATTAGACTCACACAATCTATTATGAATATCAAGATTTCTTTGTTCTAAGGATTTCAACATGTGTACAAAAATTCTAACATGTTTCTTAGATTTGAATAACTCTGAAATTTCACTGCTAGGACAATCTTTATAGATACTCATAGAGTCATTTTCACAAACACATGAACTACACTTCATGTTAGCCTTAGCCACAACACTTTCCATAGTAAGGCAAGGGGTCTACGATCGCACTTAGGTAATGAAACCACAGCAAGTGCACCCGCTTTGATACCAATTGAAAGCTCGAATTTGTGTTTAAAACACAAGAGCTGTTTAGATCCCAAAATTAAAATTACAGCTTAGTTAATTTTACTCTAACTTAAACTAAGTGCGGAATAGAATAAATGCAAGCGAACAAACAATACAACTACTCTAAGCCATATTCATTAAAGTACAGCAGTAAAATGAAAGCTAAAAGAGTAGGGGAGAGAGATGCAAACACAAGATAATACTCCGATGTGTTATTAAAGAGGAAACTGAAGAACTCGACGAAAAACCTCTCCGCCGCCCTCCAAGCGGTAAATCGATCCACTAGACAATAAGTTAGGATACATGAATAGCAAAAGGCCCTCCAAGCCTAGTCTACCCAATGCACCTAAGCCTTCCAAGCTCCTACTCCAACAAGGCTTCTTAGAACTATGTCTTGTCTAGTTTTCCAGATCTCGCAATGTGCCCGATTGCATCTGCCAAAATTTGGATTCTTCTAATGCTTCCAGCAGCACCAAAAACTCACTAAACACTCAGTATGGGTGTGGTAAGTGTTTAGGCTATCAACCTCTTAAGGATTTAGAAATGGAGAGGTAGGAGTAGAGGAAAACTACAATGGATGGTGTGTAGAATTCTGGGTATGACAATCTCACACTCTCAAGGGTTTGAGGCTAGGGTTTTCTCTTTTGAAAAGCTCTCTACTTAATATGTAAGAAAAAATGGAATATATAGTGTATATGAGGATGTAGTGGAGCAGATATGACAAAATAGCAAAACAGACTGCTTTATGGGTATCTCGATGGAAGGCCTTACCTGTGAGACACTCGCGAAAACCAATTGTCACCATCTGTCATGACTCGCATTCCAGTCATGTACAAGGCACATGCATCACTTCCCGGGATGCTTAGTCACCAGCTACCCGCGGAAACTCTTCTGTCTTCAAATGCTTGAGTCTTCACACACACTCTCTCTCTCCATCACACAACCTTTACAATAAAAACCCATAATAATTATAGGGTATAAAAGATTGAATAAAATTACAATTAAATTTGACACGGAATTAAAGTCAACACAAAATAATTGTAAATTATAACTTTACAGATACTATGTGCTTATACAAATCATTACATCGTGCTTTAAGTTTTTTAATTTTATTTTTATCTTTTAATATAATATTGGACATGCTATTAACTTATCATGTTTGTACTTAATTGCTTATATGTTTGGATGATCATTGTAGTTAATGGTTTTCATTTGTTTGATCAAGTTGCATTCATATAGATCATATCATATTTACTTGATAGCATTGTATTCAATACTTTTAACTGTCCTCAACTATTAGGTCTAATGTCTAATTCATCTTGTGAGAATGTTTCAGTAGTCAGGTTTAATTTCAAGTTTGCAACATAGGTTTAGATTAGGTGTGAATGAGTTGTTTCCATCACATTTAAGTTTAGAAACTGTATTAAGGATGTTTCATCACAGAATAGTGAAAGTGGGAAATTGTTAAGCCCTTGTTTTTTCTTAGCTTAATTAATTTTGTACCAAATTTACTTGTAATTATGCTTACTTTTCATGTATTATGGGATTACAATCTAATTAAGTACATGTACTTGAGCCCTAGTCAAAGTTGCAATGAAGAAGAAGTCGTGAACTAGCCGCACCAATGAGATACTAGCCTTGCCTGTGAACTGGACATGTGGTAGATATAGGAGAGACCTTTTTACTGAGCAAGTTGCAACCTACTCGTAAGTAATTCACTATTGCAACTTGCTCAAGGATGGGGTCTAGCAAGTCATTCTTATCACCTGACCAACTTATAAGTCCAAAAGAGACATAACTCATTTCATTTCTATGTGTACATAAGAAAAATAAATATAGCATTTGGAGAGCTTGTCTAGAGCAATAATTTAATCATTCAATTGTGTGAAAGAGAACCCTTGCTCATTGATTGAATCCCTACTATTCTCTCTTATTTTTATCTCTCATAATAGACATATCTTTGAGAGGAGATTGTTTCCATCATGTTCATCACCATACTTGAGTGTTAAGAGTTGACTTGGAGTTGGAAATATTTTGGAGCAAACCACATTTCCAAGGGGACATGGTGGGTTATTGTTGGCTGCTCAATGTGTGGACTATAGAGACTAGGTGAAGAACAGACTTGGTATAGTCAGTTAATACCTGGAGCTTGTAGGGCTCAAGTACCAGGATAGCTTTAGTCTAAAGGGCTTATTTGTGTTTCTTGAACTGCAATTATTCACTAGTGGAGTTTCAATAGAGGTGCCACAGCGAGGTAGTTTCGCCCAAGTGCTTTGGTTTTCTTCTTTGACAACATATTTGGGATTTTATTTGATTTGCATTTTTAATTCGTATTTTATATTTTGACAAATTGCATGAGGATGCACCATGGGCCATTTTTACTAAATAATACTTTAAAAAATATATTTGTCAAAATAACAATGTTTGATAGCTATTTGGCAAAATAGCCTTTGAAAAACGGAACTCGCCTTTCTAGAAGACAATTTTCCCTTGGACATGATGTCTAGTACAAATGTGGAACTTGTCTCTACAAGATACGAGATATCAAAAATGCTATTTTTTTCAAAGAACTTTCAAACATTACTATTATGGCAAATGTCTTTTTCAATGTATTATTTAGCAAAAATGCTCATGCACCATATTATGGTGTGATCAACCTCATTTACTTACACTCTTTTTATTTCCCAGTCAAAACTCATTCATATTATTCTAAATAATAAGAGTTTTCTAGTATCACCTCATTTGTTAATATATAAGAATTATTTTGGCATTATTGGAAGTATGCAAAATAATTCATAAAAAATTAAGAGATAATATATATATATATATATATATATATATAAAAGGTCAAAATTTGACAAGATGGTAAAATGGAGTGGGAGAGACTTGTCACCCTCCTCTATCATTCCCTATTTTTAAAATTAGGTTCTATTTTTGTTCTTTTATCGAGGTATTTGTAACCAATGCAAAATGAAGTGAGATGAATTTTCACTTGATAGACCTAAATTTTCACCACTAATCTTATATTTGAAAAAGAGGAAGATGAATTTCCCTCCTCTTCTCTTTTGTCATTCCATTTCAAATGTTTTTTTTTTTTAAAGAAAAGTAATAGGTTAAATTATTGATTACATTTATTTGCAAAAATAACTATTGTGGCAAACAAACCATTTCAACTAACCTATTATATAAGAGAGAGTAAGAGGGAGGGAGAGAGAGAGAGAAGGTTTTGTACAAAGACCCATTAATAATTTGTTGGATATATACGTATGAGTGAAAGCTCACATTGAATAATGATGAGAATAATGAGTAATTAATATAACACAGTTGAGCTCATACCTATTGAACTTAGGCTTTTTGGGTTAAGTGTATTTCTATATGTTATATTATCCACTTAAGGAGTCTCTCTAAGGTTTTATCTACCTAACATAATTTCTTTTGAGTGACTTTCACAATTACCCCATGTAAAAATTTATATCACAAACCTTTTAGTTACTAAATTTGACCCTTATAAGATTTAGAATAAAATGAAATCATCAAGGTTTTTATATCAATGCGCATTAACAGTTTCTTTTCAATCCAAATTTTTGGAGGTCAAAATATAACAATTGAAAAGTTTGTAAAACTAAATTGTGCAAATTGAAAATTGTCTACAAAATGCAATATCTATTAATTTGAATAGAACATTAAAAATTTTATATTAATTCAAATTTTAAGAGGTAAAAACATAACAGTTGGAAGTTTATGAACTAAAATGTGATAAATCACATGAGCTAAATTGGAATTTTTGCATTAAACAAATAAAAAATTAAAAGAAAACTAGAAGAGTCAAACTCAACTTATTAACTTAAATTTAAAACTCTACACTTCTTCTTCTTTTTGTGAATGAAAAACTTTTATTATAGCATTACACCAATTCTAATTGTTCAGCCTCGTTACAAATTATATTATCAAGATTCAAAAGGTTCAGGACCATAAAAAAAACATCAAAAGAAACTACTACATACACTTGTTCTTACAATAACATGCTCTCCCACTTCTTAAATTTCATACATATGGTACCCATATATATATATATATATATATGATAGGCCAAGAATGTATTGACCCTTTTGATAATTTAATCAATTAATTAGCTAAGTGAATTATTTAGGTCAATTTAACTTGCAATTCACGTGGTAGCGCAAACAAATCTCTAAATAACTAAATGCAGTTGAAATTAAATTTGACACAGGTAATTTGTTTACGAATGGGTAAAACCACCAAGGGAAAACCCCACCGAGTGAATTTAAGGTCACCACTCCCGAGAATCCACTATTATCAAAACAAGCAGTTGTAAAGGAATCCCAATACCTTATACCAACCTATAGTTGAACCCTTACCACAATACCCAATTGAACTTGTAATGTAGTGACAATCTCCTTTCAATGCACAACACCCAGTATGTGACTAACCAATCGATGCATGAATCTAAGTACGTAACTAATACACCAATGTGAGAAGGATGTTGGCTGCAAAGTTCTTCATTTCACATCCACAAAATGAAAATTAAAAAGCTCCTTAGTTACAAAACGCTACAGCGTACAAACGCAGCAGCTTCTTCAAGAGAAAGATGAAATAGGGCAAATTGTCTCCGGTCACAATATGCATCAATAAAACCTTTGTGTCAAGTTGCATCAAGCGAGACAGCTCTTAAAACAATCTTTATATACGTCTAGGGTTGTGAGAAAAGAAAATCTAAACACATAGCTTGGTTACGCGTGAAAAACATATCTGAAAATCTGAATTTCGTAATTCTCGATAGATACAACTATCGAGCTATTTGTCAAGCTTTGAATAATTAAATCTCAATAGATACATCTGTCAAGCTATTTGTCAACCTTTAATGAACATCACTTCTTCACTTGATTCTTGGATAGATTTGCGTGGTTTCAATACTTAGACTTGAACTCTTGTTCCTTGAAGTATTAAACACATCTTAGATCTACCCAATTACAAGTAAAGTGCATTTTGTCAAAGGATTAGCCAATTCTATATGGCATATGTTCTTAACATATTCTACATATGTCCTAACAATATATATTCTAGTTTACTTTTTTTTTTTCTTCTAAATATTTTGCTACAAACAAGGAAAGCCTAATCACACGTCCACTGATGGTAAACTAAGATTAGTTGGTGGGGTCTCAATGTTATGCTCAATCTTCCCCATCATATATGTATGCTTAATAGATTGATCATCTTCATTATGATAAGCATAAGCAAAACCACCATGCCTTCTCATATCCATGCCTGCGACCTCATCATCCCTTGACAATCTTAACAACTTCATTTTGTTAAGCAAATAAGATAGTGGTCCTATTATGGCCATGACCCACCTTGACACCACCAATATTTGTACAATTTGTGTTGTCAATAACTTCCCTCCACTTCCCATAAACAACCCATATGGTCTACCGGGTTGACCCAGATACACTTCATTCACATACGACGTTGTTGCAAACAATCCTATGAATAAAACCACCCATGCACCACTCCCACCATGTAATTGTGATGGCTCTAGTGGGTTATCATATTTTAACTTCTCTGTAAGCTGGTTGCACCCAATCAAAACCCATGATTCCATAAAGCCACAAATGATTGTTGCCCAAGGTTCTACCACTGAACACCTTGAGGTGATTGCAACAAGTCCCGTTAGTAGACCATTACAAACTTCTAGCACATTATTCCAATGACCCACCTATAAACGTTTGCTAAACAAGGTTGTAAGGGCACCTGTGCAACCAGGTAATGCTGTGTTGATAGCTATCCTCCCAATGCCACTCCATTGTAATAAGACCAACATCACTGTATGACCTCACTATTGTGAGAAATGAACCGGGGTTGAGCTCATACCAACCAAACCATAATAAGAATGAACTGAGCACGACTAAAGTCACGCTATGACCACGTAAAGACACAAACCTGGCCGCTTGGTCAAACCGGCCAACTCATGGGCCTTCAATAAACGCACCCCACAAGCTCGCTATGTCACCAACCATGTTAATCACTCTCGAACCAGCAAAGTCAACAACAACTAAATTGAATAAAAGATCACCAATTTGAGTCAGGCTGGCCCAACCGTCACTAGACCAAAACCAATGTGAACCTATAGGATAAACAAAACCGGTTAACATGGAAGAGTAGATTAGATAACCTCAAATTGGGTTCTCTCAGCGATGGACCCCTTAGTAATTCCAGCGGCCGCTATTGCAAAGACCATTGGTAAAGAAAAAAGCTAGCCATCACTGGGCTTAGGATAGTCTGTTAGACTAAAGAAGTTACGGCCAATTAAAGGGATTGAGAAAGCTTATAATATAAGGTGAAAAGATGGTTTTCTTATAATCTTAGAGTATGTTTAGTAACGGTTTTTTTCTTTTATTTTCTGTTTTCAAAACCTATTTTTTATTTTTAAAACTAAAAAATTTGTTTGGTAACTCAGAACGGGAAAAAAACAAAATTTGTTTTCAGAACTCAATTTGTGAAGGAAATTAAAAACATACAAAAGGTTATTTTCAGTTTTTAATTTTTAAAAGTCAATGAAAACACGCATTTAATTTAATTAATCTATCTCATTAAATGAGTTAACATTAAAGTTCAAATCCTAGTAACAACATATTTTAGTATTTTCTATTTATTTTCTTCAAAAAATTATCTTTTTAATTTCAACTAATCAAACATGTTTTTGATTTCAAAAATACAAGAAAATTGTTTTTTCTTTATATTCCTAAAAACAATTTTTTGAAAATAGAAAACAAAAACTGTTACCAAACATAACCTTATATTCTCATTTTCATTTTTTTTTTTTTAAAGAAATGGCTTCATTCAATTAACCAATAATGTTTGCATCATGATACAAAGCTTCCCTAGCGAATGAAGGTAAAACTTCCATCCAATACATATTATCAATAATATTTTTAGCATATTGAGCTAACACATGAGCCACTTTGTTTCCTCTCCTTCTTGTAAACTCCACATTCACCCAATGCAACCCTCTAAGCTTCTGCTGGATATCACCTACCGCATTACCCATCAATGATTCATCGTCATTCGGAGAGGATATGGCTTGCATAATTGTACTATTATCACCTTCAACAATGAATTCAGAGAAACCAACATCCGTGGCAAATTCAATTGTCTTTCTACATGCAAGGAGTTCCGCTTCTTCATTGCAAAAGACCGAAGGTCCCTTGGCTGACATTGCAGCCATCAATTCCCCTTTATCATTTCTGATCCCTGATCCAAACCCGGTCCAATCCAAGCCAGAAAACACAGCAGCATCGAAATTTAATTTATACACCAAAGATGGAGGAGGCTTCCATGAATCCCGACTTGGCTGCTGCACCTGATCCGCAACAAACTGATTCTAAGCAGCTCGATAGTCCTCTGAATATTCCAACGCTCTTTTGTTTAGCAAACCTGGGTCATGAAATTTCCCACCGTGAATCACTTTATTCTACTGGGTCCAGATTCGCCACGCCTGAACCACCATCAATTCCAAATCTTCCCACGTCAACCGCTCCATTAAATACTCCATCAGTTGGAACATATCAAGCAACCCGTGTTTTCCTTTCTGCAGTGATTTCACACTACCTGCCCACACATCCTGAGCAGCAGCATAATCCCAAAGCACATGCACGGCCGTCTCTAGAAACCTGGTAGAGATTGGATAGACAGCATCCACGATAAACCTCCGATTAACAAGATTTATCTTCGTTGGTAGAATATCATTGCAAGCTCTCGAGGCAAACACCTTAACTTTGTTCGGGATTTTAAGTTTCCTTTCTTTTATTTTCTATCGTGAAAGAAAGGAATTTACCATCTAAACCCTACACCAAGATAAATTAGATCATCGAAATAAGAAAAATCTTTTTCTTCAATAATCTTTAATTGCGTGCACGATTTTTTTTGTTTTTTAATATTGCATAATATAGTAATTAAGTCTTGGGCTAATAAGCTGGAAGGGAACCTATTACACTACAAACGAATTGAAATTTTTCAACATATTTTTATCTACATCACTCACAAATGACAAATGTTCATAAAAGCCTTAATTTAATACCCAAAAAAAAAAAGTTTCGGTTAAAAGTTTGATCAATGTGGAGAAAATAAATAAAACTATCTACCAAAAAAGAGAAAATAAATAAAACTTTTTATCAATTGTGGTAAACGTTGAAAATCAGGAACCATTAGATTATACAAAAACTACAAATCCCATTATCGAAAAGATACGTTACAGTCTCTCGCTCTCGCTCTCGGCAAATTCAGAAACCACGCGGTAATCTCAGTTCCTCAAAGGTTCTCTCTCTCTCTGCTGAGAAAACGTTTCTACTACTCTATTATTTTCTCGGCAACCAGACAGAGTTCTTGACTTCCGTAGATTTTGTTTTTCTTCAGATTCACCAAGCTGGTACTATCTTCCATATATTCACACTTTTCCCTAGTCAAACCCTCTGATTAGATATCTTCTATATGTTCATTTATGAATCCAATTTCTCACTCTCCTTAAAAACCTAACTTTCAATCTTTGTATTTCTTTGTTTTTCAATTCTTAAATTCGGTTGTTTCTTTTTCTTGGATCTTAATTACTGACTTACAGATTGAATATTTTATGCACTGAATTTAAATTTTTTATTAGGAACAAGAAGGTCAATTAATGATAGCTCTAGTTTTGGATTCATATTGGTTTTGTGTATTGTCATTGTGTGCTTTCAATGTATTACTTTAGTTTTCAATTCATATTGTACTACAAATAGTTTTGGATATCAGTATCTCTTAGAGAATATTATATGAAAGAAGAAATTCAGCAAGTTTGAATGTAAAAGGGACTGAGATGTGTATCATATCCCATAAGAATTTTTACAAAATTTTGTCAACATGTAAAAACCATATTATGGATGTATGAATTTACTTAATATAAATTAAATTGTCATTTCCTATTTTACTTTTAATTTTAAATTTAAGACATTTATTCTGCAGAAAACTGTTTTGTCAATTAGGTATTTATTTTGTCCAACATTAACATGCGTCTAAAATGGTTTTTGATTATTGAGGCTGAGCATGTGATACTGAGTACTCTCTAAATTTTGAGCTTAATGTGCTACATCCATATGCTCGTCTTACATCCATTCTTAACAAATTTGGTCTTTCAAAAGATGTTTTGGTCAATCTGGCTTTAAACTGCTTTTTGTGCTTTGCTTTTATGGTAAATTTTGTCTCTGCAAAGACAAGTTTTTCAAACATATCTTCGTCATTTCTCTTTGATACTACTGTGTGTCTTTACCTTTCTGCTATTCTACTGCCCTTAAATTATAAATTTATTTATATTTTCTGTTAAAGAGTGAAATTGCAATTTCGTTTATTTTGAAACTTAGGTGAGTATTTTTCATACAAATCTTTGTAGAGTCTATGATAGCTGAACTGTGGAATTAATGAGAATCTTCATGCAAGATGAAGTGAAACGATTGAGCCTCAATTTCCCTGCTCTTGCAGTGTCCAAAGCTCCCACACAAAGGTTAAGAAGGTACAAAGGCTGAATAATGATAGATTAGATATAAATTTTTGTTCTGTTTACAGATTTGATGTTGTCGTATTTCTTTAGTTTCGTTGGTAGTTGCACACACTGCCTGTTAGTTTTGGGGCAGAGATTTAAACACCAATTGTAGTTGGGAAAATAAATTGCTACTGAATTTGTAAACTTTTGCAAAATAAACATGTTTTGGATAATGATAGATAGTTGACGAGGAATTTGAGTTCTGCTTACCGTATTTTGCTCAATGTCAACAACTTACTTTAAAAGATTTGAGAGAAATTTCCTAAAAGTTTCTTTTCAAGTGCTGAACTTAAATGGGAAGACTATAAATTTGGGTCATTTTAATGCATATCAACATAAGTAAACCTGTCCCATTAAAATGTAAAAGAAGACAAGATTTTGTTAATATTCTATTACACCTTCTTCTTTTTTTTTCTTTTTTCTTTTTTTTTAATAGGTATTACACCTTGTTTGTTTCAAAGGAAACCTGGTGTAAAAATAGTTTTTCATATTTATAATAGCTTATTTGGTAAGAATATATATATATATATAATATATATATATATATATATATATATATATATATATTATATATTTGCAATCCATAAAATGGTGGGTCTTACATTTGAATTTATTGTTTGGTTAATATTTTCTAAATACAATTTTCAAAAAAACTTGTATCCTATTTTCCTAGTTTAGAACAGGAGTTTGAAAACGACTAAGGATGTGTTTTCAAAAAATGTTTTTAATGACATAGTTGTAAATAAATTGAAAATTGTGAACCTCACGTATTTATCTAAACTCTTCTTTATCTCTTAAATTAAGGAGCTTATCTTTATCACAAAACCACTCTCGAAAAAAAAAATTATCATAAATAAAATTCATACATTTTAAATTTGAAACTTATCATTAAAAAAAAAAATACATTATGAAATCTATTCCCTTATCATTATCTAAAAAAAAAAGTAATATACGGATTCTTCACATTACTTTTTATAATATTTTTAAAAAAATCTCAAAAAAAGAAATGGTCTCCCAAACAATTATTTTTTGTTTTTAGTATTTTGAAAAATGTTCTTAAAATGGGAGCTAAACATGTATAATATAAAAATTATTATCTAAAACCTATTTTTGAATTCAATTTTTTGAAAATTGTTTTATACTGTTTTGTAAATAAAAACAAAAATCTTCTAACCAATTAAGCCCTAATGTCTAGTAGCATCAGGAAAAAAAAAAACTATATTTAGTCACCATGATTCTCAAAAAAAAAAAAAAAAAGAGTCAACAAAAAAAGTTTGACTCATTTAAAATTCTTACGTTTTCAATTATACTAGGAGAATTCTAGCATTTTGCCCTTAATTTTTATAAAATTTAGCAATATACCCCTGTTTCAAAACTATATAGGGATATGCCCCTGTTTCGATACTCGATTACCTTAAAATCGAGTTTCAATGAAATACTCGATTCGTAGAAAATCGTGTTATACCCGATCAAAAAAAAAAATTGCATGGAACTCGAGTTTATGAAGCTCGAGTTTCAAAATGCCACTATAAGGCTTTAAAATGTCACTATAGGGTATAAAAATGCCACTATAGGGCATCTGGTATGGGGAGATCACACTTATAAAAAAATTTGTAGGAAAACGCCGTTGTAGGGCATAAAAACATCACTATAGGGCATAAAAACGCCACTATAGGGCTCCCTGAACCTGGTATGGCGCGATCACACTTATAAAAAAAGCAATTTGCAGGAAAACGCCGCTATAGGGCTTAAAAAAGGTCACTATAGGGCTCCCTTAAATGGTATGGGGCAATCACATTTGCAAGAAAACGTCATTATAGTGCTCTAAAACGTCACTAGACGGCTTGAAAACGCCACTATAGGGCTCAGACTAAAAAAAATTTGCATGGAACTCTATTTTTTGGAACTCGAGTTCCATGTAAATTTTTTTTTTTTTTTTTTTATAAATTTGATCGGGCATAACTCGATTTTCTACGAATCGAGTATTTAATTGAAACTCGATTTTAAGGTAATTGAGTATCGAAATAAGGGCACGGCCCTATGTAGTTTGCAAACAGGGGCATATTGCCAAATTTTTTTAAAATTAAGGGTAAAATGACAGAATCTCCTTATACTGGATAGCGTGTGTTTGCACACAATGCAAACAATAAACACTTTTTACTTTAATAAGAATAAACACTATTCTTAAAAATATAGTAATTGAGTTTTTTAGTTTTTAAAAAAATTATAATAGTGATAAAAAAAAAGACAAATAATAACCTGAATAATTAAACAAGTCCTCACAAAACCGAGATTGATGCTTCATTAGATTGTCGTAGAGCATTATTGGTCAATTATAAACAAGACTGGCGCCTCATTAGGTTGTCATCAAGCACAAGTGCACAACATAACTAACTAATTAAATTAAGCCATATCATCATCAAATTTTATCATTAGAATCTTTCTCTATCATTTTCCAGTCGGCCATTTCTCTATCTTTTAATAATGTGGCCACAGAGGAAATTTGAGAACCCAATGTCACATGGAACCTAGCAGATGTGTAGGAATTATAATATTCATGACCAAATGGTTAGACTCAGCTCCCAAATTCTGCCGAATATGCACTTTGATATCACAAAAGTCTTGTACACCGCATGAAATCCGAGCTTTCCCAGTTGGGCCAACCCAAGCCCATGGGAATGATGCAAGAAACTCAGCAAGCCACACTAGGAACCAAGAGGATACCACTCCGAATACCCAAGCAAAATCCCAAAGCAACAAGGGAACACGGTGATCCTAGTGACCCTTTCAAACCCATCTTTATTTTGTGCCCAAATGCTCGACCTCACTGAAGCTCAATTGGTGCTAACCCACTTTATTAACATCTACCAATAAGAGATATACGCGTGGTGTGTGTTAGCCAAGAACCAATAAACTCAGGGATAAAGAGTTTATATCAGTCATACGGCGCGATTTCCATAAATCAGTTATTAAATTGATTGCAAAACAGTGCCGTATTTATGAAATGAGATTAAATTTAATAAGGACAGGGTGTAAACCCTTTAGTTTACACCAGCTAATAAATAAATGCCACATCAAATTTTTACTTAAACTCATGGTAAAATCAATACATCCTAATACACCTAATAGCATCTCAACAAACAAATAATCAAAACCTATTTCACGTTTCCCTAAAATCTCATATCACTTTTCAGCTTATGCGGCTCCAGCCCATCCTCGCCCGGACCTCCGTTTTCCACTGCGCTATCTCACCGGACCTCCGTCCGCCGCCACACTACCTCGTTGGACCTAGGTGATTTGTTCTTATTCTCAAAATTTTTTGGGTTTTGGTATATTTTGATTGATTTGGCCGTTGCTATATTTTGATATCTTCGCTGTTTGGGTATGTTGCTCTTTTGAAATAAGGACAAATATGGGTTTGATCCTAGTAGGGACGATTTTTTTTTTTTGGTTCATGATATTTTGGTTTTCCAACTTCATTATATGAGTTCTTCCATTCTTTGGCTGCATTGAGGCGTGTATGGAAATTCAAATTGATAGACATAGGTTAAGGATTGACCTCTTGAGAAACTACTTACAAGCTATTTATCAAAATGCCTGACAGAAATATTTTTGTGACACGAAGACTTTGGAAGTGTATTTTTGGGATTAAACCTGCAATATATTTTCTGGTTTAATATCAGTAAAAAAAATAGGCTAGTAAAGAAGCCAAATTTCTTAAATTGTTGAGATGACAATGAGCGTGCCTCTTACCACACTTGTCTAGCTAGTTGAGCAGCTTATCCTACTGTGAATCTTTTATGGAGCTTAGATTAATGGCCTGTTTGGATGTTTAAAAAAGGAGGGAGAGTAGAGTAGAGGGAGGGAGAGGAATTTAAAGTCCTTGTTTGGAAGTGTTTTAAGAAAGGAGGGGGAGGGGTTTGGAGGGGTTTCAACTACCTCTAACCCCTTATTTTTAATTCCCCCAAATTGGAGAGATTTGGAGGGAGAGTAAAGTAGATAAATTATTACCTAAATGAATTCTCTAATTTACCCTTTCTAAATTAACAAAATTACATTATATAAATATTTTTTGTTTGTTTGATGAGAAAATAAATAATTTAAAGCTCTTATCCACACAAAAAAAAAAAATTTAAGCTAAACTTTTTGAAATTCAAAACCGGAAAAGCCACCAAAAACAAACTCTTTTCTCTTTCAAAAAGTGTAACTACACAATACAAAATACTCAAATTTCAATTCCTTTCCCTTTTCCTCCATTTTCAGAGTACCCAAACATAAATTAAAGCCACAAAATTTTTCTCAGAATCTCACAGTTGTAACCCAAAAAAAGCACAAGAAATTAGAGGCCACCGAGCTGTGGGTCGTCGACAACAACGTCCAAAGGTCCACGCCGCTCGCGATTAATGCTCCAATCTTCAACATTGGTCGATGTTAATCCCACATCGATTAATGCGTTGCTAGCGAAGACCATCGTTCCCATTACCTCTGCCTACTTCTTCTTCTTCAACGCCGTCGTCCACATAGCTCGCGGCAATCGATCTCGAGTCGGTGGCTGTGCACGAGATTGGGCATTTGCTTGGGCTTGGACGTTCATCAGTGGCGGTGGCTTTGGATCAGTATGCGTTGGGAGCGATCGTCGTCTTAGTTTTTGCGCTCATCGTTGCAATTTATAACTTTATCGCCGCGAAGAAAAAGGCAGCTGGAGAGGCGCAAACTGAGGCGGTGAATTGCGACGGCGACGGCGACGGCCAGGATAATGTAGATCTGCTAACACCGCCGACGTTATCATCGTCGGTGCTGCGTCGTCGGCTCCGCTCTCTATCATATCTTTTTCTCTTCTTTCTTTCTCGGCAACCAAACAGTGCCAAGAAAGAAAACTTCAGCATTTCGTTTTCTTTCTTTTTTTCTTTTTTTGAATTACAAAAAATATACTAAAGTTTATGGATTTAATTCAACTTTGGCTTGCTATGTGCGTTTTGTTCCAGAAATTAACATGTTAATTATTGAATTTCAGATACAATAGGTTAATTTGGTTGATGATTTTTGGTAATATGTTAATAATTTTAAAAAAAAATCATAATTTACAAAATTGATAAATTACTCATAGACCAATGTTGCAATTCATTTTTAAATATGGGTAAATTTGTCTATTTAATCATTTCTTCTCCTTTCCATCCCAATTTTAAAAACATCCAAACAAGGGGAAGAGTTAATTACTCCATTCTCCCTTGCTAATTTTAAAAACATCCAAACAAGGTGGAGGGTAATCATTTCACTTTACTCTCCTTCCCTCTACTCTCCTCCCTTCCTAAACTTCCAAACAGGCCATAATAGTATTTAGGACAAGGAATCAAGATAGTTGGCCATGACTGGCCTCAAGTTTATTGATTAATTGGGCTGTTGGTTGGGATCCAAAGTTGAAGGATTGGCCATATAATCTTACCAAACTCATTGAAAAGTTGTACTAGCATTTTTAGCATGTGCAATGATCTCTTTGTAAATTTTAACATCATGTTTATTGTGGGTAATGCAATAGAGATATATGTTGATAACTGACAGAGGTTGAAAATTCTGGAAATTTTCTCGTTCATCTCGTCCTTGGAAACCCAAATTCTGTGGATAAGTAACATAGACTACATTATTTGTTATTTCCCCACTCAACAATATGTGGCTCATTCTGTTTTAATTTTTTGGTAATTCAGGTAATTTTATAAACAACACACAAAGAGTCTAAAGATTCATGTCAGGACATTACACTCTTTGTTACAACTCACCAACCAATCTAATGAACAAGACTCAAAGGAGACAATACCAAACAAGGGAGAGACTACAAGCAGAGACAAGCTTGATCACTACTTAGATTAAGACAAAGTAGATGTGGCTGAGCAGGGTGTTCAAATGAACCTTGCCCTTGTTGTTTGTTCTGAACTTCCAAGAAGAAGAATGCAATTAAGGACAACCCTTTGAATGAGAATCTTCATACTATTAAAGGCAGTGTCAATAGTGTTAAGGATCTACATTTATTACAATCTTGTGTAGCCTCCTTGTTGTATGTTCCATTTTAGATTGCTTCCTTGTATTAGCAAGGAAAAATTATGTTGCTAAAAAAGTCAATAAAATTTCTGTTCTATTTGTTGCTAAGATTGTTGTAAGCGCACAATTGTACCTGGTCCCAAGAACAGTTACGGGCTCAGGCCCAATGAGCCTTAAACAATATGAATTTGTAGAGTGTGGGCTTGAAACCCAGGTTAGAAGTGTTTAAGGATGCGATGACAAGCTAAAGATTGCAAACACTCAGAAACAACAAGGAATATAACAAATCAATCTGCTCGGACGTAAGCCGAGAACTGTTCTTGTATTATCTTTTTCTTTCTTTTTCTTTTAGGTTACAAAAAGGGAGTCCCCCATTTCTGTTCTAGGTTTTTTCTTAAATACTCCTCCTTTTGATACTTTGTACACGTGTTGCCCCAAATCCCCCTTAGCTTAGATATTTCTTTTTTCAGTGCCTTTGAATAGTAACTAGAAGTTTCCCCTCTACTGTTCAGGGGTCACTTCCCCATTAATGCGACCAGGGTGGTAGGTGCAGGGTCTTTAATGTGGAGGTGGCAGCCTTTATCTTTGGTACTTCTTTAACATCGGTGCTTCTAGGACATTCAAGGGTTCACCCCCTTTACCCATTGGCCTTCACCGTGTCGTTCCCTAACCTTTACAATGAGGTCCCGGGTTCTCCAGTGTCCGTCCGAGGATAACATTACTCTCGGCTGGGTCCTCGGCGTATGGACCGACCCATAATACTAACAAGTTCTAAACCCAAGAGCAGGTCGGCCTTCCTAACATGGCCCAAAGGCCCACATACCCACCAGGGTCTTTTTACTCCCCACAATTGTCTTCTTCATTAATTTTTTCTTCTTGTTTACACTTGTTATGACTCTAAACTAAAAAGACCATCTTCTCAAGTATGAGATTCCAAATATTCTTATATTTAAATTTAGAACCCAAATGCAGTCCCAGTTGTTTCAAAGGCAGATTGGATACCCAAAAGAATTGGCAGATTGAATCTGAGCCAATGCATCCGCTACTAGTTCAGCTGCATTGTTCTATGCTTTCTATTTTTTTTTTTGCCTTAGATGGCCATTGTATTCGATATCTATTGAAACTAAATTGTTGACTATGCCTGACTGCTTAAACCAATAAGACAGTCTACTGAATTGTCAATGTTAAAGGCGCTACATATGCTGAGATCTTGTCCTGCATTTTGTGATTCTTCCCTTGGGAAATCAGCATATACATTAATTAGCATTCCAGCAAAGTAAAGAAATTAATGTTTGGCTATGTTTGCATTTCAGTTTTCACACCAGAGCAGTTGGCAGAGAAGTATAGCAACACTACATTTCTTCCTCCGTATTATATTAGAATGAACACAATTAAAAAGAAAAAGAAGAAAAGAAGAAGACAATCTATACTTTGTGATAATTAAACAATAAATGGTTATACCATAAAAGATGAAGAGTGGGGACCTTGAGGCATAAAAGTTGACGTTGTAGGAGGATACTGCATAGATGGCAAAGAGTCCTAAGGATGTTTAACAAATAAAAGGAATGAATAAATATTGATTATAAAATCCAGTTGAAAAATTATATTAATAATAACGACATCTCCAAAATGTTGGTATGCAGTTCTTGACCTAGCATCTGCCCAAAAGCAATTTCCCATGCGCCCTTGTTTATCAACTTGAATTGCATATACAAAACCTGGATTTTTTAATTGACACTCAGTAAAATGGCTATACATTCTTTGTGCATCTCCATCTTGAAGTAATTTTCTTCTTTTACTGCCCAAATAATTTTGAGCATCAACTGCAACACAACCAACATTATAGTCACCACCAGATTTGTTACTCAACACTGACATTATCTTCCTCATAGGTACAGCTAACTCATTGAGTGTATTTATAAGATTTTTTTGGGCACGTGATATCCCTTTATGTCCACAAAGCAAACTCGTACTCTTAGGAGTAAGAAGTTCATGATTATGATTGTCCACAAACTTAGTTACAATCCATGCTTCTTTTTTCTTTAAACTCATCATTGCTTTGCATCCCACTCTAGTTTTTGCAAGATTTGGACCTTTTCTTTCTTTATTTTCATAACTTTTATGACGAAACCCCTCCCTCCAACAAACGTATTCCACTCCAACCAATGATTTATCTTCTTTGGATGACCGTTTATGATTTATTCGAATGCTAAAACCTTTTCACCTTGCATATGCTTTATAACATGCATGAGCATCTTCTGAGTCATCGAATACCATATCAAGACATGGTTCCAAAGGCCATTTAGATGCAAAAGATTGATTCAAATCATTTCTAGGCAAGTCTACATCATTTTGATCTTCTACTATTTCCAGCTCAACATGCACCAAGTCTTCTACCAAATCATCACAAAGAGAGATTATTTCAGGTTCTTCATTGCTCATACTCATATTTGCAATTTGAGTAAATATTTATTTTCAATGTAACCTAGAAAAAATAAAAGAGAAGAAAAATTCATAAGAACAGTTGAAGAGACATTCAAGATTCGTTCAATTACAAAATGAAAATCTAAAACATAATAAACTTTCCCAATTTTGGAAACCAGTTTTATTACAAAACCAAAATCTAGTCGGAAACTTTTAGGCTCATAATAAAATTATCAAAGCTGACTTGGTCCCTTACAGGAGGCACTCTTATTCAATGTACATATCAAAACTGACTTAATCCCTTACAAACTGATTAATGCTACTGGACACTTACTTGTTTCTATTCATTTGTTATTTTACATGGTTGTAACTAATACTATTTCTTGGTACAAACTGATACTAATTGAATTACATCATTAAGCCTATTCAATTACACATTGGAAATTCATATTGATGAAGTTGGACACTCAAATGATGTTGATGCATTTGTTACTTCATCAGATACTTTCTACGTTAAAGAGACAAATAACAAAAAGAGAATAAAATAAGGATGGGTCCACATTGTGGCCAACTATCTTAAGCCCATGTCCTAAATACTTTTAATTTAAGCTCCATAAAAGACTCATAAGAGGATAAGCTGCTCAACTAGCTAGACAAGTTTGGTAGGAGGCATGCTCATTGTCATCTCAACAATTTAAGAAATTTGGCTTCTTTACTAACCTATTTTTTTACTGATATTAAACCAGAAAATATATTGCAGGTTTAATCCCAAAAATACACTTCCAAAGTCTTCGTGTCACAAAAATATTTCTGTCAGGCATTTTGATAAACAGCTTGTAAGTAGTTTCTCAAGAGGTCAATCCTTAACCTATGTCTATCAATTTGAATTTCCATACACGCCTCAACGCAGCCAAAGAATGGAAGAACTCAAATAATGAAGTTGGAAAACCAAAATATCATGAACCAAAAAAAAAAAATCGTCCCTACTAGGATCAAACCCATATTTGTCCTTATTTCAAAAGAGCAACATACCCAAACAGCGAAGATATCAAAATATAGCAACGGCCAAATCAATCAAAATATACCAAAACCCAAAAAATTTTGAGAATAAGAACAAATCACCTAGGTCCAACAAGGTAGTGCGGCGGTGGACAGAGGTCCGATGAGATAGCGCAGCGGAAAACGGAGGTTCGGTGAGGTAGTGCGGCGGCAAACATTGGTCCGGGCGAGGATGGGTTGGAGCCGCATGAGCTGAAAAGTGATATGAGATTTTAGGGAAACGTGAAATAGGTTTTGATTATTTGTTTGTTGAAATGTTATTAGGTGTATTAGGATGTATTGATTTTATCATGAGTTTAAGTAAAAATCTGATGTGGCATGTATTTATTGGCTGGTGTAAACCAAAGGGTTTACACCCGTCCTTATTAAATTTAATCTCCTTTATATATTATATTAACCACTTAAGGAGTCTCTCCAAGGTCTTTATCTCCCTAACATAATTTCTTTTGAGTGACTTTCACAATTACCCCCATGTAATAATTTATATCACAAACTTTTTAGTTACTAAATTTGACCCTCTTAAGATTTAGAATAAAATGAAACCATCAAGATTTTTATATCAATGCACAATAACAATTTCTTTTCAATCCAAATTTTTGGAGGTCAAAATATAACAATTGAAAAAAAATTTAAATTAAATTGTACAAATTGAAAATTGTCCACAAAATGCAATATCCATTAATTTGAGTAGAACTTTAATGATTGTATATAAATTCAAAATTTAAGAGGTAAAAACATAATAGCTGGAAGTTTATGAACTAATTAAAATGTGATAAATCACATGAGCTAAATTGAAATTTTTGCATTAAACAAATAAAAAATTAAAAGAAAACTAGAGGAGTCAAACTCAACTTATTAACTTAAATTTAAAACGCTACACCTCTTCTATTTTTGTGAATGGAAAACTTTTATTAAAGCATTACACCAATGCTGAATGCTTAGGCTCGTTACAAATTATATTATCGAAGATTCAAAAGGTTCAGGAACAGAAAAAACATCATAAGAACCTACAACGTACACTTGTTCTTACAATAACATGCTATCCCACTTCTTAAATTTCATACATATGGTACCCACATATATTCTAGTTTACATTTTTTTTCCTCTAATTATTTTGCTACAAACAAAGAAAGCCTAATCACACGTCCGCTGATGGTAAACTAAGATCAGCTGGTGAGGTCTCAATGTTAGGCTCAATCTTCCCCATCATATATGCATGCTTAATAGATTGTTCATCTTCATCATGGTAAGCATAAGCAAAACCACCATGCCTTGTCATATCCATGCCTGCCACCTCATCATCCCTTGACACTCTTAACAACTTCATTTTATTAAGCAAATAAAATAGTGGACCCATTGTGGCCGTGACCCACCCTGACACCACCAATATTTGTACAATTTGTGCCGCCAATAGCTTCCCTCCACCTCCCATAAGCAACCCGTATGGTCTACCGGGTTGACCCGGATACACCTCATTCACATACGACGTCGTTGCAAACAATCCTGTGAATAAAACCCCCCACGCTCCACACCCACCATGTAATTGTGCTGCCTCTAATGGGTCATCATATTTTAACTTCTCTGCAAGCTTGTTGCACCCAATCAAAACCCATGATGCCACAAAGCCACATATGATTGCTGCCCAAGGCTCTACCACTGAACACCCTGAGGTGATTGCAGCAAATCCCGCTAGTAGACCATTACAAACGTCTAGCACATTCCAATGACCCACCAATAAACGTTTGCTAAACAAGGTTGTAAGTGCAGCTGTGCAACCTGCTAATGTTGTGGTGACAGCTGTCCTCCCAATGGCACTCCATTGGCCATAATAAGACCCACTATCACCATATGATTTTGCTATCTTGAGAAATGAACCGGGGTTGAATCCATACCAACCAAACCATAATAAGAATGATCCAAGTACGACTAAAGAAGCGCTATGACCACGTAAAACCACGGACCGGCCTGCTTGATCAAATCGGCCAACTCGTGGGCCTTCAATAAAAGCACCCCATAAGCCTGCTATTCCACCAACCATGTGAACCACCCCCGAACCGGCAAAGTCAATGACACCCGAACCAAATAAAAGATCACCAGTCCGAGTTGGGCTGGCCCAACCGTCACTAGACCAAAACCAGTGTGAAACTACAGGGTAAACAAAACCGGTTAAAAAGGAAGAGTAGATCAGATAAGCCACAAATTGGGTTCTCTCGGCAATGGACCCACTAGTGATTCCAGCAGCCGCTATTGCAAAGGCCCATTGGTAAAGAAAAAAGCTATAGTCTCCAGTGGGCTTAGGATAGTCTGTTAGACCAAAGAAGTGGCGGCCAATAAATCCATTAGAGGGAGAACCAAAAGCAAAGGCAAAGCCGAAGAGATAGTAAGAAGGCCACCAGCTGCAGCGTCAAGAACGTTGGTGAGCATGATGTTCATGGTGTTCTTGGCACGGACAGATCCAGCACATAGCATGGCAAAGCCAAGTTGCATGGCGAACACAAGGTAAGCAGAGAAGAGGAGGTATGTGTTGTCTATGGCATAGGTTGTGTCACTGAGCTTGTTGGCTATGCTGTCAAAGCGAGTACAGAGGTAATTGGCCACGGCAGTGGCGTTGGCAGTGTTAGAGCTGAAAAGGGGTGCGAGGTCTGAGGCTGAGCAGCTTAAGGAAGCCATGGAAAGCTAGTTTCTTCTTGGGTGAGAGAGAGACTAATGCAACAAAGAAGTGAAGGAATACTGGAATAGATACTTTGGGGTTCTATTTATAGACCAAAGGAATAGAGAGGTCTTATAATATAAGGTGAAAAGGAGGTTTTCTTACATTCTCATTTTCATTTTCTATTATAAAAGATAGGAATCTATAGTCTAAGTTCTAATTTTTAAACCAAGATTTTTTTATAATCAAACCTAGATAAATTATATCATCGAAACAAGGATAATTTTGCCTCCACGACTGCGTGCATGATTTTTAAAACATATATATATATATAATATATATATATATATTATATATATAATATATATATATAATATAGTAATTAAGAGCATCCACAGCAGCGGAACTAAAAATTTAGCATTTTAGCTCTACAAAAAGTTACTTTATGTATTTTACCTACTCACTTTACAAAACATACTGCAACAGTGGATCTATTTTAGCTTTCAACACAATAAAATAATATAAATATCATAATAAAATAATATAAACATCACAATAAAATAATATAAATATCACAATAAAATAATATAAACATCACAATAAAATAATATATCCACTATAATAAAATAATATATCCACTACAATAAAATAATATATCCATTACAATAAATAACAATCACAACTAACCGCAACCGCTACCGCCGCTACCATCAACTCTTCCACCGCCACCACAAACACTACCGCCACCGCTACCGATGCCACCGCCGCCACTGCTGCCACCACCACCGCGACTGCCACCGCCACCAACTCTTCCATCACCGCCACCACCGCCACTACCGCTGCAGCCACCGCCACTACCGCTGCAGCCACCGCCACCACTACCATCACCACCGATTCTTCCACCACTGCAGCTGTCGCCGCCACCGACTCTTCCACCACCGCCCAAATTATACTTATACATTTTTTTTTTTACTAAAACAATTTATCAATCATCATGATAGCGTAACAATAATATTTTGTTTTAACTCTAAATTATATATATATACAAAACTCAAACTAAATTATGAAAGAGGAACTTTATAAGAAAACATATAAAATAAAACACATATTATAGCTGGAACAATGTAGTCCATAGATTACTCACATACATAACTCAAACTAAATTACAATAAAACTCACACATTCACACAAGTTCCTACGACTCCCCTTGCAATTGCCATAAATGTTCAACAAGGTCCTTTTGGAGTTGAAAATGAATGTCTCGGTCTCTAATGTGTCCATACCTCTCAATGTATGACAGAAATCCATCATTTTGTTCATGTAACACTTGCATAGGAGGATTATCCACTCCATCAATTTGTTCATAATCCAAGTTTACCACTTCATTATCATCCCGCTCATCTTCAACAAGCATGTTATGGAGAATTATGCACGCTTTCATAATCTTTTGGAGTGTTTCAAGATGGAAAAATCGTACAAGTCCACGAACAATTGCGAAACATGCTTGAAGCACTCCAAATGCACACTCAACATCCTTCCTATACGCCTCTTGGGTTGCTGCAAATAATTTTTGCTTAGGTCCTTGTGGAGATGAGATTGTTTTCACAAATGTTGTCCACTTTGGATATATGGCATCAGCAAGGTAATATCTCATTGTGTAGCCATGACCGTTGATTGAGTAATGTACTGCAGGACCACGTCCTTCAGCAAGTTCATTAAATACATGAGACCGCTCTAACACATTAATATCATTATTTGACCCAGGTAACCCAAAAAATGCATGTCATATCCAAAGATCATATGATGCGACTGCCTCCAAAATAATAGTAGGCTCACGAATATGACCACAATCTTAACCTTTCCATGCAAATGGACAATTTTTCCACTTCCAATGCATGTAATCAATTGAACCTAACATACCTGAAAAACCTCAGCGTTCGCCATGAACTAACAGTCTAGCAATGTCTTCATTGTTTGGCTTTCTCAAGTATTCCTCAGAGAAAACATCAATTACAATAGTAACAAATTTTTTCAAACTTTCTAATGCAGTAGTTTCTCCAATCCGCACATATTCATCTACCAAATCCCCCAATACCCCATACGCGAGCATTCTAAGTGCAGCAGTTATCTTTTGTAATGAAGATAAACCAAGTTTGTTGGCACTATTTCTTTTTTAGACAAAGTAAGAGTCATGAGCTTCTACCTTAAATTGAATATGGAGAAAAAGAGAACGCTTCATCTGAAATCTCCTACGAAATAAAGCGGGTGGATATATTGGCGTGGGAGCAAAATAATCAAGAAAAAACCTCATGGCCTGCCAAATGATTACGTCGAATAGAGCGACGACGTTTAGGTTGTGATGTTTCCATAACAAGTTCTTCGATTATCTCATCCTCATCTGAGCCATCAAGAAGCAACTTGTGAAACAAAGAGCAATTCATGGATGCAACCTTCAAGACAATTGGAAAACAATTATTACTATAGATGCAAGATTAAAGTCAAGTGACATAAGCCACAACAAATTGAATATAACCAATTTACGCACAAGTCATAACATAAACAAGATGAACAATAAATTTAAAAGTTTACTACCAAAATACTATAAAATACTTTAAATTTTACTTGCTCTCATTTCTATCAAAGCATCATCAACAACAACAACAACTTAGCAAAACAACAACAACTTGCTCTCATTTCTATCAAAGCAAAACAACACAAACAAGATGAACAATAAATTTAAAGGTTTCCTACCAAAATACTATAAATTTTAATCCACTACAAAATACTACCAAAATACCATAAATTTAAAAGTTTACTACTAAAATACTTAAAGGCCTACAACCAAAATACTTAAAGGCTTACATAAGCCATTACAAAATACATAAAGGCCTAAGCTACATCCCAAATGCAATCAAACCCACTAATTACGTGAACTTTGTCTTGCCATGATTTCCTCTTAGAGTTGTTCATAAAAAGCTTTTTGTGTTCCGGTCAAGCCGCTTGTATCTTTCATCATGATTCTCTCCTCCTCTAACACATATTACATCTCAAATTTTTTTCTTCTCAATCATGACTCTTTCCTTCTCAATCTTAAGTTTTTCTTCACTTCTTTCCTTCTCAATTGTAAATTTTTCCCTCTCAATAAATATTTTTTCCTCTTCCAATCAAGTTACCTCCTCAATAAATTTCATTTTCTTGGTCAAATATTCCCCTACATCTTTTCCGGTGGCTTTGTTCTTTCGGATGGCCTTTTCGGTATTCTTACCAATTGGCCTCTCAAAATTGGAATCGTCACCAAGTCCGAACCCACAATCCCCTTCGCCCCCTTCGCCAATAGATGTTGACTCTGGAGTTGGAGGCACGGATGCTCTTAATCTTCCATTAGGATTGGCAAACTTTGGTTGGTCCTTTAACATGAGCCAACAATGCTCAAGAAGAAAGGGTTTTTTGTGTATTTCCAAAACAAAGCCTTCGCATTGGTAATCTAAAAAAATTAAACAAGATATAACATGATTAGAATCTTCAAACTATTGGTAAATGGGTATGTTCACACCAATGCAATATAATTAATACCTGATCTTGTTCGGTTATACCACTTTTATGATGTGCGTTAACTTTAGCCATGCACCCTGCACACTTATTTGTCCTTTCACTAATCATTCCCCAACGACTTAATAAGGAGATAATAGTACGTGTGGTACCGGATTTATTGTACTACGTGAAGTATTCCCAAACTTTTTGACGAAATGTAACTTGTGTTTGTTCATTACTATTTATGGGATCAACACTAGTATTAAGCCATGCTGACACTAGGAGTTGATCTTCCTCTACACTAAAGTTAGCACCCCATTTTCCTTTTATAGAAGAGGCATTCTCAACTTCAGGTGGAGAATCAGAAATTGACATAGGAGTATTTTGAGATGTTCCTAAAAGTTGTAAGTCAATTTCTATATCCCCATATATGATACCCGTGTAATATGGTAGGTCCCTACATGACTCCATGTATCTACGTGACTCCATAAAATTAGACAAAAAAAAAATTGTAAAGTTCCCTTCACACAGAAAATTCCCAATCGAATATTTATATCAAAACTTAAAATACTTAGAATTATAACAATAGAACATGATTATGCATAAATACTTAATTTAACAGTAGCTTAATCCTTCTGATAAAGAAAACCACACCACAAATTCCTGCAAACAGAAAAATCCCACTACATTCCAATATAAATATATTCTGTCCATTCATGGATGCTCTGAATCAAAAGCAAAAAAAAAAAAAATGTAAAGTTCCCTACACACAGAAAATTCCCAATCTAATATTTACATCAAAACTTTAAATACTTAGAATTATAACAATAGAACATGATTATGCATAAATATTTAATTTGACAGTAGCTTAATCCCACTGATAAAGAAAACCACACAACAAATTCCTGCAAACAGAAAAATTCCAATACATTCCAACACAAATACATTCTGTCCATTCATGGATGGTCTGAATCAAAAGCCAAAAAAAATGTAAAGTTCCCTGCACACAGAAAATTCTCAATACATTCTGTCCAATACAAATACATTCTGCCAATACAAATACAAAGGCAACTGACCTTAAGTGAAACAGAGAGGTGGGTCTGAGCTAATCGGCGGTGGGTCTGAGCTGATCAGCGGCTTGGGACGGCGGTAAAATAGAGGTGAGAGTGGGTTGGTGACATTGAGAGAGTTTGAGAGCTCAGGACGGCGTGGGTCTGAGGCTGAGAGGGTTGATCAACGGTGGGTCTCAACTAGTGGGTCAGTGACGTTGAAGATGACAAGGGCCGGCGAAGGTGAGCTTGAGAGAGTTTTAAGAGAGTTGAGAGCTTGGACGACGTGGGTCTGAGGCCGAGAGGGTTGATCGGCCTAGGTTGGCGTGGGTCTCAGCTGATCGGCGGTGGGTGTTAGCTGGTGGATCGGTGACATTAAAGACGGCAAGGGCCAGCGGCGGTGAGCTTGAGAGAGTTGAGAGCTTGGACGGCGTGGGCTGAGGCCGAGAGGGTTGATCGACATAGGTCGGCGTGGGTCTCAGCTGATTGGCGGTGGGTTTTAGTTGATGGATCGGTGACGTTGAAGACGGCAAGGGCCGACAGCGGTGAGCTTGAGAGAGTTGAGAGCTTCAGATTGAGAAGAAATTAGAGTGACTGTGTGTGTGTGTGTGTGTGTGAGAGAGAGAGAGAGAGAGAAGCGTGAATAAAAGAATCAGCTTGTATTATTTTAATCGGAAAGGTGAATAAAAAAATTTTTTTTTTTTTTATAGCTCTCAGCTACAGTGCTCATGTATTGATACATGAGCACTGTAGCACTTTAGCTAAAAAATTTTGTTTTATCTCCACTGCTGTAGGAGGATTTTTTGTGTTTAAATGGAGCTAAAATAGCTATATAGCTATTTAACTCCACTGCAACAAGTGCTCTAAGTCTTGCAACAAGTGCTCTAAGTCTTTGACCAAGATGGAAAGGAACCAATTAATCATCTAGTCAAAAAGCTTGCGATATTGACGTACTGTCATCTTGCATCTTACCAAGAAAATTACTTTGCATCTCATGAATTATTTTTGTCAACTTATTTTACCAGTTAGTTTATTTTTTATACTATTTATGAGTTTCACTGTATTTTTGGTACTGTATATGAGTCTCACCATACTATTTTAGTCAACTTTTACTTTTATCTATAATAAAATTTTCAGTAAAAAATTTTCAGTTTCCGCATAATAAGCGGATCTCAAATGGATACTTAGTTCGTTTGATAAAGATTATTTTTGCCAACTTATTTTACTATTTAGCTTATTTTTATTATTATTTGTGGATCCTATTGCATTTTTTGGTACTATTTATAAGTCTCACTGTACTATTTTAACTAACTTTTACATTTATCTACAGTAATTTCAGCAAAAAATTTCAGTTTCAACAAAATAAACGGACCCAACCCACTTTAGTCTTCAAGATTTTTTTTTAATCCTGTGGCATGGTAAATTTTGGTCGTAAGGCCTTCTTCACGTTACACGTGGAGAAGTTTCAGTAATTGACAACGTTATGTTATACCTAATGAGCTTTTTTTTAGTTCATATATTAATTAATGTCTAGTAGACCATGAACCAAGACAATAATTTCCGCCTCATGACGAGGAAATGGGGAATGGATTACTAAACATTATTATCACCTTGAATCAGAAAGTAAATTAAACTTGGATCTTGGCTCATGCATCTAATTCGTTGATTAGATCAATAATCCAAGCTCACTGTTCTCCTAGAGTTTATTAAAAATTCCAAGCAAAATTTCACTATTTATACTAAATTTAAGTGCTTCTTCACAACTTATTTATGACATTTAAGGTTCAAATTTCTCTAATTCGCATGGGATTTGATTCCTCTCTCTTTTGGCAACGTGAAAGAAAAATGAAACAATATAAGAAAGGGGCAAAAAAAAAAAAAAAAGTTAAGCTTAGCCACATTCAAAAAACCAAAACTACTCTAAAAAAAAAATCCAAAAGATTCAAGGTCAGTAAATAACTTGTATTGAGAGAAAACATTAATTAATTAGCGTTTACCTACCTTCTTTCGTCTTGAATGGAAAGTCTTCTAACTACTTGGTCAATGTTAATCTGGATCACAGAAATTACACAGGTAATATTTTAATGTCACAATCACAGTGACAATAAAGTCTATGACGATATTTAAAACCAAAGTAATTTAGTGTTTCAGTCTACATCATTTAAAGTCTTTGCATTCTGAACAAATCCTAGCGAACCTTCAAGTAACATTGCTTGAAAAGAATATCTTACTTACCATTATTTTAAGATCGATTATTATAACTTCTAGACAGAAAATGTGGCGTATAGATTCCGTGTTTTTTTCTTTTGTGCAGGATTAGTTTCAGTATCATCCTAATGGCAATTGGCTAGAACTATTATCTAAAGTCTAAACCAATAAAAAGAGACCCTAAATTTCCTGATAACAAAGTATTTTTAAAAAAAATCCAATCAATGTAGATCCCTCAACATTGTGTTATATATATATACTTATAATTTCATTATCAACTACTTATATTTTGATTTATCTAGATTAACAAATTGTTAGAAAGACCGGCATCATCTCTGAATGAAGATGGATTAACAAAGTCTAGAATTAATGTCCATCTGAAAACATAGGACTGCCTTTCATTTTGATAATTTAGCTATGATCCTTGACATTTTCTAAGGCTTAATATAGGTTATTGAACACACACAAATAATGCCAACTTGCAACTTCAAAAGTATTTAACGGTTCCAGACACAAAGAATCTCTATGTAAATACTAACTGTTGATAACTTGTTTCTTATGGAAATGGCAACTGGGTTTCTTTATTTTATATCCTACACATCAGGGTTTACCATATAATTAGTAAGCCGTGGTCCTAATTCACTCGTTTAGTTGTTTTGCTTACATAATCACATTTTACTATGTGTTTCTTTATAATTTATCAGTGGTCCTAAATCGTGAATCTCCGATGGCTGCAATTGTTCTCGTAACCACTGCCAGTTTAACAATTTTTAATTATACATATATTAATTATACTGAAAGGCATAGGAAGTGGTGTTTGACTTTATGATAAGCTCTGGTTTGGATTTTTTTAAGTAAACATATTTCTTTTTTATTTCTCAGGAGTTTACTTAAAATTAAACAATCTTTAAAAAAAAAATTCAAATTATAAGAATGAGTGCAAATAATTTTAGATTACAAAATCTTTACGGTTTTATAAAAGAATCTTTAATGGCCTATTTGGATAGAGGGGGAAGAATGGAGAGCTAGATGTGTCAATGTTTGACCCAACCCACGAATACGACACAAACCCGACATGAGTTTTTGCGAGTTAGGATTGTGCCTTAATGGGTTTGAGTCATAAACGAGTCAACCCGAAAGCAACACGATAAGAAATGTGTCATAAGTGGGTCAACCCGCATAACCCACAATAGACACGTTTGACACGCCAATTTATTTGTATCAACCCAAAATGACCCACTTAACACAACCTGATTAATTCGTATAACAAATAAATATTCATTTTATTTACATTTGTCAAATACCTTTTATATCCAACATATATTTAAAATTTAAAAAGAAAATTGAGTAACTACAAAAACTAACAAGAGACATAATTGGAAATTAAAATTTTACAATCGCTAAATCTCTAAACCCTAAAAACCCTAAATCTCTAAACCTTCTTATAAATATCTTCTTCTTCTTCTTTTTAGCCCTACTACTAACTTACTATTTTAAAGTCTCATGCCCAATTCTCAAATTCAAAATCTTAAACCGGTTATTGTTGTCTCTCTCTTTCTCTATATGGATGATAATCGTAGTCATAGTTAGGATTAGTCTAACTTTTGCTCCAATTCTTTCAATATTAATACTTAACATTTCACGAGTTCCAAGAATATTATATTTTTGCTGAACTATGTTATTTTTGTTAAACTATATTGTTTTGAATTTGAGTTGAACTGTATGCACTTCTTTTAGAGTGTAAAGAACTTATTTCTAGATGAATGTTATATTTTTATTGAACTATATTATTTTGAATGTGAGTTGAAGACCTGAAGTGTATGCACTGCTATTGGGATGTAAAAAAAAATTATTTTTAGATGGATGTTGTAGATGCTCTTTTTTTTTTTTTTTTTTGGGAAGCCCAATAGGAAGAAAAGCCCAACAACGTGGGTAGAAGAGAGTTAGAAATTGAATAGAAAAGCCATTAAGCCCAAGTGGCAGGAATAATGGATTATAGGTCCACAAAGCAAACAAATGGACCTTGAGAAAGTAAATGGGCCTAAAAAGGCCCGGAAATAGAGAAATATCAAACTCATGGGCAGTATGTGATGTAAAAAAGTGAGAATGAGTCATAGCAGTCACAGCGGGTCTGAAGTAATATAAGTAATGGACAATGGAGAGTCCATAAGCCCCAAGGATGAAGGATGAAATAATTGGGTCAGGAAAGCCCAAGGAGTTAGTAAAAGTCTATGGAAAAAGTAGAAATGGTCAAGAATGCTCAAGGAAAGTAAGTAGGCCGAGGATGCCCAAAAGGAAGTAATTGGGACACGGGAGCCCACAAGTAATGTAGTAAAAGGCCCAATGAGCTTATTGGGTTATCGAAAAATAAATAAGCAGCAAGCCCAAAGAGGCCCAGCAGTTCTAGGTCAAATAACATCACGGCAGGAATGACAAAATGATGTGGCAGGAAGCAATAACAAGACTGCAGAAATAAAGCAAGAAGAATGGCCTGAAGAAGGGAAAGCCCACAATCAGGCAAAGCCCAACCCCTAAGGGAGCAAGTTATAAAGAATGAAAAATTAGGAAACAACTAACGCCATAAGAAGTTAAGGACAAACGACATAATGGATAGACAGACCTCCAGACCGCAACAAACGCATGAGCAACAAGCAGATTTTGAATGAACATAGAAGTGAGGCACGCGCAAAGCCCAGACACCACCAGCCTGTACCCAGCCAATATAAGAAATGGTGGGTCATGGGTCAGAGCTAAGAGGGCATGGTTTAGCGGGGGGAGAGGAGAAAACCTATTTTTGTGCTTCCTGCTCAGGCTTTTTTGGAGGAAGTGTCTCGCTGGGATGACATACCACCCAAAAGAAGTAAGGTTGAGTTGGAACCACTAGGTGCATGCCATGAGAGACGGAGAGAGAGAGAGAGAGAGAGAGAGAGAGAGAGAGCACTCATGTCATAGCAGGTAAGAATGTCACGGCAAACAAACAAAGAAAATAGTCTTCTTCGTCTAGTGATGTAGAGTGGCATAACCAATACAGGTAAGTGGGGTTGGCTAGGCGACTGACTAATCAGTAATAGTCAGCAAGGACACCCATACCAAACAAAGACGGTTAAAGGCTAAAATAGTAAAAGCTAGCTGCGGCAAAATTTATATAAGGAACCCTTACTATGCACGGAAAGGGGATGGTAACAGTAACCTCTAGGGGAGAGAATAACAACAACTAGGCAAAACACCGAGAGATAAAAAAACGAAGAGGAAGAGAAAGAAATAATGAGAAACAAGAAAAACAAAAAGGAGAGAATAAAATGGCAGGCATGCACCGGATAGGTTGATACCCTCCCTCCCTCTCAAACCATGCTCTCTACTAAAGGCAAGAGACTTCTTTGGGCACAAGTCATTTAGGCCCGTTCCCTCAAAGCAGTTAATTTCTTCCCCAGAGAGATTATTCGCATTGACATGGCAACTTGACACGGCAGACTGATATTTCTTTTTTATTCAATAAGCTTATTATTACCCCTTCCGCATTTATTTTTGTTTCTATTTCATTAAAAAATGTGTTCCTTGTAATGACCCATTATTTACCTTTGTCTAAATAGTGAATGAATCTCTTTTATTATCTTTATTATATCTGTCTTCCATAACTACTTTAGCAGCTCTGTCTGCCATGGGCATATAATTAGAAAATCTTGGTAAACGGGGTATAGTTTGCGCACAAGCCGGACCAAGGTGGATTGCAATTGGACAGGTCCCAACTCCCTGATCCAGGACACCTTGGGCTAGCACGGCAGGAAGCAGTCCAGCCGAATACTACAAAAAAGGCCCATTACAGATGCTATATTAAATATTATTTAGGTTAAAATGAATTGTATTACATTCGTATCAACCCAACACGATTCTTTTGTTACGCGTGTCAAATGGGTTGGGTCAGGTCAACCTGCCTTATTAACAAGTCGGGTTAGGGTTGAAAGATCATGACACGATTATTAAATGGATCTGGTTGAGCCATTTAATCGAATACCCCTACCTCGACATGACACGAACCCGACACGCTAACCCAAATTGACACCCCTAAGGGGAGTAGATGGGAATAAAGTAGAGTTTGCTAAAAATAAGCTAATTTAATTTTGTACTAAATTTACTCTACTCCCCCTCTCTCTCAATCAAAACGAACCATAAATGAAATTTATAAAGTCGCTCATAATTAACTATAACTAGTCACGGACCCCGCACGTTGCCCCTATATTAAATTAAAACATGATTATAAATTACATTACTTTTTATTAAATTATATATATATATATATATATATATTTTTGTCGTACCAAATCAAACCATATAATTTTTTCAAGAATTCAAAAGGTAAGTTAGCAAAAATATTAATTTTTTAATAAAATTTATTTATAATATTTTGTGTATCATTAAAAATTATATAAAATCTGAAAAATTTTCTTTTAGTTTCAAACAAACTTTCTCAAACCAGAAACTTTCTACCATACAATTAAAAACACCGAGAAACTTATCTAAAAAATTAATGATGATGCCGAAGAAAACACCAGTAAGCTGCGAACACTCTCCAGATTGAAGCAACACCTACGAAGAGAAAAATAGAAGATCGAACAGAGAGCACCGGTGTGGTGCCAGCCAAAAACCCTCCGACGATCAAGTTAGAGTCTTAAACAACCCTAGAGTGCCAGAATTGAGATAACTGTGCGTACCTTTGGGTCATGAGGGTTTTGGGGTATATATAGTGGTATGGAGCCGAAATAAACGCCTTGGTGAATAAGTACTTTCCTTTTAGAAGAGTAATTTGTGGATCTTTACATATCGTATAGAGCCCTTTTCCTTATAGGAATCTTCTTGACTAAGGTCGAACGTGTAGTGCAAGAACTTTCCTTATATTCACGTATATAGAAATCAAGATAGACTAAGAATGAAGGTTGGATTACTTCTTCAGCTTTTACCTGCCAAGGTCGTCAGCCAACATGTGCCTCCTACACTGTCGTCAGCCTATGTACGTCTCCAAAAAGAACATCAGCTAAGGACTTTCACAATTAAGGTCGTCAGCCTTGACTTCGTCAGCTTGATACTTTAACCTAACGTCGCCACGTAAGGGGTGTGGCCTTGAACGTCAAAAGAAGGCGTCCTAATGACAATGGCTGATGAATTGTATATTCCCGTCAACCTTCTTAATGTACTGACAGCTTGTAAAAAACGTCACTATCAACTACCCCCCACTCCATTACCCCGTCAGCTATGGGTGACGGGTCATGGAGTTGTCGTTACTGGGGAAATGGTTCTTGCATGGTGATTTGCGCCATCTTCATTAAATGGTGGGACACATGGCGTAGACTGATTGGCTCCGTGTCTGGACGGGTGTGTCGCTTCGTCTTTCGCGCCTCCTCTCTCCTATATATACCGCATTTTTTACCTTTTTCCCACTTTTTACATCCTATTCATTTCGAGAGAAAGAATACGTCACTGCTGATCTTATCACGCCGTCAATCGTACAGCCATCAGCTTCTTGAAATCGTCCTCCTACTCGTAAGTTCTCCTCACTTTACCTTTTTACTTTTTCTAGTAATGCCCTTTAGTGAAGTCGTCTGCCTAGGATCTTAGAATAAAAACCCGTCATTTGTAGGTAGTCAGATGTCTAGGGAGATGCCGAGTGATCAATCGTCGATCCGCGACGGAGCGGGTTACGACGACGTTTTCCAATCAGGTCGTGAGCCCGCGGAAGGCCTATCCTGGTCATCAGAAAGAGAATCGTCAACTCCTTCTGACGGGGAAGTAGGGAGTTTTAGAGGAAGTGAGGTGAGTGGTGACGGTGGCGAAGAAAAGGTAGACGATGAAGACCAGGGGATTAATGAAAAGGCGAGTATCAGTGATGGGGGTGAGAGTGACGGCGACGAGGAGACCTTAGAGAGTACCTCGGGATCCTCTGGTGATGATCGTCCCTTCATCTTACCCTCAGAGTGGTCCGTCAACAAGTTTCTCCCGACGATGTCGGAGAATGTTTTCAAGAGTTTGCGGTCCCGCTACCAAATACCAGACGACATTTCCATCCGTCTTCCTGAGGAAGGTGAGAGGTGTTACTCGGGACAAACCACGGACGTCGGCATGTATGATGCCATATTTGCGGCTGGGCTAAGGCTACCGCTGACGGCGTTGCATCGTCAGTTAGCTAATTTCCTTGGGATATTCGTCAGCCAGATTGCCCCCAACGCTTGGCGAACCTTTATTGGTGCCGAGATCTTGTGGGGTAGTCTGAGTGGTGGGAACCGTCAACTGACCTTGGACGAGTTCTTTTGGTGTTATCGCCCTCAACACATTTCCTCGTCAAAAGGAGTATATCATTTTGCAGTTGCATCGTCAGTTAGCTAATTTCCTTGGGATATTCGTCAGCCAGATTGCCCCCAACGCTTGGCGAACCTTTATTGGTGCCGAGATCTTGTGGGGTAGTCTGAGTGGTGGGAACCGTCAGTTGACCTTGGACGAGTTCTTTTGGTGTTATCGCCCTCAACACATTTCCTCGTCAAAAGGAGTGTATCATTTTGTAGTGAGGGAAAAGGAGTTGAAATTGGTGTCAGACATGCCTAATTCCAATAGGAAGTGGAAGGGCAAATACTTCTTTGTAGAAGGAACAAATTAGGTATGCCGTCAGGAGGGGTGGGAGTCAATGCCCAATGGTTTTGATAACACATGGGCACATGTTAGAAATTCAGGTTAATCCTGTCGACCTTCTCGCTTCGTCTACCTATTTGATATTCTAACCCGTCACCTTTCATTGCAGCTAACAATCGTCCACGCATTACCACGGAGAAAGAGGATTTTATTCGTAGAGTGACAGCCATTCCTTTGGACGAGAGAAAGTGTTGGGACTTAATCACACTAGATACTCTTCATTTATATTATGGTGGTCCCGAACCAACGGAGGAAGCTTGCAAATTAAATGCTTATTCCCGTCGTCGTGAGTATCCTTCACCTTCTTGTCTTTATCCTGACGCTGTCTCTTTCTAACCTTTATTTTTCGCAGAAATGGAATCAGCTAAGCAAAGGGTTCGAGCTACCGCTGCGGCCAAGAAAAAACAGCAAGAGAAGGCTAGGGCCGAGTCGACCCCACTGTCTGCCCCAAAGCCCGTCGGGAGGGCCGTGGCCAAGAGGAAACCTGACGGCAGGGAAGACCGTCCAGGGAAGAAGGTTGCTCCAACTCCCGAGGACAAGTCTTCTCAAAGGCCGTCACCTCCCAGGTCCGTCCACGGGGCAGGTAAGGGGCCAATGACCTCGTCAGGCCCCATCTCCCAAGGATCCATACGCCGCTTGCTGATCCATAAAGACTACGCCGTAGAGGTGACGGAGTCCATCTTGAAAGATGAAGAAATGGACCCTTGTGCTGAGCAGGCTATTGACGAGATAAGGGCGTCAGGCCTTTTCGACCTTACCAGGGTGAGCCTCGCTCTCTACTTTGGTGCCCGACCAATCTTTATACCCTGACATTGTTTTGTCCCTTTTTTTTGTAGGCTATGGTTCGCATGAAGGCTCTGTCAAATAGGTGCTCTGCCAAGGAAGGGGTGATTACCCGTCTGCACGAGCGCGTCAAGTACCTAGCTGATGGTCAGGCGCAGTACAAGGATGCGAACTGCATCTTGGGAGCGGAGCTGAAGGATCTTAAGGAGAAGCTAACGGAGCAAACCCGCCGATGGGAGCTGGAAGAGGAAGCCAAGTTGACGGTGGAAAAAGAGCTGAGGTCCATCCTAGTCCAGGTGGAGACGGCTAGGAACGATGCTGTGATGGAGTTTAAGGATTCGTCATCCTTCATAGACGATCGTGCTGCCTACTACGATGATGGGTTTGAGGACTGCTTGAAATAAGTAAAATCCGTTTATCCTGACTTGGATTTGTCAAGGATTTCTATGGATGAGTCCATCTCGTCAACCCCTGCAGGCGACGCCGTCAATGAGGAAGCTGACGACAACAGTCAGAGGGACAACAGCGTCGTTCTAGCTCAGCCAGCCGCGGATCAATCCGTTACTCTGACTCCAGCAAACCCTCACAATGACGACCCAAATGCCGTCAGCCCTTCTCTCTCCTGCGCCCAGCCTTTTACTACCGAAAACGATGGAAGACCCTAAGGCCCCCCTTATTTCATGAACTTAAAAAAAAAAAAAAATTCTTCTCTTTTCTCTTCTTTTTTTTTTTTTTAAGGAAAAGTGTAGACGAACTGTAGTACTTGACGCCCGTTTTTCTGGGCTTTTGTAAAGACATCGCCTATGTTAATCTTAATATGTCATTTTATGCTTCAAGTATGTGTGTTTTTTATTCTAAGTCAGAATCATATGCTCGTGACGAGCTCGTCAGCTTATGGGTGACAGGGTTTTTCTCATTTTCAATTCAAAAATGTTGAGCTGGTGATGGCGTCAGCTTCTTTGAGTTGTTTTTATCATTCCGTCAGTTTCATGGGCGACGTCGTTAGATCAAACTTAGTTGTATGCCTGTCAATTTCTTAATGGCATCAGCTTTTTAGCTGATTTAGTTCGATGTATCTATTTTGCCATACGCCCATCATTTTTATGGACAATACCGTCGGTTTAGTCAACTTATTTTAAGATGATTGTGGTATATCCGTCACTTTGAATATAACACCGTCACTTAGTTGCATCATGACAAGGTGACGGGTTCAACAAAGGGAATAAATTTTGTTGCGCTTGCACCTCTTATGCACTTGGTAATAAGGCCCTCTACTTAGCAATGAGGTCGTTTACCTTATTGGCTAAGAAACAGCGTCGTCCACCTTTCGGATTTTAGGTGTAGGTTCGTCCACTTTGTGGACTTCACTCATGGGGCCGTCCACTTTGTGGACTTAGCCATAGGATCGTCCACTTTGTGGACTTTATTCATGGGGCCGTCCACTTTGTGGACTTGGCCATAGGATTGTCCACTTTGTGGACTTATTAGTAGGTCGTCCACTTTGTGGATTTAGAAGTAGGTCGTCCACTTTGTGGACTTGGCCATAGGGCCGTCCACTTTGTGGACTCAGTAGTAGGTCGTCCACTTTGTGGACTTGGCCATAGGGCCGTCCACTTTGTGGACTCAGTAGTAGGTCGTCCATTTTGTGGACTTGGCCACAAGGCCGTCCACCTTGTGGACTCAGTATTCCTTTGAAAAACATAACAAGTTCACTAGTCATTTCTGAATAAACCTCCTCTTATTAGAATGAATGCATAAGTAAAACTTTGTCCGAAAAAAGAAAAGATAAACTTTCAGCCCCTGAGGCTTAAATTATATTGTAGACAGGAATAAACTTAGGACAAACAATTGAAGAACATAAACTGGCAATGAGGAGTAGCGTTTTGCCATTTTTTACTGGTAGTATCTTCTGAGATACTTGGCATTCCATGGGTGTCGTAGTTTCTGCCCGTCAAGTGTTTCCAGGTGATAGGTGCCCTTTCTTAGCCATGACATAATCTTGTAGGGTCCTTCCCAATTCGGGCCAAGCTTTCCTTGTGCGGGATCTCTAGCAGCGCCCATCACTTTCCTTAAAACGAGGTCTCCGACCTTGAAGTCTCGATGCTTGACTCGGGAGTTGTAGTGTTTGGCTACGAGGTCCTGGTACCGTGCGAGTCTTTGTTCAGCCGCCGCCTTTACTTCGTCAATTAGATCCAGTTGTAGACGTAGCTCTTGATCATTTCTTCCCTCGTCGTAATTGTCCACCCTATAGCTTGTAAGTCCAATCCCGGATGGAATGACCGCTTCACTTCCGTATGTTAGCTAAAAAGGGGTTTCTCCTATAAGGGTTCGTACTGTCGTTCTGTATGCCCATAATACGCTGGGTAGCACCTCAAGCCATATGCCCTTTGCCCCCTCGAGTCGAGTCTTGATGATTCAAAGCAAGGATCAGTTAGTGACTTCAACTTTTCCGTTTGCTTGAGGATGGGCTGGGGAGGAATAATGGTTCTTGATTCCTAACTCTGAACAGAAGGCTCGGAAAGAGTCGTTGTCCAATTGCTTACCATTGTCCGAAATTAAGACCCTTGGAATTCCGTACCTGCAAACAATGTTTTTCCATACAAAACCCCTTATATTCTTTTCAGTGATTATGGCTAAGGCTTCAGCTTCAACCCATTTGGTGAAGTAATTGATGCCAACGACGAGGAACTTCAGCTGCCTTGCTGCCATTGGGAATGGTCCCATGATGTCCAACCCCCATTGGGTGAACGGCCATGGGGCGGTTATGGGGGTCAATTCTTACGCCGGTAGCCGGATGATGTTGCTGAACCTTTGACATTTGTCGCAAGCTCTCACATAAACCTGGGCGTTACTTTGCATTGTCGGCCAGTAGTATCCAGCCAGAATTAGCTTGTGTACCAATGACCGTGATCCGGAGTGGTTGCCGCATATTCCCTCGTGTACTTCTCTCATAACATAGTCTGCCTCTTTGGGGCCTACACATCTTAAGTATGGTCGAGAGAACCCCTTTTATAGAGGACATCCTTTATCAAGATAAACCGCGCTGACCGGGCCTTCAGCTTCCTGGCAGCCTCCTTCTCATCAGGCAACGTGCCATCTTTTAGGTAGGAGATCAAAGGGGTAGTCCAATTGTTCTCGGAACCAATTTCCTGTATGTTGACAACGTCAATTAATGGTGAGGACTGAGTAAAAGAAAGTACCCCGTCAATGGTGATCATAGACTCTGCAGATGCGGCTTTGGAAAGACGGTCGGCGTGTTCGTTTTCTCCTCTTGGAATTTGGACTATTTTGGCCTGCAGCCCATCTATCCTTTTTTTCGCTTGCTCCCAGTACTTCTTCATTCTCTCGCCCTTGCACTCGTACTCGCCGTTCACCTGGCTTGTAACAACCTGGGAGTCACAGTGAACAACTACGCTTACGGCTTCTACAACTTGGGTAAGGTCTAAACCCGCTATCAGGGCTTCTTACTCAGCTTCATTATTAGTTGTGGGAAAATTGAGGCGAATCATACATTTGAGTTCGTCACCCTCCGGGGATTTAAGTACAACCCCGACCCCTCTGGCCTTCTTGTTGGACGACCCGTCCGTGAAAACGATCCATTGGGGACTTCTTTCCTCTTTGCCTTCCATGCTGGTGAATTCCGCAATGAAGTCAGCAACCACTTGCCCCTTAATGGCTATGCGGGCGCCATATTGTATGTCAAACTCGCTTAATTCTATTGACCACAATGCCATTCGTCCGGCGGCTGCAGGGCTGCCCATTGCTCGTCGCAAAGGTTTGTCAGTTAGGACGACTATCGTATGGGCTTAGAAATATGGCTTGAGTTTGCGGGCCGCCGTGACCAAGGCGAAGGCAAGTTTTTCCATGGGGGGGTATCTCTCCTCTGCACCGTGCAATGCCTTGCTCGCATAGTACACGGGCCGTTGAATCTTGTCGTCTTCTCTGATTAGGGCCGCACTGACAGCTGCCGGGGAAATGGCCAGATAGAGGAATAGTTCTTCTCCTGGCTGTGAGGGGCTTAGTAACAGTGGTGAAGAGAGATAGACCTTCAGATCTTCCAACGCCTGTTGACATTCGGCCGTCCATTCAAAGGATTTTTTCAATGTTCGGAAGAAAGGTAGGCATTAGTCTGCCGCCTTCGACACAAATCTACTAAGCGCGGCGACCCTGCCATTGAGGCTTTGTACTTCCTTTATATTTTTAGGAGGGGTCATCCCCATAATGGCCTGAATCTTGTCCGAGTTGGCCTCGATACCTCTTTGGGATACCATGTACCCTAAGAACTTTCCCGCCATCACTCCAAAGGCACACTTGCTTGGATTGAGCTTCATGTTGTAGGAGCGAAGAGTGTCAAAAGTTTCCTTGAGATCCTCCAAATGGGCTTCTTCGCTTTGACTTTTGACGAGCATGTCGTCGACATATACTTGGACATTTCTTCCAATCTGCCATGTAAACATCTTATTCATGAGCCTATGATAGGTTGCGCCAGCGTTTTTCAAGCCAAAGGGCATGACCTTGTAGCAAAAGAGGCCTTGGCTGGTCATGAACGAGGTCTTCTCTTGATCGGCTTTGTCCATCCGGATTTGGTTATACCCAGAAAACACATCCATGAAGCTCAACAGCTGATGTTTGGCCATGGAATCCACCAGGACGTCGACTCGCGGGAGGGGGTAGCTATCCTTGGGGCATGCTTTGTTCAAGTCCGTGAAGTCGACGCACATCCTCTATTTCCCGTTGTTCTTTTTGACCATCACGACATTTGCTAACCAATTAGGGTAGTACACTTCCCTGATAAATCCCACCTCTTGTAGTTTGCGGACTTCTTCTGCTGCTGCTTGATCTCTTTCTTGGGCGAAGGTTCTTTTCTTCTGTCGGACGGGTGGGAAAGATGGCGACACGTTCAACCTGTGCACCATGACTGATGGGTCGATTCCTGGCATGTCTTCGTGGCTCCATATGAACACGTCCCTGTTTCCTTTCAAGAAGATCGCAAGTTCTTGATGTACCATCGGGCTGGCTAGGGTGCCGATTTTGGTTGTTCGCTCCGGGCGGGCTTCGTCGAGAAGCACATCTTCGAGCCTCTCGGCAGGTTCCATCGCCACCCGACGTTCCTCTATGTTCATGGCCTGGATGTGATTGTCCATCTCCATCATGGCCACATAACATTCGCGTGCGAATACTTGATTTCCTCTTAATTCTCCAATTCCATGATCAGTAGGGAACTTTATCATCAAATGGTATGTCGATGTCACGGCTTTCCATGAGTTGAGGGTTGGACATCCTATGATGGCATTGTAGGCCGAGGAACAGTCGACTACTAGGAATGTTACGTTCCGAGTGACCTGCTGTGGGTAGTCTCCAATGGTTACTGCCAAAGTAACAATTCCAAGTGGAAGTATCCTTGCTCCTCCAAAGCCAACGAGTGGGGCGTTAGTCGGAACTAGTCGTTCTCTTCCAATTCCCATCTGTTGGAAAGCGGGATAATAGGATGTCTGCCGAACTACCGTTGTCTACAAGGACTCGGTTTATGTTGTAGTCTCCTGCTTGTATGGTGACGACCAAAGTGTCGTCATAGGGATGATGAAGGCGCCAGGCGTCTCCTTCTGAAAATTCGATGGTGGGATTGTCAATCCGCGACCTTTCAAGTGCGAGACTTGTCATCTGGACGTTCTGAACGGTTCTGAGGTATGTCTTTCGGGCTTTCTTAGACGACCCAACGGTCTTGGTTCCTCCTACAATCATCCTTATATCTCCGACAGGTTGCCTGGGGCGATCATTGTCTCGCCAAGGGGCTTGATTTTGCGGCAGGTCTGCCCTCTCTTTGCTGATAAACCTCTGCAGCCTTCCTCGCCTAATAAGAGCCTCTATTTGCTGTTTCAAGTCATAGCAATCGGCGGTGTAATGGCCATGATCTTGATGAAAGCGGCAGTATTTGTCCCTTGGTCTCCTGTTAGGATCTCCCTTCAGCTTGCCAGGAAAGGCCAAAGTTTTCTCATCTTTAATCTGCATTAGTACCTGGTCGATGGGTGCGTTTAGGGGAGTGAAGTTCGTGAATCTTCCTGTAGGCGGTTTGGGTCTTCGATCATCCCGCCGTTCTTTTGTTCTAGCCATTTTTCGTGCCCTGTTCGGTTGTGCATCTTCCTGCCTCTCCCTCTTTCTGGGCTTGTCCTCTCGAGCCAGTAACGCATCTTCCGCGTTCATATACTTCGTCGCCCTGTAAAACACGTCGGACATAGTTTTTGGGTCATTCTTGTATAGGGAAAACAGGAACTTACCCTTCCGTAGCCCGTTGGTGAACGCTGCCACAAGTATCTTGTCATCGGCCTCCTCTATTGAGAGGGATTCCTTGTTGAATCGGTCTAAGTATGATCTTAAGGTCTCGTCCTCTCACTGCTTGATGTTCAACAAACACGCAGTATATTTCTTATGCCAGTGACTCCCGATAAAATGTGATACAAACTGTGCGCTTAATTCCTTAAAAGTACTGATGGAGTTAGGCGCCAGTCGGCTGTACCAATCCCTTGTAGGTCCTTTCAACGTAGTGAGGAAGGCCCTACACATGATTTCGTCCGGCACGCCCTGAAGATGCATTAGGGTCCTAAAAGATTCCAAATGATCCAAAGGGTCCTTGGATCCATCATAGTTCTCGATGTGTGGCATGCGAAACTTTGGAGGAAGAGGGTATGAATTCACGACTGCTGTGAAGGGCGAATCTGTTCTATGGACTAGGTCGTCCAGGTCGCTTGAGATTCGTCCCCTCAGGGCGCTCACCATCGCGTCCATACGTTCCTCATCTACTGCATCTCAGCTGCGATATGAGGCAGTAATGTATCCGAGACAGACGGCAGGTTGGTCTCCTGCCGCTCTGGTCTAGTCGGGGCATTGCTACCCTCAGGCCTTATCGCGTTCCTCCCCTCCGGGCTAGCACCTTCCTAGTCCTCCTCTTGTGCACTTTGGTGCGCGTTCCTTTGTCGTAGTTGCTCCTCTAAATCATGATTCTGTCTGGTGAGGCGCTCAACTGCCACCGCGAGCGTTTGGACTTGCCTCTCTAGCGCCGTGGCGTGCGGTTCTTCGCCTTGATTGTTGGTTGTTGCCATTGATCTGGTGAGTACCATGCAACTTTTTGTCTTAGGAATAGAGCAAGGGCTAGATAGTCTTCTCTAGGCTAGATAGTCTTCTCTATGCTCTCGTCGTTTCCCACAGACGGCGCCAATTGATGATGCCGAAGAAAACACCAGTAAGCTGCGAACACTCTCCAGATCGAAGCAACACCTGCGAAGAGAAAAATAGAAGATCGAACAGAGAGTACCGGTGTGATGCCGGCCAAAAACCCTCCGACGATCAAGTTAGAGTCTTAAACAACCCTAGAGTGCCAGAGTTGAGATAACTGTGCATACCTTTGGGTCATGGGGTTTTGGGGTATATATAGTGGTATGGAGCCGAAATAAACGCCTTGGTGAAGAAGTACTTTCCTTTTAGAAGAGTAATTTATGGATCTTTGCATATCGTATAGAGCCCTTTTCCTTATAGGAATCTTCTTGACTAAGGTCGAACGTGTAGTGCAAGAACTTTCCTTATATTCACGTATGTAGAATTCAAGATAGACTAAGAATGAAGGTTGGATTACTTCTTCAGCTTTTACCTGCCAAGGTCGTCAGCCAACGTGTGCCTCCTACACTGTCGTCAGCCTATGTACGTCTCCAAAAAGAACGTCAACTAAGGACCTTCACAATCAAGGTCGTCAGCCTTGACTTCGTCAGCTTGATACTTTAGCCTAACGTCGCCATGTAAAGGGTGTGGCCTTGAACGTCAAAAGAAGGCGTCCTAATGACAATGGCTGACGGGTTGTATATTCCCGTTAGCCTTCTTAATGTACTGACAGCTTGTAAAAAACGTCACTATCAATTAATAAAACTCAAAGAAACAACAATTCAAAAAAAAAAAATAAATAAAAGATTGCAACTATTTTTCCTTAAAAACAAAAAAACCAAGAGTACAATTCCGAAGGCGAAAAGGTAGAGAAGTTTTTTTATGAAATAAGAAGTGTTGTGTTAATGTTGTCATAATCTAATCTAACATCTAATCCAACATATGAAAAATGAATAGATGAATAAATAATTTTAAACACAAAATAGAGTTTGTTTTCTTAAAAATCTCAAAGAACACACTAATGAAATAAAGAAGATGAAAAACAATATAAAATATTGGTAAACGCTTAAAACAATTATGTATGCAACTAAGAACATCATATAATAAAGACATAACAATTTGCCGCTAATATATTAAACTTAATGTTTACAAACAGTGAAAAGAAACTGCACAAAGACTATTGTCTTCAACTACACTAACTATTCTTCATCAGCTTATCTAAATTATCCTTCTTCTTTTTTTCCAAATAAACTAAAATCTAACAAAACACAAAATATGACATATTATAATATAATTTTTCCCCAATTCAAATCAACATCAAACACTATTCATTAAAAGTATTTGGTGTTGTAAATAAAATGATAAAAAAAAAAATACTTGCATCAAGGAACACATATGAATTAGTTAATAATAGGACAATAAGAGAACAAATCTCTAGTGGGAGATCTTCCTATGGGCAGTGAATATTTTTTTTATAGAAAAATTTTAAAAAGTACAATTCTAAAAAACAAATATTCATCAATCTAAGTTAGAGATACAAGGAAAATAAAAAATAAAATAAAATAATCGAACAAAAAATGAAAAAAAAAATTGTGTGAGAGAGAGAGAGAGAGAGAGAGAGAGAATAACTTTTTTTGTATGGGAAATATGTTAGGACATATATGGAGCTTGTTAGAACATATGTTATTGTAAATTGGTTAATCCTTTGACAAAACACACTTTACTTATAATTAGGTAAATCTAGGATGAATTTAGTACTTCAAAGAACAAGAGTTCAAGTCTAGTATTGAAGTCATGCAAGTCTGTTCAAGAAACAAGTAAAGAAGTGATGTTCATTAAAGCTCAACAGATAGTTCGACAGATATTATCTATCGAGATTTAATGTTGATGCTCAACAGCTGCTTAACAAAAACAGTATCTATCGAGAATTGCGAAATTCAGATTTCCAAATCTATTTTCATGCATATCCAAGTGTATTTGTATAGGGTTTCTTCACAACCCTAGATATATATAAGGATTATTTTAAGGGTCGTGAAAGGTGATGCAAAGATTGTTGAAATTGTTGTTGCACGCATATTGTGACCAGAGACAAAATTACCCTAGTTCATCATATTCTTTGTAGAAGTTGTTGCGTCTTTGCGCCAAGGGTTTTGTAACCAATGAGCTCTTTGATCTTCATCGCTTGGATGAACTGAAGAACATTGCAGCCAACATCTTTCTCAAGTTGGTGTATTAGTCACGTACTTAGATCCGTGCATCGATTGGTTAGTCACGTACTTGGAGCCTTGCATTGAAAGGAGAGATTGTCACTACGTTACAAATCCAATTGGGTATTGGGGTAAAGGTTCAACTGTAGGTTGGTATTAAATACTAAGATTCATTTTATTTGTAACCACTTATTTTGATAATAATGGATTCTCAAGAGTAGTAACCTTAAATTCACCCGGTGGAGATTTGCTTCGATGGTTTTCCCCATTCGTAAATAAATCACCCATGTCAAATTTAATTTCTGCTGCATTTTGTTATTTGGTGATTTGTTTATGCTACCATAATCATTGCATGTAGTTGAATCTAATTAATTTCAATTGGCTAAATTAATTGATTAAGTTACCAAATGGATCAATACATTCTTGGCCTATCAAAATATATGCATAAATGTGAGTGAGTGGCAAATTTATAGTAGGATGATGGGAATAAGAAGAAGTAAAAAAAAAGGAAGATGAAGAGGCAAAATAATATGTAAAGTTAAAACCACGAAAGATGAATATATATAAACAATACTTTTGTTTGATTTTCCATTGATTTATTATATAGATTATAATATAAAAATTAAAGTAGATGAATATGTAAAGTTAAAATTGTCTAAGATGAATTTGTAAAGCCAGTATATTTAATATTGTAAAAGTAAAAACTAAATATGAAAAAGACTAATTATGTGGCTAGTGACGTTGCGATGAGATAGCTTAACCAAAGTATAGGAATAATAAATGCTATACTTTAATTTTTAAATATATATAGATATAAATTTGAAACTATTCATGGTAGGTTTAGAAATCCAACTCTGAAGTACAACATATCTGGCTTGTCGAGGAATACTGATAGAAGGCAGTAAAGTGTACGAAATCATTACGGAGATGTGAGAATATTCCAATCAAGAAGATGGAATTAATATATATATATATATATATATATATATATTATATATATATATATATATTCGAAACAATAATACTACATAAGAAATAAGAGTGTTAACATGCACAATAGGAAAGTATTAAGCAAGGATGTGGGAGGTTTCGATGATCAAAGTTCTTGCAGTTTTTTTGGGCAAGTAATAGTACCACAAGGCTATTGCAGATTTGCAGTAAGTGTAATGGTACATATATATGAACTAATGGATATGAAGAACAAAATAGAAGAAAGCGATGGTGTTGAAAAGAGTGAGAAAGGGAGAGAAACGTGTGCATGAAAATTTCCTCTAATGGTTATTAACGATGTCTAATAATCTAGAGAAATAATGTCATTTCTCAAAAAATATTAGTTTCCATCATTTTATCTTGTTCAAGTACATTTAGGGTCCGTTGAGATAAAACTTATTGCTAAAAATTGAAAACTGAAAACACTATAGCAAAATAATTTTTAAATGTGTGAATAGTGTTGTAGGACCCATTTTTAATGAAAAAGTTGTTGAAAAATGAAGTTTGTGGGATCTATGAACAGTACCTGGGTACACTGTTCATGTGGAAAAAAAAAAAAAAAAAAAGGAAAACGCGCAGACGTGAAACGCGTAGACGTGAAACACGTAGACACAGACATTAAAACCAAACAGATACTTAAGATTTATAAAAATTTTCACATAGAAAAAAATTATAACAACGTGCACAAGCATGTTGAAATGTTTGTGAATTACTCATGTCTCTAAGAATGGTATTTTATTTCGCTTGTTATCCAATTAATTAATACTTCCATACCCAATTTCCTTTTTATTTTTCCTTTTTAATAGTAATGCAAGTTGTATAAGAGCATTTAGTATGTTATATAATATTTTTAGCCAAATTATGATCAATCGTGAACAAAACAAAGAAGTAAACAAACGAGCCACTATAACACTTTATTGTGTTTTATTCTCCTAGCCCAAACGGTCCACAAGGCACAAGTCACCACAGAAAGTCGTCTCTCTTGTCGTCTTTGTCCTCCCACACCGCCTTCTCCTCTACCGTGGTCTCAAAAGATTAAGCATGTAAAGCCAGGATGTGAGATGTATTTCAAAAGTAGGACAGCAAAAGAGTCGAGATTTGTTGAATAATGAGTGTTCAAGCTTGGCTCAACAATGAATCTTAAATGTTTAAACTTGGCTCGAGCTCAAATGAAGTCTATAAATGATGCTCAAGCTTGAGCGCATCAATAAGTCTAAAATTTGAGCTTAGTATCAAGCTTTTGATACTATGACTTGTCAATAATATTCTATCAAAAGTACATTATTAGGCTCGTCAATGATGTTCTAGCAGAAGTACGTTATCAAGCCCGCATCAAACTTATTATCAAACCTATCTAATTTGAACAAATAAGATAAGTGTTTAATTGTCAAGCTCATATCAAGTCCATAAACAACTTTAGACTCAACTTATTTTGTATCTAGTCCTAATTTTCACGAGTATATTCATAAATAATTTTTCTTTTTGCTTAGGCTTGACTCATTTATCAAACAAGCTTAAAGCTAAAGCTCAAGTATGGCTTGCTTATAAACAAACAAACAAACATGAACAAACTTTTTATCGAGTCAAGCTCATGTTGTTTATGAACAGCTTTATTCATTAAAAAAAAAACTTCTCAAAACTTGGCTACACATGATGAAATAGGCTGTGAACACCTTAACTAGGTTGAAAATGTGAAGAGGCCACCGCATGACGACACCAGTTACATCAACTTAAGTACTTAGAGCACTTGCAGCAATGGACCTAAATAGCTATATAGCTATTTTAGCTCCACCAAAACACCAAAAAGTAGCATGCAACAGTGGTGCTAAATCTATTTTTTTTTAGCTCATTGCTACAGTGCACATTTATAGATAGATGTGCACTGTTCATGAGAGCTAAAAAAAAATTAATTTTTTATTTTGCGTTCACATTACTTTTTTATTGTGGTGTTTTTATTGTAGTGAGATATATTATTTTATTGTGGTATATATATTATTTTATTGTGATGTTTATATTATTTTATTATGTTGAAAGCTAAAATAGATCCACTACTGCAGTATGTGTTTAGGTAAAATAAATAAAGTAACTTTTGGTGAAGCTAAATTGCTAAATTTTTAGCTCTACTGCTATGGATGCTCTTATTACGTTATAGGATATCACAATTTTGTCCAAAGACTGATGATTTATATTCATATAATCATAAAACACTTACCTCACGTAGCACTCTTTTTTGGTTAATAATTAATAAATTATTTATATCAACATGATCAGCTCCATGATTCACATGGAATTAAAAAAAAAAAAAAAAAGTAGCCAATTGCAACAATTGTTGTTCCCTTAAAAGTTTACAAACTTGATGATTGTACCTCAACAAGAAGCAATTATTATTGTCAACAATGGAAATGGTCCAACAAAAGGGCACGGGCCAAAATGGGCTTTTGCTCCTTTCGCCCAAAAGATGTAGTAAAATGCTCTCAATCTGAAACTATCTAGCAAAATACTCCTGTCTTGAAACTTGATTTTCTAAAAATCGAGTTATAGACAATCAAACTTAAAAAATAAAAAATAAAAAATTTATGAAACTCGAGTTCCATGTGAATTTTTTCAAACAATTCGATTTTCATCAAATCGAGTTTTATATTGAAACTCGATTTTCTAAAAATCGAATTTCAAAACAAGGGCATTTTACTAGATTGTTTCAAAACATGAGCATTTTACTACATCTTTTGGAGGAAAGGGCCAAATCCCCATTTTGGCCAAAGGGCACCATGGTCTTCGTTTACACTATACATGCGACACCGCGCACACTTGATCTTGACCATTTTAGTTTGCCTTTTCTAAATATTGTTTTCTAAAACAACCCAAATAAAATCTATTTTTTTAACTTAAAATCAGCAAGGAAAAAAAAAAGTAAAAGTAAAAATAAAAATAAATATGTAGCCTCTTGACTTAAAAATTAGTCTGCCAAGTGTAGACCACAAAATATTTCGAGATTATGTTGATGTGTCTTACACTCTTACCCCACACAAAATACGTAGCCTTCTTTTCTACAATACTTTCAAGTTTAAACAAAAAAAAAAATCAGCAAAATGCATCCACTCAATGTTATTTGAGAAAAGAAAAAATATGTATCTTTCTTAACTATATGATTACTTATTACAATAGCCTTAGCATTTCCTTAGAGAGGAATTTTGTGGCCACAATTTTTATCACAATTTTGATGTAACAAATTGTAAATAGTTGAGAGAAAGTTGTATGTTCATGTGAAAATTATAGACAATCACTTAGCTCATCAACGGCTGTTGCGTGAGATTGTAGCCTGGGAGTGACAAGAGTACTGCTACGATCTTGCATGCCTAGGTAGGAAAGCTACGCTCGTCACACCTCTAACCACTTTTTTTTACCCAAAAAAAAAAAAAAAATGGATAAACAACCACTCAACCTACCACATCAAAGTTGTGGCACTAGTGGGACAAGTTTCAAATCACCCAGTTACAATTATAAAGATCCAATTGAAGTAGGTAAATTATAGATACGTACGAGACAAGTATGAAACAATATCATTGTAAAAAATCATGAATATGGTCCTCAATATACCAATGTTAATTCCAAATAGATGGAGGTAGTCTCATACTAATTATTGTGACACAAGCGGGAATTGTTCTATTTTTGTGTCTTCCATTCCTAAGGATCGTCTAAACTGCGTCATTGAAATGCTCATCTAAGGGAATGAATTTGTGAATGGAAAGTATTATTCAGAGTCACAAATAATATCGATGACACGTGCATACAACTTATCCTGAAAATGAGAGATTTAACCTTGCTGACCAGGAAAGTTTAACTTATGGTGGTCAAATTAGCTCAAGGGTCATAACAAGTTGAGAATTTGGCCTCTCAATGAAGCTGCAGTCACTCAGACTAAAAAATATACAGTTTTTTTATAAATTAAAAAATAATCGTAGCAATAAAAAATGGCAACTTAGAACCTGAATGATTAAACAAGTCCTCACAAAAACCAAGATTGCTGTCTCATCAGATTGTCGTGGAGCATTACTTCTTACAAGCTGAAGAATTTAAAATACATATGCGCACATCAAAGTCCAAACTCTGTGCATAGGCAAATAGCTGTACAGTGCTTTCTTCAACACTATTAAGATAACAATAAGAAAAAGACAAGCACAATATGAACTTTTTATAGCAAGAACCTGAACAAGTTTATACCTCATCAGATTGAGACAGTATAATTAACTATAAATCATTGGCCTTTCCACAGCTTCAAGAGTCTTAATTATATATAGCAAGGAAGCAGACCAAACCTAATACATCAATCTATAGCAATTAGTCTCACAGATTTGTATTGTGTTCTGGAACAATGAAAATTTGAGAAAGGCTAACTAATCTGAATCTAATTTTACCATGACTGCTACACAGAATCAACTATTAAAAAAGAGATGCTGACTGCCAAAGATGTCCGCGATTGTACATAAAATAATGCTCTCATACTTAATGGAATCAATATAGGATGACATCAATATATTAGCAACATATATTTCTAAGCTTTATCCTGTGAGGTCTTGCATCTCTTGGTATAGTAGTTCTCACATATAACTTAGATCTCACATATAACTGATATCAGATATCAGATATCAAGACTAAACTTGACCCTCATATGGAAAATAAAGCCTTGGACTCAAGCAAGCTCATCCCCAGTCACCAAAAATTAAAATAACAATAACAATAACAGCAAGGCAAACCATACTATGCCATCCTATAGTCAGGCCTACTAATAAATTACCACCATCAAACTTGGTCTGTATCACTTGAACTCCCTGGGGGTCCTGGACTAAAGTGATACTTTAGAGATTCTGTTACCAGTGGAAAATGCATGTGACAAGCACAACATAACTAACCATCTAAATTAAGTCTTACCAAGTTTATCTTTATACATTCAGTTGTACCATCATCTTCCCCTCTCATTATTTGAAAAATAGTATAATACTTTGAGAGAGAGACCTCAGATAGGGGGACCTCTATCATCATCTTTCATGCCATTCCACTACCACCAGGCCAAACATCACCACCTTGAGCAACCTCATGCTACAGCCAAAGAAATCAGATCTACCTCTAGAGGACTTCTGCAATTGAGAGGCCATTTAGTTTGTTGTAAGCAGATTTGAATAGTGCATCCATCACAATCACCTCCACTTCCATTATCAACATCACATCATCGTAGCAAACCACCTCCCACTACAATACACACCCATCATCTCAGTTATGTTGGTGATTTACAAAATGAGTCAAAATAATTTTGGGTTGGTTTGGTTTTTCAACTTAAAGATGGAAGAAAGAAAACTTGAGAAGTGCATTTTTGTTAAGTCCCACATTGAAAAGAATAAAGTATTTATCTTTATTAAGTACATTCTATGATGTATGTATGTTGGGAAGATAACACCTTAGGAAGACTCCAATTGAGTAGTTAATATAACATATAGGGACACCGCTTAACCCAAAAGCTTAAACTTATGAGTTTTGGCCTAACTATGCTATATTAACTACTCACTTATCATTATTCATGTGGCACTTTATCCACACGTGTATACACTATACACCATCCATGGGAACCACAAGTCAACCACACACGTTCATCCATGGAAACCAACCAGCAAACTACCACCTTTAGCAATACTCCTTTGTTGAACCTTTTTCCAAAATCACTTGTGTGGGCTTTGCAGGCTTGCCCTGTCCTTGCTCCAACTACGAAAGGGACCCTTAACACCTTCCCACACATCACCATGGGCTCTTGTACCACTTGTTAGGGAGATAACATCTTGGGGAAACTTCAATTGAGTAGTTAATATAATATAACCCAAAAGCTTAAGCTTATGAGTATTGGCCCAATTATATTACTCAGTCTTGTTATTGTTGTTGTTGCTGTTATTGTTATTGTTGTTGTTATTGTTATTGTTGTTGTTGTTTTTTTTTATTATTATTATTATTATTCCATGTGCGATTTCACTCACACATGTATACGCAACAATGAATAGCATAATGGTAATACACTATGTTAATGAGGGAGTAGGAAAAGATGATGCCACTGCATTAAGCCTTTTGCTCTTCCTTTCTACCATGTCTCCAAGTCTCTTCGTGCCCTTATTTCAAATTTTAAACTTTTGGTGATGATTTAGGTAACAGAGATGAGGTTGATTGGCAGTGTTATATTTATATGGCTTGCTTCTTGATGCCCTCACAAAGAAAGCATTAAGGATGTTAAAACAATTGTACTTGAAACTAAAAGATGAAAAATGGCAAATCAGTATCACTCTCATTATGTTCTTAGCGTGGAAACTGAGAAAGATTTGTATGAATTTTCTAAATGGCTAGAGTATGGTGTTAGCATACAGTTTTCAAGGTGTAAATTTTGCAGCTCCAATTAGGTAATGAAGAGAGGAAGAACAGAATCTGTTGGTAAATTACTAGATCAACCCTACATTATGAGATTCCAAGTAAAAAACAGTTGGTTTTGGATGATTGAATGATATGTTGTCAGTAAGAAATTAAGAAAACTGGAAATACCCATGCAATTCATGGGTCAATTAATATGAGAGTGTAAGATAGAATAAATGTACGTAACTACAATAAAAACAAAAATTCTATTAAATTCCTCACGTTGATGAAGTCATGAGGAAAAACATAAGTGAAAGTATAATGTAATATTGCATCACATGGGGTAACCTCAAATTCTCATGAACTGAGAGATCTGTTTTCATTGTATAAAATTAGATTTTTTTTTTTTAAGTGTTGTGGTTAACATGATTGGTTAATGTTATGTCATGTGCTTGTCAAATGTGACTTTTAATCTACCCCACATAGAATCTTTGATGTTTCATTTTAATGTAAAACCCAATCCAAATTTGAGGGGAGTATCAAAGACCAACTCCAGAAAGGTAAAGTTTACTTTGCCCAAATAAATAAATAAAATTACATGGCAACACAGGCTCTAAGTTCTAACATATTTATGTTAGACTCTAAAAGGAAATACAGTTACATGAAGTTTAGCTTTTTGTTCAAAACAAGTAGAATGCTTAAATTTTACCATCTCTAAGGCCCAATCACAATTTTCTTACTTTGGTAGTTCATAAGAAAAATATAGCCACACAAACCCCAGATGAACCCATTCCAACCCCACCCAATTTCTATTCCACGGAGCCACAACCCAATTAGTTATCGCATATTGTTTGAATGGCCCCTACTATAAACATACCTGACAGATCCTATCTAGGAGTACCTATAGCTTAATGAAACAAAATGATCACTTTATAGTGTACTGCAAAGATTTTTTTTTCAGACGTTTTATTATTTTTCAAGGCTCTAGCACTAAATACAGCAATGATTTCTGTATTAAGGACACCTGTCAGACCCAAATACAGTTCTAGAGGAACCATCTATGACTTAATATTACCTTAATAGTGTATTACAGAGATTAATCACTATTAAATTTCTTCTTCTTCCTTTCAGTTTATTCTTTTTAAGTCTCCAGCCTCATTAGACCAAAGATACAACTATAAAATATTTAAAAAATTAAAATTTAAAAAAAAATTAAAAAAAAATGGCGTACCCATTGCACAAAGCTCCCACTTTTGCGGGGTCTAGGAAAAGTCATGGCAGGCAGCCTTACTCCCAATTTATTGGAGAGGCTGATTCTAGACTAAAGAAACAACTATATAAACAATAAGTTGATTTTACATAGTAAATGTCAATTCCAATACATATATCAATTCCCTAACCATCTCTATTCCTGAAGGTTTGATACAAACAAATATACAAATCAAATTGAGCTCACAGAGAGCTCTTATTGTTAACTTAAAATTACATAAACATACCTTGACTGGACCAAATGATTGTTAAAGTTGTGATTTGTAGCTGTATAGAAGAATCATGCAACCGTAGCATTTTAGAATAATGTGTTTCTTTTTCTTTTTTGGATGACACAAGAGAACTTCACTCAGATTAGTGGCACGTGGCAGAACATACTGTACAACAATCCTCACTGTTAATCAAACTCCTAAAGGCAACTAACCCCACCCGCCAGAACCAATCACGGGTAATCCAAGGGCTTTTCATCCCTGACAAGCTAAGCAGTTAATCCTCATGCCTAGGAGGCTAGAATAATGCGTTTCTCCATTGCAGAAACACAAAAACAAAAATAAACAAAACAAAACAAAATCATAAAACAAAAGAATTCTACAAGTCAGTCAAGTATGGTTTTCCTAGGAAATGGGAACTAGATGACACAAGTCTGGTACTGTAATTTAATAATTTTTACTGCATTAAATCATTGCCACAGCACAACATTAATTTTAGTTTTTTCACATCATCCTTTTTATTGAATCTCATTAACTAACATGGTACAGGTGAAAGAATTTACAGGCAAAGCCAAGAACTCACTATTCCTTTGAGTCCAGTTGTCTTCCAAGTAAGACAAGTCCCACAGTACTAAAAGCAGACAGAACTGCCGATGAGTAGCAGATTGCAAGAAGAGCTCCCCTCAGAGACTGCATCCAAAAGTTTTACATGTAATGCTGTAATGAGTTATAAGAGGAAAAAAGGTCAGATAATCAAAATACATTTTTTGCAATCACCTTAGCCAACAGCAAAGCATTATCATTTGCATACTGCAATGAACTCTCTGGAATGCTTTGAACACCCTGACCTAGTTGCCATGAAAGAATCCTACATTTTAAATTTTCAAGATAATTAAAAGAAATACTTTTCTGTTAGGCCTCTTTGTTAAAAATGACAGTAGATAAGAAACTCACAGTTAAAAACAGGATAGTTACCCAAAAGCAAAGCCAATTGCAGCACCAATGTAGGCTTTATCTGACGTAAATTCAACCTGAAGTTCCCCAAACTGCGGTTGACATGAACATTGCTTGTTTAATATTCCACATCAAGTGCATCTGTTTGCAGAATATTCAACAAGTGCAGAGTATTCATCTACCTTAAACATCCTGGTTTCCTTCTTTGATTGTTCTTCAGCTGCTGTAGATACTGAACTTGCAGAAAGAATCCTTCCAGTTGTAATCATTACTCTTGCAATCTATAATGGTTGAACAGTATCCAACAATACTGCTACTTTAGAGATACATAACAGCAAGTTATATACATTTACAAGAGAGAGAGAGAGAGAGAGAGAGAGATCGTTCCTTAAAATTTAAAATCATGACTAGTACATTGGGTGAAGTGAGGAGAAAAGGGATCTATGACTTGCAAAGTTAATATACATCAGGATTTGATTGACTTTGCACAAACTGAAAGCACTTGTGAAACACAGAGACAGTCTTGGAGAAGAAGTAGCCTTAAAGGATCAGAGCATGTCTAACTTCCAGCATTTTCAATAGCATAAAAGCCAGTTAGCATCTGTTAACATGTCTACATAGTTGCAGAATTCAGATTGAAGTTTTAGACCAAGGATCTGGAGATGCAAGGACAAAATTTTATATGATAACTATAACAGCAATAACAAAAACTACTTTAATGTGACATAAGATACCTTCTGTAGTTCACCTTGACCATACTGCCCCATGGACTGGAACCTCCTTCCAGCAGACACCAACCGCTTGCCAAGTGCTAAACCAGCTAAAAGATGGAAATAAGCTTTGGAAATAAACTCTTAAGGATGTATCTCTAGGCATTGATTTTACATATAATCTTGCCTGATTTGGCATTGTCTGTCAAAGACTCCTCCAACCCAGGGAGCCTGCTTGCTAAACTATGGGAAGTTGATGTGTCAGCAAGTTCCCACGCTCGAGAGAGATTTAACAATGTATCTCCCAGAACTTGACCACACTGAAATGAAATGCAGAAGTAATTTCTACAGTAATTTCTAAAAAATGTCTTAAATTTAATTGCTATGTCTATATAACAGGTGGTGTAGTTACAATGATCAGGAATAACATGCCCTGCATAACGTAGTGAAAGATATCCAAACCATAGTTCAAGATGCAGACACAAGATTACTGAGTGGTCTTTATCATTCAATTAAAAAGAGGGAGAGAGAGAGAGAGAGACAGTATGAGCTTTTATGTTAGTTGAATATCAACAAGATTTTTTTTTTCAATAAGTAACAAGATTTAGGCACTACAGAAATGGAAAATCCATGATTAAAGGTTGAAGTTCAATGGCGTAACAGAAACATTGAAAATTAGATTCTCTCATATTCATGTGTTCAATATGACTCCAACTACAGAAATGGAAAATCCATGATTGAAAGTTGAAGTTCAACGGACTAACAAAAACGTCGAAAATCAGATTCTCTCAAATTCATGTGTTCAATATGACTCCAACTACAGAAATGGAAAATCCATAATTGAAGGTTGAAGTTCAATGGACTAAAAAAAACATCTCATATTCATGTGTTCAATATGACTCCTCTTAGCTAAAATTCATGTGTGCACAGTAAGGATCATGCAACGTGATAGTAGCACCCATCTATACACAATGAGAAACCAAGACCAATTCATACTCGTAGGATCACAATAGCCCACCCATTTAACATTGTATTACACAAATTCCACCAACATGAGTCATGTTTGGCAAAATGAACATAAGTATGATATTGAGATTACAAATTTGATATACAGTGACTGCCTATAGCCTACTCAGTACTCATTACTCAAGACTGGTTCAGTTATAAACAGTTTTTGAAGCAATAAAAATGACTAACCTCATCAATTACCGGCCCATTCGAAAGGTCAAAAGCCGCATCATTCAGCTTCACCAAAAAAACAAACATTAACCAAAACACTCACCAACCCAAAAAAAAACCACAATATCAAATCACATAAATAACAACACAGAATTGAATAAAACCAAAGTTACAAACTTTGCTTACATCTATACGAAGATCACTTGGAAGCTGTGAAAAATAGTCCTGCGGAAGATCAAAGCTATTCTACACAAACCCAACAAAGAAAAAACAATAACAATTAAGTAAAATTAAATTAATAACAAAATATATGGCGCCAAATTTGAAAAAAAAAAAACGAAAGTGAAAACAGAAATGTGGGGTGTTTGAAATTATGGGTGTGGAAACGCGTTGCTTACTGCAAGTTGTTGAAGGAGGGACTGAGCACTATTGTTGGGTTGAAGTGAGTTTGGAGAGTCTGAAGATTCAGTGAGAGCAAATGGGACTGTGAGGGGTTTAGAGAAAAGGGGTTTGTTGGAGGGTTTGAGAGAGGTCAGGGAAGGGATATGGAAGGGTTTTGGGGGAAAGAGAGGAGCAGTGATGGAAGGGAAATTGGGGAGAGGTTGGACTTGGATGAGAAGATGAAGAGAAGAAGCCATTTTTTGGAGGTTTTGTGTCACTTCCCAGCCACTGATACTTGCTATTTTTTGGTTGTTGGTTCTTTTTATTGGTTTTTCTTTTTCTCCCTTTTTTTTTTCCTTTAAGTGGATAAATAATTATGATTATAAATTTTTTTCCCTTTATGTTTGGAAGTATCTTTCCTTATATATTCATTTATTTAATACTTTTATGATAAGGATAGGAATCCACTTTAGTATTTTTCTTATCTAAATACAATAAACTAATTCTCAAAAAAAAAAAAAAAAAAAAAAAAAACAACAACAACAACAAACTAGCGGAGGCTAATTCATTGGATCAAACAAGTTTGATTGCATAACACATTCCCAAATTCGTACCATAACTTTGGACTTAAGTTTGACCTTTGCAAAAGAGTAAAAGGCGGTTCTTAGACATATAACCAAGTGGTGAGTCCCCTCTCCACCCTAACCTGTAGTTAGTAGTTTACTCTTGGGTTTATGCTTAAGATGGACCAATACAAGGTTGCTTCCAAAAAAGTCATTCATATTTGATACGGGAAATGTGGTGACAATCAAGGGTCACACTTTTGTGTACACGCAATATTTGTAAGTTCCAATTGGTGTATCTAGTACAAGCAATTATGCTTTTTGTTACTAGTGTGGAAATTTGGTACACAATAGCAAGTGTCCTGGATGTCGGGATGGATAGTCACTCCCATTTACTGATCACTTCTGGTGTAGGTTGTGGTTAAGAGTAGCTCTACTACGATCTAAAATTAGGACAACCATCAAAATCCCAATTTTTTAAGAATATTAATGTCCAAGGACAAAATTATCATTTTACATGTTTTGAAAACTCTTAATTGACTAAAGGCTAAAAACTTAAAATTCAAATCATATTAGGTAATCATGGGACTTAAAATAAAGGATTTGATCAAAATGACTTAAATGCATAATCTATATATATATATAAATTAATAATAACAATAATAACAAGTAAAGCTGAGAGAAAATCTAATTAGATTTCAAATTAGAATTCAATTAGAATCTAATTTTGTGCCACGTGTCTCATCTAATCTAAATTTTAAATTTTTGCGCCAAGTGAGTTAATTCAATGTAAAAATTGGGTTTCAATTAGAGTTTAATTTTGTGCCACATGTCTCAACTAATCTAAATTTTTTAATTTTTGTGCTAAATAAGTTAATTTAGTGTAGAAAACGAATAATCCAATATAAATAAACCATAAAAAAACATAATCATATAATTAAAAACAATTCAAATTTATAAGTCATTTATGTAATATACCATGACTATGTAATATATATATATATGTATATATATTAAAGGTTAGAGAAAATTCAATTAGAATCAAAATTGAATTTTGCTTTTGTTAGTTTTTCATACAAATTAAATTGTTTAGATTTTTGCTTTTGTTTTTTTTACTGAACTAATTAGCATATTTTTTATTCAGATATTTTGTATATGAAGATATTGAATGTAACAAACTATAATTGTGCTGAATGATTCCATACACTCATACCCTTTCAATTTAAGAGATACTATTTGACCAATTTATTGTTTTATTTTGTGTTATATTTAGTAGAATTTCGCAGATAATAATTATGAATTGATATTGTATATGTAATATATATATATATATATATTGTAGGGGCATTGGGCCCAGTAATTTACCAAGGATGGCCCAACAAGGTATTTTGGGCTAGGAACCCTAAAATTGAAGACATCAGAATGATCTTGGAGTATCTGAAGGGATCTCATAAAGAAAGGTCAAGTAAAGATATGATAAACGAATGACCAATTATGTCCGAGGAGTATATTTGTCCTCGGATTGTCAAGCCGAGGACATAGGAAGAGATGTTTTAGTGTCCCTGAGATATGTTATAAAGAATCCTACAGTTACGGGAATACGCTGTACACGTGGAGGATAATAGAAAAGGCGGTGGAATATCTAAGGTAAAGCTGCTACCACCACCCATACATTAAAAGCTATGTACTTGATATATTGACTGCATGGATGGAAGAATGGGACCTGAGCATGAAGTTTGGAACTTGGTCCTTGACCCCAACGGGTTTTAAGAAAGGATTGATGGGACAAGTATCCAAAACCAACATTACAACCATGAGGTGGAGGATGATGAAGAGGAGAATAAGAAGTATAAATGAAGGGGAAGTCCTAGAAAGAAGAGGAGAGGCTTTTTCAAGAAGAAAAAGGGCCAATAGTGTATGGTAATCAATATTTGTATCCAAACTTGAGAAATACTATTATAAACTATCCTCGGAATAGTCCAAGGAGGAATTCTCAGTCTTACTTTTTGCAAACAACTCTTTATTTTGTTCCATTGGGCCCAAAGCCCGTTCTTTTCCTGATTGTCTAAACCATCCTTGAAATCTAGATTACAAACTCATCTTCTACAAATTCATTGTGAAAAGGCCTTTCAAGCCCATCTCTTTCCAGTCGTGGTTTGGGAATTTGAATTGTGTCCTTACAATTGGCGCCGTCTGTGGGAATTTAGTCTTTAAGGGAGTTTAGAACACCATGGTAGGATCAGGACCACAACGCAGTGTGGAGTCCGTAGGCTCCCAGCGTGAGGATCACTCCTTGCATCCTGATCATGGAGAGAACCAAGAAGGTAGTGTACATACTACACACACCATCAGAAGTGCAAGTCATTCACAAGGAGGAAGCAGAGTTCCTTATGAGAGAAATGTCAGGGCCATGCAGAAGGAGATCGACGGCCTAAAGAGGAGATTGCGTCACGAAAGACGAAGGCGAACTCCTCCTGTCTCTGACCCCTCTTCGGAGGGGTCCGAGGATGACAATTACGGGCAGAGATCCAGGACTCCCCCGGGTGGATCTTACTCCTCTGAAGAAGACAATCTGCATGGGAGGCGTGGCGGAGACTACCCCTCTAGGGGCTTGGGAAATGACGCAATGGGTAAAGCGTTACACCAAATCTTCAGGTCACCCTTCATGCGCAGATTGGAGGAAGGGAGGTTACCTCGGCGCTTCACACAACCGGCCTTCACTATTTACAATGGTCGGACGGATCCTGTGGAGCACGTGAGCCATTTCAGCCAGAGGATGGCGGTGCATTCCAAGAACGAGACCTTGATATGCAAGATCTTTCCTTCTAGCTTGGGGCCCGTGGCCATGAAATGGTTTAATGGTTTGATGGCTTAAGGGCAGGCTCCATTGATTCTTTCAAAGAGCTTACTAGAGCATTTGGTTCTCGCTTTATCACATGCAGCAGGGTTCCTCGGCCATTGGATTCTTTATTATCCATGGCTATGAGAGAAGGGGAAACCCTGAGAACGTATTCGGACCGGTATTGGGAAATGTTCAACGAGATTGACGGGGACTTCGATGATGTGGCGATAAGGACCTTCAAGGTCGGCCTACCGACGGAGCATAACTTGAGGAAATCCTTGACGAAGAAACCTGTCAGAAGTGTGCGTCGACTGATGGATCGCATCGACGAGTACAAAAGGGTTGAGGAAGATCAGCAGCAAGGAAAGGGCAAAGCGAAGGTTATCCCACAAGAAATGAAGGATTTCAGGTCGGACAGATACAACAACAATAGGCCTGCAAGGGATTTTTCCAGGCAGGCTGGTCACGTACCCCCACAGGTGGTCAACACCGTCTTCAGGGAACCAGTGCAGCAGCTGTTGGAGAAAATAAGGCATGAGCCTTTTTTCAAATGGCCAAATAAAATGGCAGGGGACCCTTTGAGACGCAACCAAAATCTCCATTGCCATTATCACCAGGAGAGGGGTCATACCACCGAGGATTGTTGCACTTTGTGGAATCATTTGGAACAATTGGTTAAGGAGGGAAAGCCGAAACAGTTCCTGTACCAGCCTAATGGGCGAGGAAACCAATCAGGAGTAGCAAACCATGACGGCTCTTCGTCGAGACCTCCTCTAGGTACTATCAATGTCATTTTTGCAGCACCTGGCAGGACTGGCTCAACTCCTTTCAGGGTAATGTCTGTGGCTCGTACATTAGCCGAAGAGTCACGGGATCAGCCGAAGAGGATTAAGGCAAGCATCCTACCGGTCCTAAGTTTCTCTGAGGAGGACAAGATGGGGACTATCCAGCCTCATGATGATGCCTTGGTGGTAACCCTTAGAATAGGGAACTATGATGTGAAGAGGGTAATGGTTGATCAAGGCAGTGGCGCAGATATCATGTACCCTGACCTATTTAGAGGCTTGAAATTAAGAGTTGAAGATCTTATGGCATATGACTCACCCTTGATAAGCTTCGAGGGAAGAGTTGTGGTTCCAATGGGACAAATTAGACTGCCTGTGCAATTAAGCCCTGAGGTGCTAGATGTAGATTTCATCGTGGTCGATGCTTATTCTCCCTATACGGCTATTGTAGCGAGACCGTGGCTGCATGCGTTAGGGGCTGTTTCTTCAACCTTGCATGTCAAGGTTAAATTTCATTCTGGAGACCAGGTGGTGGAGCTACTTGGGAGTCAATCTGTGGCTCGACAGTGTGTCACGGCTGCAATTCTGCATCGACCAGAGCCAAAGTCCTCGTCCTCCGCTGACGGAGAAGCATAGCAATCAAAGTCTCTTGCCGCAGCCAAGATAGATGAAACGGCATGTGAAGAATTGGAGAAAATTCTCATAGACAATGACCCTGAGAAGTTTTTTCAGGTCGGAGTTCAATTACCGCAGGAAGAGAAGAAAGAGCTAATTTTATTTTTAGAGAAAAACATGGATGTATTTGCTTGGAATGCGTATGAAGCCCCGAGGGTTGATCCGAGCTTCATATGTCATCATTTAAAGGTCAATCCAGCTGTGGCTCCGAGGAGGCAACCACCTCGGAGGTCCTCCAAAGAACATTCTGAAGCCGTGAAGGAGGAAGTGCTCAAACTCAAAAAAGCAGGTGCTATCAAAGAGGTGTTTTATCCTGAATGGTTAGCCCATACGGTGGTGGTGAAAAAGAAGAATGGGAAGTGGAGAGTCTGTGTGGACTTCACAGATTTAAACAAAGCTTGCCTGAAGGACTCATTCCCAATGCCTCGGATTGATCAGTTGGTTGACGCTACTGTTGGGCATCCTCAGATGAGTTTTCTTTACGCTTTCCAGGGTTATCACCAGATACCTTTAGCTACTGAGGACCAGGAGAAGACTGCATTCGTCACACCCACGGGAAATTATCATTATAAAGTAATGCCCTTTGGTTTGAAAAACGCAGGGGCTACCTACCAAAGGATGATGACGAGAATGTTTGAGGCACAGCTAGGAAAAACTATTGAGGTATACGTAGACGATATGGTAGTAAAAAGTAAGAAAGTTTCGGCGCATCTGGAAGATCTGGGCAACACTTTCCAAAGGCTAAGAGAGTATAAGTTGCGGCTCAATGCCTCTAAATGCTCTTTTGGTGTGGGATCGGGCAAGTTTCTAGGTTATATGGTGACTCACCGGGAATTGAAGTAAATCCTGCTCAGGTTAAGGCAATAAACAACTTACACCCACCTCAGAATCCTAAAGAAGTACAAAGGCTAACAAGTATGACCGCTGCTCTCAACCGATTTATATCTCGGTCCGCGGACAGATGTAGACATTTCTTTCAATTGTTGAATAAATGGAAGGGCTTTGAATGAACCGAGGAGTGCGTGGTGGCTTTCCAACAGCTTAAAGAGTATCTCTCGCAACCGCCTGTCATGTCTCGACCGGAAGTTGATGAAACCTCGTTTGCATATATTGCAGTGGCAAACCATGCCGTTAGCTTGGTTCTTATCCGAGATGATAATAATATCCAGAGACCGGTTTATTATGTAAGCAAATCCCTGCATGAGGCCGAGCTGAGTTATTTGCCACTGGAGAAAGCTATCTTGGCGGTGGTTCATGCTACACGAAGACTTCCCCATTACTTCCAATCTCATACAGTTGTTGTCCTTACACAACTCCCTCTAAAATGGATTCTGCGAAGTGCGGATTATATGGGAAGGATTGCCAAATGGGGAACGGTCTTAGGAGCTTTTGACATCAAATATATGCCTCGCACCTCTATAAAGGGGCAGGTCATCGCGGATCTTGTGGCGGAATTTGCTGAACCTTCGTTAGAAGAATATAATGAAGGATCAGGCTTGGGCAAAAAATTGGTAAGCACGATTTCATGCAAAGAGCCTCCAGTATGGAAAATGCATGTTGATGGAGCAGCAAATCAAAGGGGATCTGGTATAGGACTAGTTTTGATGTCCCCGGAAGGAATTATTTTTGAGAAATCTTTGAGATTGGGATTCTCGGCCACCAACAACGAAGCAAAGTATGAGGCCGTCCTCACAGGGATGAACATGGTCCATAGAATGGAGGGGAAGACGGTGCAAATGTTCTCGGATTCACTATTGGTGGTAGGCCAAGTAGAAGGGAAGCTAGAAGCACGAGATTCCAAAATGCAAGCATACCTAACCAAGGTCAGGTGTATGCAATCTAAATTTACGTCTTTTTCACTATTGCATGTATCCAGATGTGGCAATACCCATGCCGACTCGTTAGCCACACTCGCAACGTCCTCGGCACAAAGTCTACCACGAATTATCCTTGTTGAAGATCTGCTGAAACCCGTAGGGACGCTTGGTAACTCCACTCAAACTCCTCAAATTAGGACAGGGCCTAGTTGGATGGATCAGATAATAACATTTCTCAGAAATGACATCCTGCCTGAAGAAAAGGCCAAAGCAGACAAAATTCGCCGAAAGGCCACTCGTTTCTGGTTATCCAAGGATCAGAAATTGTACAAACGCTCCTTTTCGGGACCATATTTATTATGTATTCACCCCGAGGCAACGGAGCTACTTTTGGAAGAGTTACACGAAGGGATTTGCGGAAGTCATACAGGGGGAAGGTCTTTAGCTCATAGAGCCCTCAGTCAGGGCTATTGGTGGCCAAATATGCAGAAGGAGGCGCAGGATTATGCGAAGAAGTGCGACCAATGTCAAAGATTCGCTCCAAATATACATCAACCAGGAGGAGTCCTTAATCCTCTATCTAGCCCTTGACCTTTTGCTCAATGGGACTTAGACATTGTTGGACCCTTCCCCAAAGCAACAGGAAACAGGCGATGGCTCCTCGTTGAAACGGATTACTTCACCAAATGGGTTGAAGCCAAACCATTATCAAATATCAGAGACATGGAAGCAAAAAAGTTTGTATGGAAAAATATCGTTACCAGGTTCGGCATCCCTCACACTCTCATTTCAGATAATGGTTTACAATTTGATAGCAAAGCCTTTCGGAAATACTGCTGTAATCTGGGCATCACGAATAGATATTCCACACCGGCTTATCCGCAAGGAAATGGGCAAGCCGAGGCTGTCAACAAGGTAATAGTGAGTGGACTCAAAAAGAGGTTGGGGGACGCCAAGGGGAGGTGGGTAGAAGAACTGCCACATGTCTTATGGACGTATCGGACTACGCCACGAAGATCCACAGGTGAAACACCGTTCTCCATGACTTATGGAGCCGAGGCAGTAATACCCCTAGAAACTGGGTTCCCAACTATGAAGAAGAGTTTTTTCGTTCCAGATAGCAATGATGATCTATTGAGGAGAAATTTGGACCTAGTTGAGGAACGACGGGAGAACGCCATGGTTCAACTAGCTTATTATCAACATAAGCTAAAAAAGGGATATGATTCTAATGTAAAGCTTCGACCTCTCAGACCTGGCGACTTGGTATTAAGGAAAGTTTTGGGCACAACAAAGAACCCTGCTTGGGGAAAATTGGGGCCCAACTGGGAAGGACCGTATCGCATTACTTTGGTCGCAGGAATAGGGGCTTACAATCTCGTAGATTTGGACGAACGTGTTGTACAACGTCCCTGGAATGTAAATAATTTACGAAGGTATTATTATTAAATAAAGGGCACTTCGGCCGCTTTTTTCTTGTTAAACTATATTGTGTTCATTGTCTTTGTTCATTTAAATATCAAACTGAAGCTTGGTATGCCTGGATCCTCGGACCACATACCTCGTCAAAATTGATATTCTTTACCAAGTGTTAAACAGAACCTCAGTTATGTCTGGTCCTCGGATCATTTACTTTGGGAAATTTAACATTTCTTTTCTTTTTGTTGAAGTATCAAGGCTTTGCATACCTAGGTCAATAGACCATATGTTTTTCTTCATATATTTGACATAGTTCAAATAGAATTCCAAAACGAAGAATTAATTGCTTAAAGTCCCTTTGACATGATGATAAACGGATAAGAAATCCATGAGCATCACTTAATGCAGATTCATGGCATATTAAGCCTGCCTAGAATATCATTTTCAATCCAGGTTATGGCTTTAAATTATGTTAGAGCAAAGGGATAGTACTTTTGGAGTGATATGATTAAAACAAAGCAAAAAGGGAGAGCCATCTAATAAGGAAAGTAACATTTGCACTTATATTAAATTCAAATAGTACTTTTGCAAGAGAAGCAAAACTTATGAAATTACACTTAAACAAAAACAAAAACAAAAAAACTACGGAAAGGCAGTCACGGTTTGAGCTTAATCTTCAGAGGGCCTTTAGGGTCTTGAGTAGGTGGAGGAGGCTGCACCAAGGATTCATCAGCAATTCCTTTGCCCTTAGGATCATCCTTCAAGGTTATTGGATTAGCTTGATCACCCAGCTCATCCTTTGAAGATTCCTGAAGGTCACTTGAAGGCTGTTTGTCTTCTTGTGCCTTTTCTGGTACTGGATCAACTGGTTTGAGAGTATCTTCAGGAAGAGTTAAGTCTTCAACCAAATCGCCTCTTTTATCCTCGGATGATACCTGGGCAGCTTCATTGGCAGTTTCAGGAATGGTAGAAGCTCGAATTGCAGGAGGATAGTAGACACTCTCTGCTTTCCAAAGAGTGGAAGAGGCATCAACCCCAGCTTGGGAAAGTGCCTCATTCCACACTTGGAGGCAGTAGTGCCTACATACCTCGGGAACCTGAGCTTTGAAAGTTTCGATGATCTCCTTCACACCTATATCATAACCGTCTTGTTCAGCTTGGTCCCTTGAGATCTCGGCCTCTGCTTTTGCTTTTTCGGCTATTCTCTTCTCTTCAAGGGCTTCCTCTTTGGCCTTGATGGCCTCCTCTTTGACCCTCTCAGACTCAGCCAGATCTTTCTTAAGATCCTCAATGAGCCTTCGTGCTGCTGAGAAATTATCGTCGGCTTGTCGGAGCATTATGCGCTGGTCCTCGACCTGCTTAGTTGTTGTTTTTAGATCAGCCTCTAAGCCTGCCTTATCACTCTCTGCCTTAGCCAACTTTGCTGAGACATCCTGCAGTTTCTTCTTCTGAAGGTCCGAAATCTTTTGGGCGGTTTCACTCCTGGATTCCTCGGCCCTCAGGGATTTGTAGGAGCTGATGGCAATCTCTTCTGCCCTATGGGCAGATTGAACGGCCTGCGAAGGAAATATATATAACTTATAAATATATGTCAACTTATACATACATATTAATTCTGCGAAGGAAAACATAAAAAAAACTCACCATTGCAAGCTCCTTCTTCAAAGTCATAAAAACGTTATGGTCCCTTTTCTTTCTAAGCTCACTCATGTCCTCGGGGAGTAACAGCGCCTGCTCCAATGCATCTGCGACGCATGCAGCTGTCCATTCATCGGAGTTTCTGATGGACGCGTCCACGGTGATAGCCTCGTCGTCCATGGACATGTCTGGGAGCCATAAAGGGGCGCGCACAGCCACCTGCTGTTCGGTTCTTCTTTCCGACTTGGTCTGCATGGTGCGGGCCTGCTTTCCACCATTTTCTACCTCGGGCTCCTTGGGAAGAGAGCCCTTTACTGCCTCCACCACTTCCTTCCCTTTCGGCTAATCCCTTTTCCTTTTAAGGTCAGCTATGTTGGTGCGTTGAGTTTGGGAGGAAGGGGGAGGAGAAGGAGGAAGCCTAGTTTCAGGGCCTTTGTCAGCACCCTTTTCTTGGGTCTGAGGGCGCACCTCTTTAGGAGGTTCTTGGGCTCTAAGGCCTTTATCAGCGCCCTCAAGAACGTCTTTTAAGCTGGGCTTAATCTTGCGTTGAATGCCCATATTATCAAGCTGTTGAGTATTAGCTTGCGAGATTTGAGAAGAGGTGCCGAGGATGGGAGTTGAATCTTCAAGAGAGTGGGGTTGATTAAAAACCTCAAACTCGTCCTCGGAATCAGATACCTCAACTATTTCTTCTTCTTCTTCCTTTACGGTAGGGTGGGAGGACGCAGCTTCACCAGGGATTGATTGTGTGGGGAGAGGGACTATAGGAATCCCAACTGGAACAAATTGTGGTGGTTGGATCAATTGGGTGACCAAAGTGCCTTCAGGAATGGCAGTCCCCTCCGGTAGCAAGAAACCCTCGACGGCAACGCTAATCCGAGGAAGGCTAGGATCGTGGGCTTTGATCACGCACTTCGGCGCCTGAAAGGCTTTGGATATCGGAGTGTAGCAGAGGATCGGATGAGCCGCTCGGAGTTGGCCGTCAGTATGCACGAAAACCTCAGCTTGAAGGATCCTGTCCAACCGTCCGAAATCAACGAGATTAGGATGACGATCCGCTGCGTATGGATCTGTAGAATTATCCAAGTAAAAGAGGGTAAGAATAAGTAAAAAAAAAAATAGAGGATAATAGTATGTAAAAGAAACTTCACCTGGGGTCCCTTCCCTTGTCGGACAGGGGAGGCCGTCGTGCCAATTTCCTGATACTATCAGGAAGTCGTTTTTTAGGCCCTTATTTGATTCAGGCAGACACTGAATTAGCCTAACTTCTGGGTATCTAGATTTTAAATAATATCCGTCTTTCTTGATTAGGTAATGGAGGTTATAAACCCAGTTCATGTCGTGGTGGGTAAGCCCTAGGTTCATCTTCTCATTTAAGGCATCTATGGAACCTAGGATCCTAAAGACATTTCGGGCGCACTGGGTGGGAGCTAATCTAAAAGCCCTAAGATAGTCCCTAGTCACGGTTCCCATGGGGATTTTCATTCCCCCTTCGATGAACGCAATCATCGGGATTACAACTTCCCCCGTTTCTCTTTTTGTATAATATTCTTCCTCGTTACAGTACCTAATAGATACATCTGAGGGAATTTTGTACTTAACCTTAAACTGCTCTATTTTTTCATTCGAATCCACTAAGGACGCAAATCTACCCATCTTTGAAAAAAAAAAGGGGGGGGTGCGAAGAAAACTAACAAAGAACTACGCCGAGGATGAAAGATACAGAGAAAAAGAAAAGGTGGGATGAGAAAGAAATAAAAGAAAACAAAAAGCAGATAAGGAGGGAAAAAAGTGTTGAGGAACTTACTTTTAAAAAGGAAGAAAGCACGGTCACCTCGGACAGGGTACTTGATAAAAAGAGAGAGTATGGGAAGATAGAAAGTGTGGCAGGTACGTTATGAAATTACTGTAGTGTGAAGAATTTCGAAGGAAATTAGTACTTATATATCAGAAGGTGTTATGAAGCGGGCGAATTCCCGCCTTAACACAGGAACCGCTCTTAACCGTTGGATATGTGTCACATCTTTGAAACGTGCGGGACACAGAAGCGCCAGTAATTAATTCGGGGGCGTTTTGCATACCGAAGTATTGGGAACACACGACGGGTAGTTCAAAAGTTATTTCCCCGTCAGCAATATTGCCAAAGTTCCGCAAGATGAAAAGGTATTTTAAAGGTCGAGATCCTATTTTCCTCCTGAGGTGAAGAAATAAAGAATCTCAAAGGGCTATTGTAGGGGCATTAGGCCCAGTAATTTACCAAGGATGGCCCAACGAGGTCTTTTGGGCTAGGAACCCTAAAACCGAAGACATCAGAATGATCTTGGAGTATCTGAAGGGATCTTATAAAGAAAGGTCAAGTAAAGATATGATAAACGAATGACCAATTATGTCCGAGGAGTATATTTGTCCTCGGATTGTCAAGCCGAGGACATAGGAAGAGATGTTTTAGTGTCCCTGAGATATGTTATAAAGAATCCTACGGCTACGGGAATACGCAGTACACGTGGAGGACAATAGAAAGGGCGGTGGAATATCTAAGGTAAAGCTGCTACCACCGCCCATACATTAAAAGCTATGTACTTGATATATTGACTGCATGGATGGAAGGATGGGACCTGAGCATGAAGTTTGGAACTTGGTCCTTGACCCCAGCGGGTTTTAAGGAAGGATTGATGGGACAAGTATCCAAAACCAGCATTACAACCATGAGGTGGAGGATGATGAAGAGGAGAAAAAGAAGTATAAATGAAGGGGAAGTCCTAGGAAGAAGAGGAGAGGCTTTTTCAAGAAGAAAAAGGGCCAATAGTGTATGGTAATCAATATTTGTATCCAAACTTGAGAAATACTATTATAAACTATCCTCGGAATAGTCCGAGGAGGAATTCTCAGTCTTACTTTTTGCAAACAACTCTTTATTTTGTTCCATTGGGCCCAAAGCCCGTTCTTTTCCTGATTGTCTAAACCATCCTTGAAATCTAGATTACAAACTCATCCTTTACAAATTCATTGTGAAAAGGCCTTTCAAGCCCATCTCTTTCCAGTCGTGGTTTGGGAATTTGAATTGTGTCCTTACATATATATATATATATATATATATATATATATATATGTGTGTGTGAAACTGAGATAAACTCAAATTAAAATTAAATTAACCTCTTAAAGAGTTTTATTTCTTGATTTTAGAATCAAATGTGGGACCACATCATAAATATTCATTCAAGTGAGTTATTAAGTACAAAAATCAAAGAGTCTAGAATAAATGAATTATAAAAAAAAATTTTAAAAAAAAGTGTTTAACAATAAAAAAAAAAAAAGTGGACAATTTACATTTTATACCTAATAATATCCTTACAAAATTTTTTAAAGAGTTAACAAAATAAAAAAATGATTATCAATTGTATTTAAATTATATATATAGGAATTATATTATACATCTTATTGTATATCTTTAAATGTATCCATGCATATACATGGAGTTACAAGCACATAATAATAATAGGTGAAATTGAGAGAAACTCAAATTAAAATTATTTTGTGTCATGTGTCCTAAATTATTTATTCTTAAAGAGTTTTATTTCTTAATTTTAGAATCAAATGTTGGACCACATCATAAATATTCATCCAAGTGAGTTATTAAGTACAAAAACCAAAGAATATAGAATAAATGAATTGTTAAAATAAAAATAAATAAATAAGTGCTTCACAATAATTTTAAAAAATAGAAAATTTACATTTTATACCTAATAATATCCTTACAAAATTTTTTAAAGAGTTAACAAAAGATAAAAATGACTATTAATAATATTTAAATTATATATAGGAATTATATTATGAATTTTATTATATATCTTTAAGTGTATCTATGCATATGCATGAGATTACAAACTAGTATTTACTAAAACAAGGTCATTGTTGATAAAAGACACTGAATTTTGAGAATGGTGAATATTTCCATTGTTAAATCTAATTTTATTATTAGATTCTCTTATTATGACATAATAAGGGAATCTAATCCAATGGTGGATTTATTAAAATTCGCACCCAATAAAGAAATGCTAAGTTATGTAAAATAGTTTAACTTGAATCAAACCCTATATATAAAAAGTATTAATACTCTTGGTCCACTAGATATTTCTCACCCAATACTAATAATAATAATAATAATAATTTATCTTGGTCCATACCTTTGGAAAAAAGGTAGCAAGAGCCTAAACAGAACTCTATACAATACTGTCTTAAATCAAAATATGACATGTTTTTTGAAGAATACCAAAATATACACAATACTATTATGTTTATTCTTGATTTTTTAGTATTGTGTTATGATATATTTTTTCAACATACATATGGTGTAAAGCATCTAATGATTTATTTTTTTATATTTATAAATTTAATCATTATTTTAATTCTCATAAAGTTAAGCTAGAATAATTTTTACAACAAAAATATTAATTATGTTTATGTTTATTAAAAATATTGTTATTGTGCAAAAAACCTTGTAATTCAATTGGTTATCAGTTTCTAATTTTTCCAATGGAGTTATCTAAGGTTCAAATCCTACCTCCCAAATTTTAACTGTCAAGTTATAAAATTTTAAAAATATAATCTTAGTTTTTGGCTTTATAATTGCTGTTATTGTTATTGCTTTTTTTTATTTTTTGAGAAACAATTGTTATTGTTATTAGTGGTGGTGGTGGTGTTGATGTTATTATTATTATTATTATTACATTTAGGGTCCATAAATTATACGAGTTTATGTGTGTATTTTTTTCCATTCTTAATTTTTCCAATGTTTTATATATTAAAAAAAGTAAAAAGAATATTGCATTCAAAATGTATGTAATTTAAATTTCTAATTAAAAAATTAACAAGTATAAAGATAATACACACACACATGCACACACTATTCAATTCATAATCACAGGATAATTGGAGAATTGTGTTTATTACTATTGAACTACAAATTATTACGCACAGGCGTAAACCAATTCAAATGCAATTTTTATTTTTATTTTCAGGGGGTGCGAGGTGTTGAAATAAAACTTTTTTAATTTCCGAAAGGTCAAGCCTATTTTTTGTCCTTCTTATTATTAAGGAAATAAATCAACTTCATGAAAAATTTAGGCATAAAGATGAATCAAATATAACGAAACTCATCTTATAAGCTATCTTGGAGGAAAGTTTCTATGTTCTTGAGCTGCTGTAATTTTGTCCATTTCCTATAGTTTGTTACAAGTGATCCCAGTGCTGTTTTAATTTATTTTGGGCTATATTTCTAAACCATTCTCAAACAAGAAATATGGTATAAAATAACTTTACATGCAACTAAAAGGTTATTAAATACTCATTTGAAGGCACAATTGCTATTAATCTATCCGTGCAATGCAAAGTATACTTTTATTTGCAAATTTATTTATTTAATCTTTTTCAAAATTAGGATACATCTATGTATGATTCATGATTAAAAACATGTAAAAATCATTAATTTGTTAATAGCTAAAATCATAATGAATTCTATCAATATAATTTAATAATATTCCAATAAAAATACCAATACCAATATTCAAATTGTTGACATTTGGGCTCATAGGGGGGCCCAAATAGGCGCCCATATAGGCAACTCATTTACATAATGATTATTATGTTCATTCCTGATATAGATATATATTTTTTGTAATCATTATGATTTGTCAAAACATACTAGGTTCAACAATGTATGTTTGTTACGTTTATACATAAGTATTATTATTTAAATTCTCACAAATTTCAGGAATTATAATTTTTTCAGCAAATAAATTATAATAAACATAATTTTATGCTCATTAAAATTATGTTATATTTGTTGGTTTAAATTCCCACTAATTTCATGCCAAGTATTTTTATATTTTAAAAGGGCTTCAATTTATGCCAAATATAATTTCATCTCTCATTTTGAACTAAGTTTACATGTAGATTCGTGTATTTAAACTAAGGGAGTCAATTTTGTACCGGAGAATTGGCTAAGGAAACAAAATGTTTCAGCATCGATTAATATCAATGTATCGTTTCAGGATTACTGCTATTTTAATAAATATATATTATTTAAATTAAATGTAACAATAGTTATTTTCATTGACATATGAAATATATTATTTAAATAATATATTATTATATACCATATGTGGCGGGCAAATATAAGTCAAACTTGCCTTTTTCCTCACACAATTAATTTGTAAAGGTGAGATGCTAATTAACCTTTTATATCCCTGTTTAGATGGATTGAACTAACTAGAATTGAAAGGATTATGTGACATGAGAATTGATTAAAGATAGCCTCGAATGGCTTGTATTATGTTCCTCGGGTTTGGTCCGAGATACCAATTACACTTGTTCTTGAATTACAATCACAATTTTCTATGTCTCTTTGCTCTCAGATGTTTTTCATCCCCTTTTCATAGAGGCCTCTATGCCTTATGTAGTCTCCCAAGTTGTATCTTAGCCTTCTACTTGGAGGGCTAAGGTTCATTTCCCTTGATACTTGTCTCATTAGGACTTCACTGGAAGGTTTTTACACCAAGCTATGAGCTATGATGACATTGTTCAGGGGTCATTTCCTCATTAATGCGGCCAGCTAAGTGAGTTTAGAGTATTGAATGCAAAGGTGATGGATGCTTTATCTACATTCTTCACTTCCTTGCTTGACGACAAATCTTCCTCCTCTTCCTCGGTTTATGCCCTATGGTCTTCAAAACTAGTTCTCGACCCTTCCGAGGACACACTAGTATCCTCAAGGTCCTTGGGCATTGTAGTCTCCCAATGCCTGTGATGAGTTGTTTTTATCTTTTCCAAAAGCTTGTTGTCAGTGCCTTCTGAGGTCTGTTCTTCTAATATTGGACCTCTCTCACTTGCCCTTATTCTTAGATTCTTGTCCTCCCACACCATATATTTCTCTAGAAAATAAACTTTTATAAAACTATTATTTTCTTTAGTAATTATTGAATTAATTATTTTCATTTTCATTTTATTATAATCCATACTATACAAACTTTTTTTTTTTTGTAAGGATGCTATACATACTGATATATTAGCCCAAGACTTCTTTAAAAAAAAACCCAAGCCCAACATAATCTATTTTACTCTTCCTGGTTGTTTCTCCCCACCATTTTTTATATAATTTTCCTTTTCTTTAGTATCCATATCCACACATTACCAGCCTAGATTACAACTTCTCATGTTGTTTTTAATCTCTTTCACACAGTTTTTAATAAAATCTTATCTCTTTCTCACAAGTTATTTTTTCCTTTTCTACTTTCAATTTTTTTTTTTACTTTTCAAGTATCTTCTAGTCTTCTGCAAAATCTCACCACCAGTTATAGTTCTCTCTCTCTCTCTCTCTAACATCAAAGATCGCAAACAGTTCATTGGTGCCGCCATTCGCCACCAGTTAGAAACTGTGAGGAGGAGAGAGAAAATATGTTCTGTGTGAGATCTTCTCACCGGTTCGGTATCTATTTACTGGTCGAAATTCGGTAATTGTCCCAATAAGATCGAAACAAATCCAATATAGCTAGTATTTAAACCGATAATAAATATCAGTGTTTCTGTACCGGTTTGAGCTCTGGTAATAAAAATTCCAGTGGTACTGGCTGCTACAGTATGGTATTAACTCCCCTAATTTAAACTTAAAAAATATTTTAAAAAACACTCAATTAAAAATTTATTATACTTCTACTTACAAATTTGAATTTGGGATGAAAAATTCTAGTTTCAGGCTACCTTAAGTGCATTGGTGTGCAATATGACTAAACCATTTCAAGCCCACACACTCGCACTTCACAATTCGCTTCCTCTCAAATTTTTATTACTGCAAATTTTATATACTAAAGCATTAGTTATGCTCAACATTGCATCAAGAATGCTATGATACCATTGTTGGATCCTATAGTGTGGTTAGTAATCCCATTAGGGTAGAAATCACCAACATTGAAAGAGAGAATAAATCTAACGTACATAATGGATGAGGAGCAGTATTTATAGACTCATTCATATATCTTGAGAAGATATATATATATATATATATATATGTGTGTGTGTGTGGTGTGTGTGTGTGTGTGTGTGTGTGTGTGTGTGTGTGTGTGTGTGTGTGTGTGTGAACCTCCCTCCTAGAGACTTGAACTCCAGCCCTTACCCTTCACACCCCACAAGTATTTATACTTATAGAGTGACCACCGCACCAAGGAGAAGAGATATATTTGTTTACCAAGAGATGTATAGTATTTAAGAAACGTGACTCTTCAATAAATAACTAACTTTAACATTGAATTAATTCCTTCAGTAGATTGGTGAAGCAACATCATCTACCAAGTGAGGGTTATTGCATGAGTGAGGGTGCATCATATTATGGTGTGATCACCTATCACTATTATATACTAACAATGTGATGACACATGACTACTTTAATTGATTACATGTGTCATAATTTAAATGGATGAACATTTATATCTTGTTCTCTAAGGAAAATATGACATCATTTTTTCAGTCGCTTGTGTCATTATAAATTAAAAATATCAATACGTGTGGACATATGGTTGGCTCTTAGGAATTCTTTGTGATTTCTATTCAATGACACTTAAATATTTCTAGTGTTCTCTGAATAATGATAGTGGGGCACACTAATTAGTACAGGGCACCTTATAATTGGTTGTTTTAAGCGTACTATGTGGGCTTAATGGCATGAAGTGGCAATTTGTGATTTGTTAGAACTTTTCACTTTCTAGTCTCTACAATTAGCACTCGGGATTAATATTTGAGATCTTGGTTCTAATCACAAGGGTTTTAACCCCTAGAAATGGGATTTCTAATAATTAAGGTTTTAATTCTAAGATCTTGGTAATTTTATGCAAGAGGAATTAACTCCAAGAATTGAAAATAATATGCATTAGGAATAGAATTTTACAATCTTGAGAATTTTAACCACGAGGGTTATTACCACTATTTTAAAAATTGGACCAGACTAGCTGGTTTAGTCGGGAACTGAGCATCAATTTGGTTTAGTAAAATCCTCCAAAACCGGTGAAAATTAGGAATTAGGGCCAAAATCAGTTCTTTGACCATGCCAGTTTTTAAAGCCACGGTTATTACCCCCAAGAAATGGGATTTCTAAGGGCATGGGGTTTAATTTTGAGACAGTGGTATTTGCAATCCCAACAAAGGATCAATATTAAATGAATACCAGAAAAATAAAACTTGCATCTATATATTGTTCAAAAAATATAAATAAAAGAGAACACAAAATGATTTAAAAATATATATATATATTTCAAGTTAATTATCTATCAAGGTGCACTAAATCTTGTAGAAATTTTGTGACTCCAAAGCCAAAAGCTATCATAAAGTGACTTATATAAACAAAATTATGTTATCATATCGTATTTGACATATAATCCAAATCCATAAGAAAATATATATATATATATATAAAAAATCAACTATGATGACCAAAAAAAAAAAAAAACTTGTTGATTATGACTATGAGAGAAAAATTGTAAACTAAACAATTTGACATGAAAATAACTCAAATTATGTTTTACTCACCAAAACTACATTTTTTAAAAAGTTGATTTTTTAAAATTAAACTTGAAAGAAAAAAAATATATATAACCCAAAATTAATAAATTAAGTAGCAAAAAAAAAGGAGTTACAAAGTTTAAATATATTATAGTCAAGATAACAAAAATATTAATAGGGTTGATATTAGTAACACTATGGAGTTTGTTACATAATTATTCTTTTTTAAAGAAAGGATCAGCCCTAGACGGATCAGTACTTACAAGATAATGATCATACTATTTTTAAAATTTTGTGAAGTAAAATTAAATTTGAAAAGGGGGTCAATTATATTATAAAGGTATTACAGTAAACTCATCTGTGGTTTAGCTCGAATCACACATTATCTACTTGTGATTTGAAAAGTTCACTATGCTCACTTGATTTAGTAACACTATGGAGTTTGTTACATAATTATTCTTTTTTAAAGAAAGGATCAGCCCTAGACGGATCGCTACTTACAGGTTTAGGATAATGATCATACTATTTTTAAAATTTTGTGAAGTAAAATTAAATTTGAAAAGGGGGTCAATTATATTATAAGGGGTAATTACAGTAAACTTATCTGTGGTTTGGCCTGAATTCATATTACCTACTCGTGATTTGAAAAGTGTCACTCTACTCACTTGAAGTTCATTTCGTTAAAACTCCATAACTCACTCTGTTAAAAGGAATGTAAATACTTATTTTTGCTTTCCTTTTGTGTCTTTCTCTCCACAAAAAAAAAAAAAAGAACAACAAGAGAAAACAAGATTAACGCTATGTTTGTTTCAATGGAAAATCTTGTGTAAAGATAGTTTTCCTTGTTTTCCAGTGTTTGGTAGCATAAAAAAAGGTGAGTCAAAGGAAAACTATCTTTGGTCAACATAAAATGTATGTCTTATTTTTGGAGATTGTTTTCCATTAAATTTTTTTGGAAAACAACTCTATCTCACAGCAAGCTAAATAAGGGAAGTTATGAGGTTGTTTTTCAACTCATTTAAAGTTGCTACCAAACATTAAAAAATGAGATGATTTTATAGAAAATGTTTTTTAGAAAATAACTCATTTTCTAGAAAACATCATTGTTGAAACAAACAGAGCGTAAAAAAAGTGCTTTTGTTAAAAAAATTGAAGAGTTGAAGAGGAAAGATCTCAGAAGCTCCTAATGCCTCTAGTATCTATACTCTATAATCAATACTCCATGTTCTACAACCTCCAAGCTCTATGGCTGTTGCCCCAAGTTCACAATCAAACCCCTTTTTTTCTTAATCCCCACATATCTTCCACCCTATTCTCCTCCCAGTCCCAAAGAAAGCCATTCACTTCACTGTATCTGCTAACGGGAGGATGTGGAGGGTAGAAGTTCTCTACCCTTTTTTCATTGATTTTCTTGGAACCCAAAGCGGAAAAGTGGCTTTTGTATTTTGGGTAATTAAATAGGCTTTACTATACATAAAAGACCAAAATAATTTGAGGCTTTCCTCTCTTTTTTAGTCTATAAATTCCCAAACAAGGCCCAGAAAAACGAGCAGGTATATGGTGTACCCAGCATATATGCCAGGTCACTCACACACTGGCGGGTCCCACACACTGTGGGGCCCACCTCTGTGTGAGATACCCGGCATATATGCCGGGTACAACATATAATTTTCGCAGAAAAACACCAAAACGGTCCTCACTGAAATGAACCTAAAACCTAGAAAAATCCTCTACAAGCCTCAATGAAAAATCACGCTAAAAACCCAGAAAATCCCACTACAAACATCACAAGAAATCCCAGAAAAATTACACAAGAAACTACACAAATCTTCCGAAAAATCCCTCCATCCAAATCAACTAGAAAACAAATTTGAAATCCACCATTAATAGAGCACATTAAGCACAATAGAGAAAAGAGAAGAGCAGTGAGAAAGAAGCAGCAACCAACGTGAAGGCTAATTTATAACTAAAGTCAAAATCTCGTTATTTTTCTCACTAATTCAACCGAGTTGACCCAAACAATGGGTTGTGTATGATAGAAAAGGAGTTTGTGTTTAGTGTTTTTGCAAAAATTTCGGTATCTTTGTGGGCATTTGATTTTGTACTTTATTTGAAATTTTAAACAATTTGATTTGTAATTGTTCTAAAAATTTTAAAACCTCACTTTTCTATCCATGTAATGTTTATTTTCATCCAAAAAATGTGTTTTTGTACTGGCAAATGGAGAGGTAAGTTATAATTGAGCTAATCTCAAGATAAAGTAACAATTTTCAAACTACGAATAGATAATGTGAATTGAATTTGGGTCAAACTACACTTGAATTTACTGTAATTAACCCTATATATTAATATATTTGATTACAAAAATAAATTTCAAAATCTTATTTATTTTTATTTTTTGAGAAAAAGTTCAGGGCTTATTATTAATAAAGGCACCTTAAATGAGCCTAAAATACTAGTTCAATGTTGAGTGTAACCTCCTCTATTCAAACTAATAAAATTGAGTCAATTGGATTGCTCCTCCTTCTAACGAATGACCAACCGAATTACAATTTCTACGTACTTCAGAAAAACTTACATCTCTCTCTCTAAAAAAAAAAAAAAAACTCTGCGATCTTTCCAAACTATGCCAGGGACTTGGAACCATTTTGAAGAGTCTTCATAAGAATTTCGCAATCCCCTTCAAGTATTACTCTGTCAGGGCCATAGTCGAGGGCAAGTTCCAAAGCTTTCCTTGTTGCCAATGCTTCCGCTTCGACCACTGTACCAGGGAGGGGAATTTGTTTAGATGACGAAGCCATGATGAGTCTGTGCTCATTGTGTATAACTGTAAACACAAAATTTCCCAATTGTAGAAAATCAAACAATTGAAAAGAGATATGGTTTGCAAATATAAATTTGTATGGATTTATAATGAGTACAATCTCTATTTCAATTCTTTTACAAAAGAATACCCTCTGATTCTATCTTCTTTGAACTTGACTCAAACAAGGAATCTTCTTGCCTTTAGTTGGAAAATGGATTGAATGGTCTTCACAACAAATCTCTAGCTTTGAGCTTATTAGAGATTTGTTGTTCTTGAAGTCTTCGAATGTGAAGGCTCTTAGGTTGAAGTTCTTTGGGGCTTTAGAGGCTTGATCTATTGAGCTTCAAAGATTTGGGTTTGTTGAAGTTTATAGAGACTTTTTAGCTTACTTCCAGTAGAACTTCAAAGAACTCGAACAAAATATCTTCTTGACTTTGGTTGGAAGATGGATTGAATGGTCTTCACAATGAATCTCTAGCCTTAAGCTTATTAGAGATTTGTTGTCCTCCAAGTTCTTCAAGAAATTCCTTTGAATGTTCTTCAAGTTCTTCAAATTCTTGAAACAGAATTTCTCCAGAGCTTGGACCTCTTGAAAACTTCCTCCAGAAAATGAGAAGGGATGTCCTCTATTTATAGTGATTTTAGAGGATAAGCTCCACTATGAATTAATATGCTTGAAAGTATGTAGCAGATTTTTGATTGGCCTAAATTCTTCTTAAAGATAATTATCTTTATTTATCTATTTTGATAAAGATCATATTTTGATAAAGATAATAATCAACAAAGATAAGTAATTTTATCTATTTAATTTATTTAATAAAGATAATTATCTACCAATTTTGAATAAAAAATTTATCTTTATTTTATTTATTTATTTATTTTAATAAAGATAATTACCCATAAATTTTGAATAGCAAATTTATCTTTATCTTGTGGGCCAAATGACATGTGGCAAATTTTGATATGCCAATGTGATGCTAATTTGGATGACACATGTTATCATCTAATTTAATTAATTTAATGACATTAATTTAGAATTTGCCACTAAACTTTGACGTTGCATTATATAATTGGCTGAAAATTTTGCCTCTTACAATAACTACCCCTGTTCCAGCCAGTTGTTCCTTAGTGAAGAGAGCCCCATCAAAGTTAATCTTATAAAAGGAACTAGGTGGTAGCTGCCAAGTCATGGTCGGGCTTGCCGATGCAGCCACAACCATGGTTTTCACTCTTTTAAATTATTGCAGCTTGTCTTTTGCTTGCTATAATAGTTGTTCCAGAGTGATCGACCCTTTACCAAGCCTTAGATTATTCCTCCGATTCCACAAAAACCACATAACCATAGAGAAGAGGTCAAGGTCTCTATTTTCGACAAAGACACATTCCAGGAGGTATACGAAATTTGAACACCATTTCAAATTATCATTATTTCATAGAGGTACTTGCATCCCTGGACTTGTAAGCTTCAGGCATACGAAGAGAGCATGTGAACCGTCTTCTTGCTGGGCTTGACAGATTTCACAGGTTGCATCTGTGAGTACCTTTCACTTGACAAGATTTGTTTTTGAGGGTAAGGCATCATGACATGCTTTCCACACCAAGTTTTTAATTTTACTCAGCACACGCAGGTTCCATATCGCCTGCCAAAGAGGTTTAATAGTACCTGAATCTGATAGGCCTGGTTGTTGATGTTGAAAATCTACCTTTAGAAAGCTATAGCCGGACTTAATTGTGTACTCACCATTTGGGATATGGGGCCACGTCAGAACATCAGCTCGCTCGAATCTACGAAGGGGAATTTTTCGAATAATGTCTACTTCAAAATCAAAGAAGTATCTGTCCAACAGATCGTCTTTCCATACTCTGTTTTCCTGATCAATAAACAGAGCAACTTTGGTGTCATGTTCAGCTTGCAAGCATGGGGAAATAACTTGAGGTTGATGTCTAATTGGGAGCAATTTTCACCCCAAACCCATGTGGTTTTTCCATTCCCTATCCTCCAGGCCACCCCTCTCTGAATCACCTCTCTACCCTTGATTATACTCTTCCACGCATTTGAAGAAGAAGAATTGTGGCTTCCATAATCAAGCAATTAGGGAAAAACTTCACCTTAAAAACCCGATAAAACAAGGAGTCTGTGTTGTGGAGGAGACTCCAAGTCTATTTTGCTAGGAGTTCGTTGTTAAATATTGCTAAATCCTTAAAGCCCATCCCTCCTCAGGTTTTTGGTTTACACGGCTCTTGCTATTTAGCCCAGTGTATCTTTCTGCTACCACCCTTCTGACCCCAGAAAAATCTCTTGTGAAGAGATTCAATATATTGACAAAAACCCAACGGGAGTTTAAAACAGGACATTGAATATGTAGGCAAGGCTTGAGCCACTGCTTTATTTCACCTGCTTGAGATAAAAGCTTACCCTCCTACCCTTGCAATTTTTTCCATACCCATTGTTTAATGTTGTCAAAACACTCCTTTTTACGGTCCATAAAGGATGACAAATCGAGATATTTTTCATGAGAGATGTTACGTCAACAATATTTTTACAACAAATCATAAGTGGTTAGTTGTTATTAGTTCAAATTTGAACCTAACACTAAGATTACTTTTTTACCCCAGCAATAACATCCAGTAACAATTTGTTATAAAAATATTGTGAAAATATTGTGGACATATTATTTCTCTATTTTTCATAATGTTATACAATAGGACTCCAATAGCATCTTTGATCAATATTTGCAAGTCTTGTGGGGTAGACTTGCTGAAAAAAAAAAGAAAGATTTTTTTTCCTCTTTGTTTACTTTTTGCCCCGATGCTCTCATAAGTTGAGAGTATTTCCAGTAATTTTTTGGCATTCACTCAGTTTTGCTCTACAACAAATAAGATTGCCGTCTGCAAATAACAAGCGGGTTAGTTTAGGTCCATTATGACAAATAGAGACATCCGTAATATCCCCCTCAATTGTAGCCTTTTTATAAGTCCATGTAGGGCCTCCGTACATAGAAGAAAAAGATAGGAGAGAGTGGGTCACCCTATCTAAGTCCCCTAGTTAAAGTAATATGTCCCTAAGGTTCTCTATTAATTAAGACTGAGTATGTTGCCAAGGTAATTCATTCCATCATGAGTTGGATCCACCTATCATTGAAGTCCATGTTTCCCAACAGTTTTTCCATGAATGCCCATTCCACTCTGTCATATGCTTTACTAATGTCTAGTTTTAAAGCCATTTACCCTGTTTTTCTGAAGTTGTGATTTTCACATGTAGTGTAAAGTCTCAAAGGCCACCATGATGTTGTTCGAGATGAGCCGATCCATCATGAAGGGGGATTAATGCTTGAAAATTAGTCCTGGTCAAACAGATTTTAATATGTTTGCTAGTGCCTTCAAGAAGACCCTAAAAAATAAATTATGGAGAGACAGATAGGTCTATATTGAGGAATAAATTATGGGTTTATATATATAAATAGTATTGTTTTACCATGACTTTTGAGTGGAATTTGTGATGTGCCTTTGTATTAGAACTTCATTCCATGTCACCCATGTGTATGTATGCTTATTTCTTTTCTTTTTTAAAAAAAGTATTATTTCTTAAAAAATTGAAAATCTATTACAAAAATTGGCTCAAAATGTAATGCGTTGAAATATGAAATTTAAACGCAAAATGTGGTTACATAAAAATAATGTTCAAGCAAGATTTATGAAAGAATATAAGTTTTGGACAAATTTATGGGACCAAAAAATATATATAAATAGTGTACTAAAAAATATAAGGGGGTGGGGGTTATCTTGCCAAATGTATCGCATCCAAGCTCACGTAAAAAAAATTGTCACTACCCATTAATTTAAAAAAAAAAAAAAAAAAAGAAGAAGAAGAAGATGTGATATTAAATGATGGGTTGTGTGGCTGAGTGAAATAACCTCCTGCCACACACCCCACTCCCTTAAATAACTCCAAATGAAAAGATGTAGATTGCTGAAAATCAATTACAACCCACACAAATTACCCGTTGTGGTGGGTCTTTTTGTATTTCTAGGCTAGACTGCTTCCTGCCGCGCTGTGGCCCAATAATTCTAGGGTAGGGGAGTCAGGGCTGGCTTAATTGAAACTTACCTCAAGCCAACTTGTGCGCAAGCTAGGACCCCTTTGCCAAGATCTTGGTCATGTGCCTACGACAGAGGATGCTGTCACAAAAATGTTATAGTATGAGGCACATAATATAACAGGATAAAAAAAATAAATAAAAAAAGATATGTTTGCTGCCAAAAAAAGGTACTATTTAAACCACTTTCTCAGTAAGAAAACACAGTAATGTGAGTATAGCAGAAATAAGTTAGCGACAATAAAAAAAAAAGGAATAATATTAATGCTTAATCCATCACAATAAAAGAGGGGAAGGGGGATTAGCTTGCTGTACTTGGTTTCTTAGCAGATTTATGTTCAAAAAGGGAATCAATCTCCAATGTGGGCAATCTCACAGGAAAATCCTGCCTGAGAAATTGCCTATTTTGAAAGAATGGACCTAAATGGCTTAATCTCAAGTCATTTAACTTGCTAGAGAGTAGGCTATTGAGAGGGAGAGAATGGAGCAGCATATTGGTACATGCCTTATCACACTCTTATTTCCTCACTTTACTTTTTATCCTCTATGTCTCTCTCGACCTTCTATCTTCTTTCTTATTCCTATATTTCCTCTATTCTTCCTTATTTTTCCGTCGTTTTCTTTCTTGCTATTTTTCTTACTTGTTTCTTCTTACTTCTCACTGCTATTTACTATGCATGGCTAAGGCCTTTTTATACCGTCTACCGTAATAATTTTTACTGTTTTACCCCTCAACTACTTTTGGCCTAGTGTGGGTGTCCTTCCTAGGCCACTCACTGGTTTGCTAGCTACTTAGCTATCACCACTACCCTGTGCTAGCTGTACCATGTTCCATTCCAAGACAAAAGAGTTTTGTTTTATTTTCTTGCTCTCCGTGGCATTCCCCTCTGGATAAGGGTTAGGTGTTCTCTCTTACTAACTCCTATGGCATGTACCAAGTGATTCCAGCACATCTTTCCCTCTTTTGGATTGTATGTCATTTCAGCAAGACATTTCCCCCAAAAAGGCTTGAGCGAGAATCCCATAATAGACTTCCCCCTTCTCCCCACCGCCAAACCATACCCTTTCTTACCTCTGACCCATGGCCCACCGCACCTGTATTGGCTGGGTACAAATGGGTAGTGCCTCATCCTTGCGTGTGCTCCACTCTCATGTGAGTCCATGGCTTGTCTGTTGTTCATGTGTTTGTCATTGCCTATGGATTTGTCTGGTCTTCCTGCGCGTTCTGCTGCTCATTTTTTAACCCTTTGTGGCATGGATGAGTCATTGGGTCTTCATTCTTTGCATCTCGTTTCTTCCCTGGGTTGGGTTTTGCTTGGGTATGGGTCCTTCCTTCTTCAATTTAGCCCCTGTCTTCTCTTACTTTTAATTTGTGGGTCGACTGATACTTCTGCTGTGCTACTGTATTGTTTTTGCTATGTATCGCTTAACTGTGCTTGTTGGGCTTCCTTTGGGCCTACCGTGTACTACTCAATATTTCTGCTAAGTTAGTTCTCATACCATCTTGGGCTTCCTTGGCCCATTTTGTTTCTCTAGGCATCCTTGGCTTTGCTTCATTCCTTTGGGCATCCTTAGTCCATTCCATTCTTATATTCCCATGGGTTTTTACTAAATCTTTCGGGCTTCTCCGGCCCAATTACCATATCCTTTACCTTTTGGGATTTGTGGGCCTTTGCACCAACCTCCTTTTACTAATTCTTTCCTTTGGGCTCCTTCGACCATCTTTGCTTACTTTCCACTTCTTATGATTCTCATGGGCTTGTTACTTCCTTCTCTAGGCTCCCTTGGACTCGTTTGCTTTCTTTGAGGCATTTTTACTACTTTATAGGTTTGTGGACCATTATTCCCGTCATTCAAACTTAATGGTTTTTCTTACTTTGCTAGTTCTTCTTCATTCACTGTTAGGATTAGTGCCCTTAAATCCTATTGTATGATGCTATGTATGACATTATGTATGACTTAATGTTATAATTAATAAAGTTGTTTTATTATTATCTAAAATAATAATAAAATGAATATTTGGACATTATCATATAATCCATGAAATGCATAGTATGTGATTTAGTTACAGAAGATATAAATCACAAGTTCTTTGTAAATTCAGAATTTTAGTTCGTAGTTGGTGATGAAATTGAGCATTTCATCTACGAATACTATAACATATCAACTAAGATGATTTGTCTTGATTATGGAAGTGGAGACTTCTAGTTGGTATGTTGATATGTTTTAAGAGTTAAGACATATTAAACTGGACTGTTGTGAGATTTATTATTCTCCTAACGATTGTCAAATGAATAATAAATCTCACAATTTCTATTTACATAAACTCTTAATCCTGAGAGAATAATGGGTCTGATCATGAAGTATAGGTTGCTTTGATATATCAGGTGTGAGATTTAAATTTATGATGAAAACCTCAGTATGTTAGGCAGCCACATTAGTGTTGATGGAACATATATTCTCAAAATGGAATTCATAATCTCTTAATGGAGATATAAAATATTCCCTTGAGATAAGTTTAATGGGTTCGGTTATTTAGAGTGTTAGGCCTAACCACTTTAGTAAGGAGTTACTTAAGTATATATTTATGAAGTTGGATTTCATAAATATATGATGAATAACTTAAAGGATTAAACCGGGTACTCAAGGATTAAGATTTAGTAATTTTCAAAGTGGCAGTTTACATTCATGATTTTGCATTACTACAAATATTTTATGAAAGAGTTGTATGTACAATAAAGTCTTGGAATATAATTTATTAATAAGGCCTAGAATGTAATTATATTTATATAGTGGTATTAAATATAATTAATGGTAACTTTGGACTTGTCAAGAGTTAACAAAAAAGCCCAAGGCCCATTGAAGCTAGTGTCTTATTTGTTTCCTTTTGGTCCCACTCCAAACCACATACAAAAGCCCAATTAAAATGGCTCAAAAGGCTAACCCAATTAAATAATCAGTTATAAGGAAAGAAACATATAGAATTTTGTAAATGAATAAAATGGTTTATATGTGAGTGTAGGACACTCTCTTATTCTCCCTTGAACACACATATAAACTGATTGAAAGATCATACTTCTTGGACATTAGTAGAATTGGAGTAAAGATTAAAAGTGTTCCCAAGTACTTCTAATCTTTGTTTTGAAATTCATCACACCAAGATACACTCTCTTGTTCTTATATTCTAAAATTTACATAGTAAATGTTATCAATTACGAATGAAATAGATTCGTTAATTTTCCGTTGCATATGTCTTGTATGCGATACAAACATGTATTTTTCCAACATTCACCCTTTTCATATTGTTGGGCTTCTTCTTGTTATTGGGCCATTTTGCCAAAATGGGTATCAACACCCGTGAAAGAAGCAAGTGCAGTGCACATTCTTTGCAATTTCTACCCCTTTATTTGGTCAGTTGAGAAAATTAAGGAAGTAACTGCTCATCAAATTCCCTATAAATTGAAGTGATCAAAATAGAAAAAAGCTTCAGCAAGCAAAGAAAAAAGCAAGCACGCACAAAAGAAAAACACACAACAAGAGGGGGAAAAAAAAGACATAGACATAGATAGAGAGCAATAAGCAGTGGAGGAACACGCAGCATCAACATTAGGTTGGGATTTTATCAGTCCCTTTCTTCTCTCTCTCTCTCTCTATCTCTCTCTCTCTCCCCTTTAAAACTGAATTTTTGTTTGGTAAAACAAATAGGGTTAGGTTTCATGAAGAGTTCCTAACTCTATACATGAAACTTTAAATAAGATTCCCTAACTCGTAGATCCTATTTGAGAAGTACCAATAAAAATTCTCTCATGTTTTGAAGTCTTTGACTCTACCACAAAATTAATGGATTCCTTGACTCTACTCCAAATCTTAATGGAATCCTTGACTCTATCTACCATAAAATTAATGGAGTTCTTGACTCTACCAAATCTTAAACAAATTGGAATTATTAACTCCATCAATTTAAAATAATATGCTTCAATGGAGTCCTTGGCTCCCAAAATTATTTAAAATAGAGTGGATTTTCTAATCTCTTCAAATTCCAATATGACGAATTCTTTGGAATTCCTAATTCCTTAATTAAAATTGGAATTTTTAATCCCCAAAATAATATGACCATAAAATTGATTTGAGGGAATTTTCCATTTCACAATTCCTAAAATATGTTCATAAAAATAAAATTGCTTAAAAGGAATTTTCTTTTCCTTAATTAAATTTGGGAACCTCAATCAAAATATCATTGTTTATTAAAATTCCTACAAAAAAGCAAATGAAAGAAAGAGAAATTTGCTTGGACATTCAACTTCTCAAAAAAGAGAATCCTTTGTTCAATTTCCATAAAAACATGGTCCTTAACTTACCCTTGAGATTAAAATCAATTATCTCACCCAAAAACAAAATTAAGTCAATGCTTAATCAAATATCAAGTATTAGACTTAAATGTCACTCATTTAAATTTGACAAAATCATATTTGGGGATTTTAAATCTAAAATCACAAAATTTAGAACTATGAATTGGCTTGATCCCCATTAAGGGTACGTAGGCAACCTAAATAAATTATTAGGTGTAGCCACAAATAAATAAAAATACATATCCCCTCAAACACAATAAATAAACTTATGTAGAAAGGCAATGTGGTTGAAATAAAAAAGTCTTCCCTTGAAATAATGGATTGTAATTAAAAGATACATTATCTTGAATGGACATTATTCACATCAATAAAACCCATACGCCAAAAGGCCTATAGGTGAAATTATGTTTGATGCATTTTATTAAATAACAATTTTTGGTTAAACATAATTTAAACAATTCTTGTTAAACATAATTTGAAAATGTTTGTTAAACATAATTTAATGATTTTTGTTAATAATGTGTTAACAATTTTCGTCAACATAATGTGAGAGAATTAAGGAATTAAAAAAAAAAAGAAGAAGAAGAAGAGGAAAATCTGTTACACACTTTGTATACCTTCTTTTAAAATTGTATTTTTAGAACATGATTTCAATTAAAATTGTGATATCATATTTCAAAAACACAAATTTTCAATTATGTGATAGTGTATACAGTTGAGTTGACAAGTTTTTACGAGTTTTCATCTAAACCTACTACTAACATCACTTTTTTATCATTCAATAATTATCTGTCACAATAATAGGTGTGAAATTTTTTTATCAAATTTATTACGTTTATAAACTTTCTTGTTACTGTAGTCTAATTATGACACCAACTCTCTTTCTGACGCAGAACTCTCTCCAATTTGAACCCTACCTACCATCTCAAATTCTCAATTCCCCCCATCGCCCACAAATTACCTAATATAGATAAGTAAAGTCTATTATTTTTTCCTTCAAATACTACTACCATCCGATCTGTATGAAGAACAAAGAATGAATGACCTATATCATGACCCAACTAACTAGAAGTTGAAATTCATGAGACTATGAGAGTCCGTTAGTCTATTGGGCTGAGATCCAATCAGTTAGAAGCCCACGCCACCACAAACCCAAAAATGAACAGCTGTCCATGATTGATTGGCTGTTTGTAACAACTAACAACCGTGGGTGAAAGAAATCACAAAAGATAAAAAAAGGTTCTAGAGTGTTCCAAGGTAGGACAACGAGAAAATACAGTCCTTGGATCAAACGGCCCAGATTGAACCGAAGCTTCAAGATCCATTTTAATAATATATCACTTGCCTAGATTGAGAATGAGGAACACACAGTAAAAAAAAAAACCTTATTTGACACAACACAAGTAGAAGTGTTTCTTATCCAAAACCAAAACCAAAACCAAAACCCCCCTCACTAAACCCTAGCACCAACTCACACTTTCACTCACTTCCTTTGGTTCATTCTCACACTACCTCTGGTATGGGTTTTTTTCCGTTTCATGTTTTTCTTCAATTGTTTTGTTTATTCTTTTCTGTCTTGGAATACAAAAAATGTTGTGTAATGTATAGTGGGAGTTCTTTGCTATTCCAATTTCCATGTTTGAATTATGACAGGATTTGTCACATACATATGATTCAGATTCTAATTTTTTTTTATATAAACAATATATTGTATGCTAAAACCCCAAAACCCACCTGTTAAAAAAGTCTCTCATTTCCTCTTTCTGTACTAGCAAAGTAACAACATCTAATTCTTCAATTTTTCTCTCTCTTTTGAATCTTAGTTTTTTTTTTTGTTTCTGTAAATTAAACTTAAAAGCATTCTAAAGCCCATGTTATGAAATTGGTTTGGTTGGTTCAAGTAAAGTTCTTGTCTTTCTCTCTGTAATGAATTCAATTTTTGTTTTTTGGGTTTTTTTTCTGGAGGACTCTGGCTTATTAATCTGATTTTCGATTTTTGCTTTCTGGGTTTTTGTTTTGTTTTTTTTTTTTTTTGTTTGTGGCATCCATTGCATGCTAAAACCCCAAAACTCACATGTTAACAAATTCTCTCATTTCTTCTTTCAATACTAACAGTACCAAGGTAATAACTTTTCAACTCTTCAAATCTCTTTTTCTTTTGAATTTTATGCTTTGGCAGTTTTTGTTTCTGTAAATTAAATATAAAAGCATTCTAAACCCCAAGTTATGAAATTGGTTTGGTTGGGTCTGGGTCAAGTACAGCTCTTGTTTTTCTCTCTAATGGATTCAATTTTTGTTGCTTGGATTTTTGTTTAGAGGATTCTGAATTATTAATCTGATTTTTTGCTTTCTGGGATTTTTTTTTTTGTGGCATCCATTCTTTACTTCTCTTTTGTTTTGTATCACTGTTTTCTATAAATTTAAATGTATTATGAGCCCCAAGTGTGTGTGGATTTGGTTGTATCAAGTAAAGTTCTTTTCTTTTGCAATGGAGGACTCGAGACCTATTAATCTGTTTTTTTTTTTTGTTTCTTTTCCAATTTTGATTTCTGGGTTTTTGTTTTTGTGGGGCTTATCAGAAATGGCTACAGCTCAATTAACCGCATCCTCGATCTCAACAAGGAACTTGCCATCATTTCCAGGGCTTAGGCCTTCAATTGTGAAGGTTGGTCCTTCAGTGGGGCATTGCAGAGTAGGGAGTGTCCTTTCTCAGAGGTCATTCCGGGGTCTGGTTGTCAAAGCTGCAACTGTGGTTGCTCCCAAGGTAGTATTTTCACTGCCTTATTCTGTTTTCTAATTAGTGTTGTTTTTGCTAGTGCTGTAGCTTTGTGTTTGAGACTGATATTATTGGTGGTAGCTTTTTGTCGTTGGTTCCTTTGGGTGATTAATCAAGTTTGTCGTTTTGTGGTGTTTGGGGGGTTTTGCTTGTTGTAGATATGTAGTTGTATGTGGTTGGTTTGGGACTTTTGGGATAGGTTTCTCCTTAATTTGTGTGATGGACTTGGTTTAAAACGTGAGATTGGAGGGTTCAAGTTGATGCAATGTGATGTGTTGAACTTTTGCCTGGAAAGCATCATTAGCTACTGTTATTTTTATGTCTTAATCCAGTTTAGTTTCCAATAAATGACCCACTTCAACTTTACCCGAAAGTATTCAGTGATATCACAGAACTTTTTTATTTAAGGCTGTGTGCCAATGAAACAATGAAAACTAGTTTGGGGCATAAGGGAGTGAAAGAAACTGCTTCTTGGTCATTGTTCTTATTGCTGTAAACTTTTGGAACCTTACTGAGCCTTTCTTCATGGTCTTTAGTCTATTCTGTTATGTGCATGATGGTCCCTCCCATGAGAATAGGTGGAGGATGAGATCAAGGGTTCAAAATCCAATGCGTGCATAATTTACCAAAAAGAAAAAGGGGGTCTGTCTCATATAAGTACTACAATACTTCTTTGTTTAGAAAACTTGTATTTTCATCAAACTGCAAGATACAAGCACATAGAGCAGCGAGGATTTACATTTATAGAAGACGTGATACAATTTATCCTGTGTGTGGCTTATCTGACGTGGGAGTATTCTGTTCTGTAGTACACTTCGATTAAGCCTTTGGGTGATAGAGTGTTGATCAAGATCAAAACTGCAGAAGAAAAGACTGATGGTGGAATTTTACTTCCAACAACTGCTCAAACAAAGCCTCAAGGAGGTGAGGTGGTTGCTATAGGAGAGGGGAAGACAGTTGGGAAGAGCAAAGTGGACATTAGTGTGAAGGTTACCTTTTGCTTGATACATTTTTCTATCTCTCAATTCTCCATTGTTTGTTTCTTTCACTAATTATTTTTCCTTGTACAGACTGGCACCCAAGTTGTGTATTCCAAGTATGCTGGGACTGAGCTGGACTTCAATGGTTCAAAGCATCTTATTTTGAAGGATGATGATATAGTTGGTATTCTTGAAACGGATGATGTCAAGGATCTCAAGCCCCTGAATGATAGAGTATTAATTAAGGTTTGTATCCTTTTAATGTTCATTACTCTTGTGTGTATATTCATCAAGCATATTTTGTGGAGTACAGCCACGCATAAATAAATCATCATGTTCATTTAAAGGTCTTCTAATTATTAAATTACCGATTGTCCCAAAAGCTTAAGCTACTGGGATATGGTAAATTTAATCACTTAACTAATACTTCTAACACTCTCTCTCACTTGTGGGCCGAAACTACCTTTTAATAGGTGAGGCGCAACACGTGGGAATTTAAATGGGAGGTAAAGTGGAGGAGATAAAGATTAAACTTAGGATCTCATGCTCTGATACCATGATAAATTACCGATTGTCTCAAAAGCTTAAGCTATTGGGATATGGTAAATTAATCATTTAACCAATACTTCTAACACTCCCTCTCACGTGTGGGCCGAAACTACCTTTTAATAGGTGAGGCCCAACACGTGGGAATTTAAATAGGAGGTAAAGTGGAGGAGATAAGGATCGAACTTAGGATCTCATGCTCTGATACCATGATAAATTACCGATTGTCTCAAAAGCTTAAGCTATTGGGATATGGTAAATTTAATCATTTAACCAATACTTCTAACACTGATCCTGGGCTTGTAGTTGGTAAGCTGCCTTACATGTACTATTTGAAAAAAAATCCTGGAAATGGTTATAATTAAGTTTTGGTCGTTGCACTCTTTGGTTCTGTTCTGATCCTGGGTTATAGTCAGTAAGTTGTCTTTGGCATACTCTGGAAGAAAAACCCTGGAAATAGGTATAATTAGGCTTTGGCAGTTGCACCCATTTGTTCTCTCATATAAGTATGTAGCTGTGTGTGATATATCCTGTCTTTAATATCGGCAAGATATGATAGCTACTTCCTTTTTTGTGGTTTGTAATGTGGATCACTGAGAACCTGAAGTTATTCTTTTTATTATACCTTGTAATTTGACTTCTGAGTGCAGGTTGCCGAGGCTGAGCAAAAGACAGCTGGAGGTTTGTTGCTGACAGAGGCAGCAAAGGAGAAGCCTTCTATTGGAACGGTGAGAACTTGAGCATCATCAGCTTCTTCGTTATCCCAAGCACTAACTGAATACTTGTATTAGGATGAGCTTTTGGTGTTGTGGGCCTATGAGATTAATACTTGATGTGTTTTCTGCACTGGATGTGACAGGTGATTGCGGTTGGACCAGGTCCTCTGGATGAAGAAGGCAACAGGAAACCATTATCCCTCACCCAAGGGAGCACGGTCATGTTCTCCAAGTATGCTGGGAATGACTTCAAGGGCAAAGACGGTTTTGATTATATTGCTTTGAGGGCTTCAGATGTTATGGCCGTTCTTTCTTAGTTGTTTGGTTTTATATGCTTAATTTGTATTTTGAGAAATTTTTGGCAAAAGTGCATCTAGACGTATGGATTTTGGAATACATTAGCATTTTGGAGTGTTGATTGCAGCTGTGTCAGATTCCATTATTTTCAGTCCATACTAATACATTGAAACGTCTCAGGTTCATTTAACATATGAATGGATGTATCCTGTATTGGCCATGCAAAGCCATTCATGCGAGTCTATCACCATATTTTGTATGCTTTGTGTTAACGCTTAATCAAAATCAAGTCCCCATCTGGTCAACATTTCTTTGCTCTTAATGTATCACAAGTTACCTCTGTTTAGAGGAGTTTTAACCCCATTGTAGTCTTGATTTTTCTTTGAATGAAGACGACAAATCCAACATAATGATTGTTTATTTCAAACTTGAGGACAATACTACCATAAGAAAAATGTGCTGCCTTTGTGGTTTCGAATCTCTTACTCTAATTCCTGTCTCTTTGCCAATATGGTTTGAAAGGAGTAGCTAACTGAAGCAGCTCCATGCCTTTTTGTCTAACTCAGCAATTTTCCTGCATCCATATCTGAATGCTAGTTCACGTCAATAAACTACGAAATCTCACTAGGAGACCAATACGGTATTAGTATGAAAACCGTAATGGTATCGTGAATTTCTTGACTTAAAGCTTAAACTGCTCAAAGTAATCATCATGATGGGAAAAGAGCAAACAGTACTAGTCACAGAAACTTACAAATAGCACCAAAGAGGTGCATATTATATCTGGTCGGAGGTCTTACATGATACAACTACACATTCTATTGATTCTCCACAAAAAAAATAAAAAATAAAAAATAATAATAATAACAATTAATTAATTAATTAAATTAAAATTAAAAAAAATTAAAATTAAAATTAAAAAAAAAAAAAAACCTACACATTCTATCGCATATTTGTCTCTAATCATATCATATACAAATTTCCATGAAAGTAATTTAAGTGAATGTCAAATTAGTTACAAAATGGTGAACACGAAAATCAAACACCAAATGAAAATTTTGAAATATAAATGACAAAATGAAAACAACTCTAGACTTTAAGGGCCAAAATGAACTTAGTCTAAAAAATAAGCAATATGTTTCTTAAATTTGTTAATTTGATTTATTTCAAATTTTGAGATTAAGTTTAACCTTATTAGTTTAATTCATTTTAGATATTGAGACTAGGATTAAATTTTGTTAGTTTAATTTATTTTAGTACTTAGTTTTGATGAAATTGAAATATTAAATGTCATTGTGTAAATTTTTATCATTTATTGAATAATGAGCTTAAATACTTGGATAAAAACTTATTTTCTAATTAAACCAAAAAAAAATAGTCCCAACTCAATGATCTAACCTAACTTGATATTTACAATTTTACCGGTGATTGAGTTAAATTTTAGAGCTACCATAATACATGGATGCTAAATTAAGACCCACCCCACCCAACTTCACCCGTCAGGGTTTTCCCCACCTCACAAAGGTAATGTGGAGAGGATGGAGCAAGATTTTTTTCCCACACCCTTGAATGAGGTGGGGATGAGTTTAGGCTTTTTAGCCCCCTTCCATCCCATTCCGCTCTATTAGTGTTAGAGACTTAATTTGTATTACTTAGTATTTAAATGCATGAATATTAAAACTTTTTGTTTTATTGTAATATTATCTTGTTAAACATTTTAGATAATGTTATTCAATCCTTACCAAAAATTAGTTTGATTTAATGTAATAAATTTAATTGTAATGTCAAGTATATTTATATTAATGAAATAGGTTTTATGAAGAAAAAAATTGTAATAAGGGTGGGGTGGAGTGATAGATTAACACTAAAAGTTGAGTTCGTGGGGCGGGCCCCATGAAGCCCCAAGGGGTGAGGATAAGATAAGACAAAACCATGCAGGACAAGAGTGAAAACTCCATCATTCAACACCATCCTGGCCCGTCCTATTTCCATTCCTCTTCCATAAGTTGGGTTGAATTGAACATTTTTCAATCCTAAAAAGATTGGGTTTAGTTGAAAAAAAGATTAAAAAATTAAAAAATAAATAAAACCAAATCTAACCCAATCCAATCTATACACACCCTTACGGCCTTACCTCCCATCATCAACAAGGTAATATTGAACCCAAATCATTCAAAAATTTCTTCATATTAAATTGCATGATATCAATGTCAACTATCAATTCACTTGACCAATATAGGAGAAAAAAAACACAGTTAGATTTTATTTTAATTTTTTAAGAAATAGAAGGATTTTGTTTTTTTTAATGTGAGAAGGATTATATATATATATATATATATATATATATGTGCGCGCGCTTATTTTTTTATTATATTTTTCTTTGGTCAAAAGTATAATTTGAACCCCGATACTTTAGGAAGTATATGACAATTTTTTTTTTTTTTGAGTGTGACAACTCAAAGATTAGTAGATTACAGCATCAAAAAATATGCAAGATCGTTTTTCATCCTGGCAACAAATCAACAAGTGTATTATGGTGCTAGGCAAAACTTAATGATAAATATAAAGAAGAATCACTTAAGAATCTCTCTAAAGAAAAGTCCAAGTTATTTAACCCTTAATTAAGGAATGTCCATATATAAATATTCTCTATATATATACACGTACATTCATGATTCAACCTAGGAGCTCTCTCTAAACCCTGACTCTAATCTCTATTCTCTAACCCTTTTCTTCCTCTTCTTCTTTTTTCTCGGCGTTAAGAGAGTCAGCACGGCAACCATGGACATGGTTATACCGAAGAAGACAAAGAAAACCCAAGGCAGGCAAAAGATCGAGGTGAAGCAACTAGAAGGCACAAAAAGACAGGTCACTTTCTCAAAGCGACGTGCAGGGTTGTTCAAGAAAGCCAGCGAGCTTTGTGTGTTGTGTGGTGCTGAAGTTGCTGTAATGGTTATAACTGAGAAAGACAAAGACAAAGACAAAGAGAATGAGAAAGGGAAAGGGAAGACGTACTGTTTTGGCCACCCAGATGTTGACACTGTCGTCAACCGCTATCTCTCAGAAAATAACAACGACAACAACAACAATAACTATGATGATAATAGCGGGTTTGGAGATTTGTTACCAGTGGATGTGAATGAGTTCAACAGGCAATATGCTGAGGCTGAGAAGGTGTTGGAGAAGGAGAAGCGGCACTTGGCGGAGATCGAGCAGAAGGTGAAGGAAAGAGTAGGAGGGTTATGGTGGGATGAAGCATTGGATGATAACATGGGGTTAGAGGAGATGCATCAGTATAAGTGGGCTTTGCAAGAGGTGAGGAAGAAAGTGGTGGATAGAGTGAACGAGATGAGGATGAATAAGAGTATGAGTAAGAGCCCTGTAGTGGTGCCATCAGTGGATTTGAGGTTGGGAGATGTTGGATTGGGGAATGGTTTTGTTCATCCCAGCAATTTGCAGGGTGGTAATAATGGTGGTGGTGGGTTTTTTCATAGTCATGGTCTTGGGTTTGGTCCGTTTGGACAGGGACAGTAGGTGTCTGTATTCTCCTATTTATTTAATTTATTTAAATGGGATGATTTGAAGATTGATGAATAATGTTTTAAGTTTCTTAAGATTTTTTTTTGTTTTGGGTTTTTTAAGTAACACAAATAACTTAGGGGTATGATTAATTATGTTAATTTTTTTTTTTTTACGCCTAAAGTGAAGTTGAGATGAAATATAAAGCCTACAAAAGTGGACAGAATGTCACTATTCCAAATAATTCTACCTCTTTATGCATGGTTTGGGTGAAGGTTAGGGAGGTTAAAAGAATGATAAATTTGTAATGGGTCATCTCTTCCTTGATGTAACATTGCTTAAATTTACATCAAATTTAATTTCAACACAACCTTATATATAAAATACGAAAACAAGCAAAATATGTATTTAGTGTTTACCTTGGCCATCTTGAAGGATAGAGGTATATGGACTCTTTTATTCACAATAATCAAAGGGATTCTCTGGGGGAAAAAAAAAAAAAGCTAGCAAGATTCCATGATTTCAATAAAACCATTATTGCATTGTTGACAATCTAAAAGTAGAATAGTAAGAGCATTAGCATGAATATGTGCAAAATTTTCCTTCTATTTTACAATACAAAACTACTTTTTTTATTTTACACAACCAATTTGCAAAAACACCCGCATCAAATTATCTATAATACACCCTCTTTTATTTAAATAATACTTTCTCACCTATAGGCCTCCATGGCTCAATACACTCACACTCACTCTCACATTTTCTCTCTTATGGCGGCCGCAAGCATTCTATGGTAGCGGTGGCTTGGGTTTTGGGTTGATTTGTATTTTGCCAAATGAATTTTTTGATATTTTATTTTGAGTTGATTTTGTTTAGAGTTGATTTTAAGTTGGGTTTGTGATGATTTTGCATTAATTTTGGGTTGATTGTGTTTGGATTAAATTGATGTAGTAATGGGTTGGCTGTTGTGGTGTTGGTGGTGGTGGTGGTGGTGGTTGGTTAAATGTGATGGTGGGTGGATGTTGGTAGTGGTTGATGGTGGTTGGTTGTGATGTTGGGTGGATATTGCGGTTGTCTTCTTCTTCTTCTTGATATTGAAGAGAGGGTGAGATAGAGTCTGACAAAGCAGGAGAGAGGAGGGAGGAAATAAAATAAAATAATCATATACAAAGCTATAGTAGCCGTGCATATATGTACTGTTATTGTAGCAATTTTGCATATATGCAAAGTTAAGCAAAGTTTTATAAGCATTGATATAGGCCTATTTTATGCTATATTGTGCAATTTTTTGCACATTTTGTATTTTGCACCCACTGGTGGGAATGCTCTAATAGTCATGTATTGAAAGCATTCACATTAGTAAAGTTATAAATTTAGCAATATAGCTCAACAAAAAACTATTTTATTTATTTTACCTTCTCACTTTACAAAACATTCAATATCAGTAGTTTTATTTTAACTTTCAACACAATAAAATAATATATCTACTATAATAAAATAAATAAATAATCTAACCTATGCAGTGAATAAAAGTAGCTGGCAGTGTGAACATTGGCATGAGAAAAAGAGAACATGTGATTTTTTTTATTTTTTTTATTTTTACCTATGAGCTACAATGCACAACCAAAAGTAGTTGTGACTGTAACTGTGGAGCCAAATTATTTAGCTTTGGCTCCACCAATGTAGCCATATTTTTGTTTTTGGTAGTGCTAAAAATAGCAATATAGTTTTTTAATTATATAAAGATGAAGAATTTATAATTGTATCCTTGTTTTGCTCAATTAAAAAAAAATATATAATTGTATTTTTTGATAACCTTAGCAAATGTTGATTAAGAAAGCCAGTCCAAAATAAAGAAAAACTAACTCAATAATTTAAAACTTGAACTAAAACAAAGGGAAAAATTAGTTTTGGGCTGGATAGAAAAAGGCCGAAATTTGAAAAATATATCAACTTCAAATCATTCAAACTGTATCTTATATATCGCACTGCATATGTGACCGCAAAAATAAGATACAGTGCAGTTATAGTTTTGGCTAAACTTTAAACCACACCAGACCGTACCGCACATGTGACCGCAAAAATAAGATGCGGTGCAATTATGGTTTTAGCTAAACCACACCGCAAAGTGCGGTGGTAAAAATGGCCCAAAACCGCACCGCACCGAAAATACCCTAGATGCAGTTGCTCTTAACATCTTAAGCATCAATCACATGCCAACTCAACAACCATGAAAAAAATCGTAGGAAATATCGTATTTCTAAATTTATTGTAAATATAATTTAGCACTAAAGGATTTCAATACTTGTAACAAATTTTTAAAAATTGGTCACATCAGCTTAACCACGTCTCAACAGAATAAAGGTAGAAAAACCGAGCAAGATTTTATAAGTGATATAGGTTCCTAAATAGTTTGAGAACATCTAGTTTTACAAATAGTTGTTATTAGCAATGTTTTCACAAAGCTTCCAAATAATGTCATATTCCTAATTATTCTATGATGAATGCACATCATACTCAAAAAGTAAAATTTTCATCCGGAACAAATGCTTTTATAAAGTTAAAATGATGCACAAATTGTAGTCTGAGAAGTAGATTTTCTATGTCCAATTTGTAAACCCTAAGTCTATGCTACATGTACATAGTGCTTGGGAGAACTTAGTAATGTAAGATGCCGCCTAACAAACATAATCATAGAAAGGCACTACTGAATCCTGTAACAAAATATAATCATATTCTGACAAAAATGATACATTCCTATACTTTCCCCATCAGAAATTAAGGGAAACGAATGCAGATTGGAGAAACTGTAGCTTAGTCTGATTATTTTCATGTCAACCTCCAACCTTAGCAACCTTTCTTTGTTCAATTTGACCAGTTAATGGGCACTGCATCTCGGTCCAACTTATTGGAACCATTGTTTCACCTACAATAAAAATATTTTTAAAAAAAAATCAAAAGTTGAGGCATAATCATAGATGTTTCATTAAGTGTTATATTTCATCTTATGAATCAAAGCATAAATACAAACAATACTTTTGAACCAGGCTTAATTTTCTTCCTTAGCAATCTCGTACAATTTGGCATCCAAAACAGAAGCAAGTTAATCAACAGCTAAGATTTATCCAAGTGAACTGTAGTAGGATTCATAGATAATTAAATTGGACAAGAAAAAAATGAGATATATAGTTGAAAAGATCACAAAAAGAAGCAAAAATTGATTTTGAGTTCCTTAAAGAGATTAGTTAAGAAAAGAATCACAGGATGTCAACTCAAACATAACATTATTAAACTCGTGTGATCCCCAAATAAAAAAAATGCTACCTTCATTTTGTAGGTGCCTTCAGTAACCAATCACCTTCCGAGGAAAATCTGAGCTAGATACCCCTCTCAAAACTTCACAATAGTATGAATGAAACCCTTTCAATTCAAATTCCAAACCACTTTTTCACCCCTTCCAACACATATCCAAACTAAATACTAAAAAAGAAAGAAGAAAAAAAAAATCACCTATTCAGACTATCAATCTTGAACCAGTCTCATAAATATGGGCTTTGAAGCACTACTGCTTGTAACCACACTTTGGCAAGTTTATTTGCAGCAATTTGGAAAAGCTCAAGAAATAAAGACTTTGACAATCCATGGGAACACTAAACATCATGCCAAAAATGAATTCTTCTACCCTAACCAATGCGAAATCTAAAATGTCATGAAAAAGGATCTCACCAAACTCTACTAGACTTCCAAACTCACACTCCTTACATACTTCTAGCTGAATTACTCCTTCCACCTTCCCCATATTTACTACAACATGACATTTCAATAAGTTGTGGTCCCCCTGTTATAAATTCTTCCACCCTGTTATCTTTCTCTCAATCATCTCAAAAACACCATTCCAGATAGATGTAGCCTTAAAAGAAGAACACAAAGGTAAAACTAGATAATTCATAGCTGAAGAACTTACCTTACAACCCCTAAAAACAACAAACACTTCCACTTTTGGCATTAGGCAAACCAGCACTAGTTCACTTACATTCAAATGGGTAAGTTACATAAACTCCCTTGAGCTTAGAGGAATGTCCAAAACCTTCTCCCTATTTTCAAAAATGACACTCTACTCCCCGTGATTTTGAGAAAAACAACTTTCTTCTATTGATGCTGAAGAAATTTGATGTTTAGAGAGTACATATGAGGAGGATGAATTGTTACATGCTTTGAGTAGCATGAACAGTGATACAGCACCAGGTCCGAATGGTTTTTGAAGTGCATTTTTCTTTTTGTTCAAATTTGCTGGTGGTTGTGAAAGAAGATATTATGTGAGAGTATCACACCTTTCATAAGTAAGGTATGTTTGAGAAAATATTCCTGTGACTTTTATTACTCTTATTCAAAAGAAGGCTACAGCTGTGGATGTTAGGATTTCAGGCATATTAGTCTTGTTGGTGGTGTGTATAAAATTTTGGCAGAACACCAGAACCACTGGCTGATAGGCTATTAGACATGCTACAGAAGTTGTTACCAAATATAAAGTACGCTTTAATTAAAATAGACATTTAAGAATCTGTTGTTATTGCCAAAGAACATAAGAAAGTTGAAGTCGGGTGTTCTAGGGACATTATGTAAATTGGATTGGAGGAAAGCTTATGAACATGTTATTTGGAAAGTCAGAAGTCTACAATAGGTTTTTTTTTTTTTTTTTTTGATAGTTAAGAAAAATGGTATTAAGAGAAAAAAATACTACATTAAAAATATGAAGTAGGCAGAGAAAATATGTACAAGCAAAAAAAAAAAAAAAAAAAAAAAAAACAGAAAATTATGGGGGGAAAAAAAAAAAAAAAAGAGTCTACAATAGGATTTTTAATTTTGGTAAATGAAAGTCCAGAAGATCTTTTTTGGAAGTTCTAGGGGTTTAAGGTAAGGGGATCCCCCTTCTTCACTTCTTTTTGATATTATCATAGAGGCACTTAGTAGTAAGTAATTGCAGCCAATGGAAGGGAACATTTAGCTAGTTTACCGTGGGTTTTGATATTTCTAATAATTTGGTGATGATCTAGTAAGCATGGACACGACATAGGATACAGGCACAACATGATATAAAAACAACACTATGGCCACTTCTTAAAAAATAATGTATATAAGGATTTCACATTTCATTTATTTTAGGTCATAATTTATAATTGAATGAAAAATCATGAAATAAAACAAGGAATAGCATATAACTGCTCTAAGAATGTTATACTGTGTCATTGAATTGCCTTTACACTTTAAATTCAATACAACCAGAAAGGCGCACAAACTCTTATGTTACAAAAGTTTCACACATGTGCATGCACACCCCAAAAAAAAAAATCTAACCTGCTGTGCTCTCCGCAGACACAACACCCAGTTCATTCTTTGCAGTTGATAGATAATAAGCCCGTGCATCTCCAAGGGACAGCTTATCAACAAACCATGTTAAGGAAAATAACCTTTTTTGCAAATTATCAATTTAAGAGTCAATGGAAAGTACAACTAAAGCTACATTGATGATTTTAAAGTAAATGCCCCTAGGAATAAACTAACAAAATTCCATCTTTCACTGCCTAAAAAAAGAAATTATGCAACTCATATAACAATTTTTTTTTATCAGTAAAAAAAGGTAAAATTAACTTTAATTTAATACCAAGTAAAGTATGCTTCCCCCAATAAATCATGTGTTGAGATTATCCCCAGGTATTATTTCCCATGGTCCCACAAGGTTAAGCTATGTAAAATAAAAAATACATTTTTGAAAGAACACAGCATTTACAATCAGAGACAGAGAAGAGATATAGTAGCATGCTCTAAGGTATTTGTCCCATTTCAATCATAATAATCAAAACCAAAATAAGGAAATCTGTATCAAATCTCCACCCTTTGCCCCCCCCCCCCCCCCCCAAAAAAAGCAAAAACAATGCATGTAATTCTACTAGTGCTTTCTTTTTTTTTCCCAAAATGAAATAAATGTTAAAAATGATATAAAACTTCAAAATCTCTCACAAGTCAGTAAAGAGGCCAGTCAAGCATAAAGGATACCACAACAGCTCTAATAATGTCACCGGGGCGAAAAGATAAGTGCATATCCACTTTATCAATCTCAGTTGCTCTAACATCTTGCTGCCTGTAAAGATAGAGAAGTTTTGCACCATCATCAGAAGCTTGGTCTAAATGTCCAATTATATACATCTATTGAAAATTGAATTGCTAAAGCCCATACTGCAAGAATAGCCTATGCATAACTACAATTATACAGTTTAATATAAGAAAATCTATGCAAATATCATCTAATATAGGCAATCCAAAGCAAAGCAAACAAAAAGGAAATTAAAAACAATAGGCAACTTGATTAATTAGTTTTATATTGCACCAGTATCCATCATTACATGCATCAAGCAATAAGAAACTAGAATGCAAGTGCACAAAATTGATCATAAGATTTTTTTTCCCCTTCCTGAGTAAAAGCAATAATATTCACAAGAGATTATACAAAGATACCTAGGGAACAAATGGAGTGTACTAGCTATGAACCAAAAATTCCTATTCAAAGACATCCAAAAGAAAGAAGACCCAACAAATTGGGATTTTTGTTCCTCTATATATAGCTCTGGCCCCTAAAAGGTCCTATTCTTCTCCCACCACACTTGTCACATCAAACAAGATGGAACCGTATTCCATGCTATATTTCTGAAAGATCCTGGGTCTACAGTCTTCGTCCCCAACGTTGTAGCACTTTTCTCAGCATTTCAGGCATCAACCATTCAATTGGAAATGTCATGAATGTAAATCCTATAACCCCCTAGCGATTAGACAATGCAAAAGCAAACAATCAATGTACTTATAGCATTCCCCATCCGATAAGGTTGTCTACCATGAGAATTTTCTCCAGAGTTGCAATTTACACATAGAAAGCAACCTTTGTAGCCACCATCACTCTCCAAATTGCTCTCAGTATGAACAAACGCTAAAACAGCCATTTTTATTTAATTTCCAATTTGAGTGCACCATATCATCCATTCCCACATGTATTTGAGCAGAATATAATATCTCAAAGATATTACTACACATTTCCAATTGCCAATCTTGAGCAGACATCACAAAGATCAGAGTTCAATGTACCCACCATTGATAACCTCCATGCAGTTAGACACCACTAGCAGCAGCCTAAAGATAAACCCCACCAAAAAAAAAAGAAAAGAAATGTTGTAGGCTCCTCCATAGATATAATAGTATCATCAGCAGATAGCAGGTGAGAGATATTCAAGGCCTCTACATTCCAAACCCCCCTCCCCCTCGGCGCCCCCCCTTTTCATGATAAACCCAGACATCTTTCCTCCCAAAGTTAACCCATCATTCATTTTAAAAAGAACTTCCATAATTAGGAGAAATAGGAATGGCAACAATAGATCTTTTTACCTTAATCCCCTGGAATTTGGGAAAAACATGATATAGAGGATATAATATTGTGACATATATTAATCCACCTCCTACAGTTCATCCCAAATCCATATCTTACTAACATATAGAGAAGACAATCCCAATATAAGTGTTCATAAGCATTCTCAATGTCAAGTTTTCAAATGACTCTTGGAATCTTATTACAAACTCTGCTATCCAAGACCTTATCAGCAATCAGTGTAAGATCTAGAATTTGTCTCCCTTCCACAAATGCATTTTGTGAGTCTAAAAAACCAACTTTCCCCACTACTCTTCTCAGTCTATTAGCCAACCTCTTTATTAATATTATATAAAGGCTCCCCAGCAAACTTATAAGCCAGAAATCTCTAATATTTGATGTTACTAGTCTATTCAAGACAAGATTATGAAGGATACATTTAGGGCACATTTGGTACACTAAATGGAGATTACAATAGGAATAGTAATCTTTATTACTTAGAATATAAGGTGTTGTAATGGCGTAACTATTCTTATTCATTCATTTGGTTGTAAAATTAAAATAAAACTTAAAATCAGTATTTATGAAATATCTTACATATACAATTGTATTTCTGAAAATAATATTTTTTAAGTTTGACATCATTGCTCATTTTTTAAATCAATATGGATAACAAAATAAAAAATAAGAAAAATAACATAGAAAACATATTCACATCCCTATTGTATAATGTGTATTGTGTGTGTGTGTGTGTGTGTTAGAGGTTACATTGATTCTTTTAGGATTTTTTTTAAGGATACACACACACACACACATACATGTATACACACACACACACACAATTGTTATGTGCATATGAAAAGTTTATATTTATGGAAATATATAAATTTCAAAATTTATCACACCTATTAAGGAATAGCTATTCCTCAATTTAAGGGAGCAGATTCCTAAGGAATAACTATTCCATGTAATAACCGAATAGCTATTTCACATGAATAACCATTCCATTACAAGATCCATTACAACATACTAAACATGCTCTTAGGCTCTTAAAGTACCTTTTGCATAAAAGACCTATGGCAACTTCACCTATGCTTTGTCCACTCCTCAACATCTTTGGAAGAAAAGCTATGTCAAAACCATAGGAACCGGGAGCTTTATCTCCATTCATTTTCTTGATGGCCAAGGAAACTTCCTCTTCACCAAAAATTGATCCTCCAGCCCAAGTGCTGCAATCTCAATACCACCCATCTCCAAGCGCTAGTCAACAGGCTCCTTATACAGTTTTTTCACAATAGTAAACTATCACATCCATAAGTTCGTTCTCAGTTAACATTGTGCCATATTTCTTGAGAGGAGATTGGATGAAATCGAAGTGTCCTCAGCCGTTAAGAATATGAATGGAGATGAGGCTCCTAGTCCCGATAGTTTTATCTTGGCTTTCTTCCAAAAATACAGGGGAGTGGTCAAAGAAGGGACGATGAAGTTTTTTCAGGAACTTCATTTGAAAGATACTTTTAAGAGCCCAAATACATCCTTCACATAATGTTTTTGATGAATGATATGGAAGATAATGTGCACTGGACATTAAACAGAAAATGGTTGTTTAATTGTTCAATCATACTATGAAGCTTTGAGAGGGATTGCTGAATGAGATTATCCTTGGAAAGCAATTTGGAGAGTGAAGGATCCTACGAACTTAGCTGTCTTTATGACTGCAACCTTGGAGAAAGTTCTTACGATAGACAATCTTATTATTTAAGGATGAGTATTGTCGATAGGTGTTTCAAGTGCAAATAAAATCGCAAGAATACTGATCATTTGTTACTTCATTGTCCAATTGCTACAAAGCTATAGGCATATGTATTTGGGGTTTATGAAATTAGATGGGTGATACCAACAGGCTCTAGTGTATACTATGCTTTAATGTTGAAGGAGGAGACTAGTATGGAAAATAATTCTATCTTTCCTATAGGGAGAATAAAGTCTCAGTTTGTTAGATCTCTATTTTATTGGATGTCATTATACAGGTGTAGAACTTCCAACCTAAGTTGATTTTCTGGATTCGTTATATTACTTATCCCAAAAGCTTGCGTTGATAGGGGATGGTGAATTTAATGAATCACTTTACCATTATTCTCATACTCTCTCTCACGTGTGGGCCCCAACTCCCCCTCAATAAGTGGGATCCAACATGTGAAATTTGACTATTTTAATGAGAGATAGAGCAAAGTCAAAGTTTAAACTTAGGACCACCTACTTTTATATCATGAAAAATTGCAACCTATCCCAAAAGCTTAATCTACCATGAAATGGTGAATCTAATCACTTAACCATTATTCTAACACCTATATACTTCAATTTTTTTCGTTGAGTCCTTGTATAATGCTCTTTTCTTTAATTACTTACTTTGACAAATCAAAAAAGAAGCTGGGTAGTGTCTGCCCCCAATTTGATCATCTAGTTGCATGTCAGCAAATAAATAAACAAGCTGAATCAGACTTTCCAATCCCAATCAAGATACAATTGTATATGCCTATATGTTCATCCAATTGCAAATTTTCAAACCCAACAAGAGTAAAATTTATCTTCATTCCATAAACAACTAGCATTATTCCTTGGGTACATAAGGGATTATGTACACCTGATTATGATAAAAGGATGAATTATACCTGATTGATCCAGTAAATTTTTCTCGAACAGACTTGGGACCGACACACATAATATCAGCTGAAGCCATTCTGGCTGTCACTCTAGTAACCTATCATAATCAGGAAAACAACATGAGATATACACATATAAATCAATTTCAACATAGCTCACAAAACTCAATTGAGTTACTTATATGTATGCCTGATAGCAACAAGACAGCAGCTGAGCAATACAATCTACGAGAGAGAGATAGGTAAATTTAGTTGCCTCAGTATATAGCACATAGCCAAATTTGAAATAATTGAAGCATTTGGAGTCCTATGGGTGATGCCAAAGTGATAAGACTTGTTGTTTTCATGGCGAGGAGCCTTCGGATTTCACGAAACCAGGTTATTTGGCAAGTGACTCCTCATTGTATCATGTAGACCATTTGCAAAGAGAGAAACCATAGGACTTTTGATGGTGAAGAATAATCAATGTTGGGTATTAAGAATAGCTTTCTGAAATCTTTGTTTGAATACTGCACTATGATTGGGGGGAGTCCTCTTGTTCTATAGTTGATTTTTTTGGACCATATTAATGTCTGTTTGTAATTCCTTAAGGAAGGTCGCCATTTCAAGCTCTCCCTTCTTTTAATAAAACATCTTACTTATCAAATAAAAAATGAAGAATATAAACAAAATGCAATAATAATAAACTTAATATAATAATAAAAAAAAAACCTTAATTTTTAACTCCAGAAGATAAATGACCATAAAATTAGATGAAGAACCCAATACATGGGTGTGTGCGTGCGTCCATTCTCGTGATAAAATTTTCACCTCTCCAATCAATCCTAGTCTGAACAAAAACAATGTTTATTTTCGACTACATTTTACATAACGCTTATAAATGAAGTCATCAACCATGTAATTTCCGGCTAACTTATGACAACCCTTTTATTATGAAAACCTTTACAACGCAAACCCGATCATAAGGAGGTATATAGGTTTTTGACCTCCTAAACCTTAAAACAGGCATGAAAGAGCCCACTCTAGAATACTATAAACTAAAATATTTAGAATGCAAGTAAACAGCCAAATACTCATTAACATAGTAAGTAGTGAGCAGCAGCAGCCACTTACTCTTGCAATAACAACCGACCCGGGTTCGGGAACGGCACCATGGGCTTTGTGACCAGTTACTTCCACAGTGGGTCTCTATAAAATGACAAGTTAAATTAATGAACAATGTAAAAAATATCATCACCAATTAACACAAACCCAACAGTTTATAAAACATATAGACCAAGAAATAAGGCTAATTTTTTAATTTTTTTTGTATTATAAATAATTATACAATTTATGTGCATTTTTATAAAGAAGAGGATTATTGTTGTTGTTATTTTAAAGTTAAAACCCTAGAGGGTAGAGAGTAGTAGAGAAGTTAGTTAGTTGGTTAGTTAAGAAGTTAGTTACCTGGTCGGGGGAGTTAGGGGGAGGGGATAGGGTGCGGCGGAAACCAGTGAGGGAAGCGTAGACCAAGTTGTTGTGAGGAGCCACGTAGGCGCCTCTCCCTGCTCTCACTTGGCTTGCTTTTCCCAGCACTTCTCCTGGCGTCACCACCACCACCTCCGCCGCCGCTGCCTCCTCCATTCTCTCTCTAACACTGTGCTTTAGACGGTGCAATGCAGAGAGCAATTGTAGCGGCGCGGACAGGGAGGGACTTCTTGTGGTTCTTAGTTGGGTAAAGTAATAGCTTAAATTCCGGTCACTGAAGAATTTGGCTCAAAAATCAAAATTGCAAATTTTTTTTTTTTTTTTTTTAGCTCTAAAAAGAAAAAGACACGATAAGTCTAAAGAAAAAAATTAAGCCATGGGCCAAAATGCTAGAAAGAAAGATTTTGGGTCATGCACTCGTGCTTAGTTAATTTTGTATTATTGATTATAAGGTTTAATAATTATCCAACTGCTGATCAAAATAATAATAATAATAATAATTATCCAACTGGACCCTTCATCTTAATTTTGAAGCCTGATTAGTTGGAAGGAAAAGTAAGGAGATGAGAAAAATTGGCCCAAAAGTTTTCCTCCTCAGGCCCATCATTTGAGAGGAAGTAGTCTTCTCCCAGTACTTGGGAGAAAACTAGAGATATAATGGGAGGAGGGAGTGGGTTGATGGAAAATTACCTATTTGCCCTCCTTCATTTTCAATATTACTCTTTTTTCTTTATTTTTTTAAAGTTTGTTTTTCTAAACTAGTTTTTTTTTTTTTTAACTTTCTCAAAAAAAAATAAACTAGTAGTTTTTTTTATTTCTAATATATACTATTAAATTTATTTTCTTGGTACTAGGGCACGTGACTAAATTTATATAATCTACATTTTCTATCCTCTGATTTTTCTTCTCAACCAAACCAAACATCATGAGAGAAAAATATTTTTTTTTCTATCCTCCCACGTTTCCATCCCTTCTCCATTTTCTATATTTCCACTTTTACATCCCCAAAATAACAAACCATAAATCTTTTTTTTTTTTGTTCCACCTTTATTATTATTAGTGTATAACTTCATGTATATGCACAGGTACAATTAAAAATAATCACAATTATACAGTTCAATTTTTTTTTTTTTAAAGAAGATGTTGAAATCATACATGGTATTAGCTTACACTTTTTTTTAATTGAAATTATATATGATTTAGAATTTAATTGGAATTAAACTCTTTGGTTTTTACACCCAATAATTCTCTTACCATAAAAATTAAAAAATTAGATAGACACATAGTGCAAAGTTGAACTCCAATTGAAATCCAATTTAGAATCTAATTGGATTTGACATTTTTAATTTTTACACTCAATAATTCACTTTGTACAAAAATTAAATGGGACACATGGTGCACAATTGGACTTCAATTAAAATTCAATTTAGATTCTAATTTATTTTCTTTGAGCTTTTTTTTTTTTTTTTTGAAACAGAATTTTCTATGAACTTTGACTTTTAATATATATATATATATATATATATATATTATATATATATATATATATTATTGGATCACAATTCCACCTTATATTATACCAATCACAACTTACAACATTTTTTTTTTTTTTACTTTTCTTAAGAAATAATCAACATTTAAAATGGAAGAGTTTGGATCATATGACATTGAAGACTATTATAGGAAAACAAAAGATTCTCATTTGTTGGTGTCCACACTAATAGCAACAGTAACTTTCACAATTGCAAATATATGTAAATTGTTTGAACAAGTTGTGGGTGATGAGATAGATGATAATGGTGCAATTGTGTCATTAATTTACGAAGAATGACACAGTTTGAAGGCAAAAAGAAAAATGCTAGTTAGGGTGTCTATGAGTCAGGTTAGATTAGGCTTTTTTAACCCAACCCAACCTTGTATGTAGAAAACGACTCAGCTCAATCCACATAGGTCAGGTCAGGTTGGATTGGACGCATGGATTGTGTATACGTATTTTATGATTAATAATATGTAGGCTTTGATTAATTATTTAAATGTTTTTGTTTCAACAAATTATTACAATTCATAAAATATGCTTAAATTATATTCCAAATTTCTAAAGTTATCACTTATCAAAACTAATTTTCAAAATACCAAAATCATTCAAACTAAAAAATTAGAATAAGGGTAGTAAGATAATATCAATATGAGCTATACAAAATAAATTTGTTATTATCCAAGCTTCTATAGTCTTGTCCTATCAAGGAGAGTCTAAATTTAAGATCCTCACTCGAAGCAGAGGAAGAAACAGCCCTGAGACCAATACAAAGGTGTCATTGCACCATCAATTAGAGTGTTAAGGGCTTCTTCTTTTTTCTTTTTTCTTTTTTTGCTGAAAGTGTCAAGGGCTTCTTATTTTTGCAACATATAGAAGAAATTATGTACTTATAAACAATAGATGAAGTCATATAGAAGAATCTAAGGTTAAGATATGGCAAATCAGATCAATATATCTACTACCACAAATTCCAAGGCAATATGCATCATAATTTTTTTTTTTTTAATTCAATAAGTACAACAATGGATATAGAGGATTTGAACCCTAAAGTCTTAGACATCTTGGTTAGAAAAACTAAAAGATGTCAATTGAGCTATAGGCTCTCGGAAAATTGATGAAAATCAAAATCAAATAACTGAGAACGTGAACTAGAATTGCCTTAGAATTAAGAATCAAAGTTGGAATTACAGAGAAAATAACTGGAGAAACAGAATTTATGTCCAGGTTTGAAACTAAGTTAAGTTTTCATCAAAAAACTGATTCTACTCTTACATTACAAGCCTAGTTATAATCTTTATATACAAGGAAATAAGCTAGCTAATTGTTACATCTAGACAGGCTACCACAAAATAAGTTAAAGTTGAAATTAATGAGAATATATGGTAGATCGAAAAAGTCAAAATTAGGGGCTGGTTGGCTACCCTATGAGGTTAGAAAGAGTGGCTAGCTTGTAGAGAGTAGTTGGTTGTCAGTCCTAAGAGTAGAGGGGGGGTTGGTTGGCTGGCCTAAGGGTAGAGGGTGGCTACTTCATACTCCCCCCATAAAGGAACTTTCCCTTAAGTTTTAGCCAGAAAATAAGGCTTCAAATACTTCACATTGAAGGCATTAGAAATGTTTAAATGAGGGGTAGTTGGATTGTGTAGGCATTGTCATTGATTTTAGTCAACACTTTGCATGAACCTACTTTCCTTGCTCACAACTTGGAATAGGAGTCATAAGAACACATTTCCTTAGTCAAAATCACCTATTCAAGGCCCCCTTCCTTGAAAATTAGTCTTCTTCAGCAACAATCTTGTAGTTTGCATTGGAATGTTCAATTCTCTCCTTGACTTATGCATGGACAGATTGCATAAAATCTGTCATATATGTTGCTCTTACATTTTCCTTCTTAGAAAGTGGAAAGGGTGCCAAATCTAGGACACTTAAAGGTTTATTCCCATACACGACTTCAAAAGAAAATGTGTTAATAGTCCGATTAAGAGCAGAGTTGTAAGCAAATTCAGCCAAGAGAAGGATACTTTCCCAATTCCTTGGATTTTCACCAATCAAGCATCTTAAGAGATTCCCAAGACCCCGGTTAACAATTTCGGTTTGACCATTCATTTGAGGGTGAAAAGAAATGCTAAAGCTAAATTAAACTCCTATCTTGTGCCATAAAGTTCACCAAAAATGAGCAAGAAATTTACCATCTTTATCAAAAATAATAAAGAGGGGTACACCATGAAGCTTGTAGACTTCTTTGAAAAACAAAACAACCACATTGGAAGCATCCAAAGTCTTCTTGCATGTGATAAAGTGAGTCATCAAGGAGAAACAATCCACTACCACCATGATTGAATCACTCTTTTGTTGTGTAGGTGGAAGGCCAAAAACAAAATAAATACTAATACATTCTCATGGTTTATTAGGCACTGGAAGAGGCAAATATATACCTGCATTAGTGGTTGTACCCTTTCTTTTTTGACAAACTTGGCACCTTTGAACATGCTACTTAACATCTTTAGTCATTCCCAACCAAAAGTAGTCTTATTTAAGGGATTCTAGGGTCTTTGATTTGCCAAAATGTCTCAAATTATGTTGTTCAACAATCATCAACTCTCTTAGAAAACATTTAGACACACATAATTTCAACCCTTTGAAAGAAATCCATCCTTCAACCAAAAGTTAGATTTGGTAGGTTGTTATCCTTGCTGCAATTGTTGGAATAGATTACCAAAATGTGAGTCATCTTGGTAATTCTCCTTGAAAACTTCAAAACCAACTACCTTAGCTTGTATTTCCACCAAGAATACCAGATCGATATTTTAATCAGAAAGTGATTGAGAAAGTGAATTACTACAAAAAGCTTACACACTTTGCATGCCTCTTATTCACATTAGATTAGCTATTGAGATATTTCAAAGTCTCATGATTAGTATGCAGAATAAATTCTTTGTTGGCCAAATAGTAACTTGAATACTTGATGGCTTAAACAATAGCATAGAATTCCTTGTCATATATAACATCACAGCCCAATTACATTATTAATTTTAGGCATAAATGCATTTTTAATCCCTACATTTTGCCGTTTTTCCATTTTAGTCCTTACATTTTAATTTACATTTTTTAGTCTCTAATTCAATTAACGCGTTCCATTTTGGTCATTTCCGTTAGTCAACCGACGAAAATAGCTGAGGTAGCTAATGGAGGAATTAAAATATTATAAAAAAATGCCACATCATCCATGACACATCAGCATATAAATTTAAAAAATTAATTTATTAATTTTAACTAAATAATAAAATTAAAAACTAAATTAAAAACTAAAATTCACATTAATTAAGATTGTTCTTCATGCTCTTCAGATTGTTCTTCATGTTCTTCCCAAATCAATCTCATCACAAGAACACAAACCCAGCAACCCAGAACTCAAACTCAGATCACTAGGACATCAATGAAAACAAGAAGAAAAAACCCAGCAACACCAAACTGAAATTCAAGAACCAAACCCAACCAAATCCGAACCCATAGAACAAATCACAACCAAATACCCATCACCTGCAACCAACAACAGCAACGGCAACCCACAACAGAAACCCCACACCCACCAACACCAACACTAACCCACAACACACACAAGACCCACAACGAGCAAAACCCACAACCCCACGACTACTCACGCCCATGGTGAGCAAAACCACCCACCCATGGCTACCACGACCCCACAACGTGCAAAATCACCCACAGCAATCTACAATCCTGCGGCGTGCAAAGCCACCCACCCATGGCTACCCCCGCCTCCTTGAACCCATGCCTACCCACAGCCACCCACAACCCCACACCGATTTGAAGCCCACCCACCCAAAGCCGATCTTGAGAAGAGAGAAAGCCCATCTTAGTGCCATTCAAGATGCTCTTAGCTTGTAGATTAGAGACTTAAAAAAACCCCATCTTTTTCTCGTGATGATGGAGATGTACGGAGCCAATCGCGATGACTCCTGGGCGAGCTTCTCGAAGATATCGTAGATGAAGCTGTTCATGATCTCTTTCTCGGCCTTCGTCGGAGCTTTCTCCATCGCCACTAGCTTCTTCTCCATTGGCTTCTTCTCTGCCTTTGTGGGTGCCATTGATTTTTTAGAGAGAGTGAAAATTCTAGAAAGAGATTCAAAATGTGAAAAAGCTTGCAATGAAAAAAATGTAACGAAGAGGTTGGTGGGTTTGGGAGAGTTTATATAAGGAGGCGGAGTAGGTTCTTATTGGAGGATAGGGTTTGTGTTTGAGCTGGGTTTGTGGTTAAGCTGGGTTTGTGTTGAGCAATAAGATCATTGATATCAAATTCTCCCAAACCCAGAAACCCTTGAGCAATAAGATCATTGATAAGATCATTTTGGGATTTTGAATTCCTTCTTTTTTGTTTGTTTTTGTGTTCTTTGTGTTTTTAAATTTGAGTTTGTGTTTGGTTATTGGTTGGTTTAGGGTTTGTTTTTGTGTTCTTTGAAATTTGATAGCAATGATCTTATCTGTGAATTTGAGCAATAAGATCATTGATAATTCTATTTTTATTTTTATTATTTAGTTATAATTAATAAATTAATTTTTTAAATTTATATGTTGATATGTCATGGATGATGTGGCATTTTTTTATAATATTTTAATTCCTCCAATAGCCACCTCAGCTATTTCCGTCGGTTGATTGACGAAATTGACCAAAATAGAACGCGTTAATTGAATTAGGGACTAAAAATAGTAAAATTAAAATGTAAGGACTAAAATGAAAAAACGCCAAAATGTAGGGACTAAAAGTGCATTTACGCCTTAATTTTACGGGTTTATAGACTTAGTATTATCTTAATTACTCTAAGTGTATAAAGCTTTGATATTGTGATATTATAAAACATATGCTCTTTTAATGTTGTGAAAAGAAGTTTATAAAGATAAGGGTTTATATGTAAAGTTATATTGTTCTTTGAGCCTTTCTAGGAATATAAGCTTTTAGGGGGGGGAGGGGGAAGTAAAAGTTAAAAAGTTGTAAGGTAAGTCATCAACTCACTATTCTCCTTTGCAATACACGTGCCCCACCTCAAAGTCCATTCTCTTATCTTCTTTGCTACTCCAAAACAGTCTTGGTTCATCTTTTCCTTGCCCCTTTGTTTTTTTTTCTCTCTTTGTTCTTACACTGCAACACCTTTCTCTCACTCTCTCACCGAAACAATATACCTCTCTCTAAAAAGAAATTAAGAGCCTAACACTAAAGTTTCAGCTTCAAAGTTTGTGGGTAAGTAATTGAAATCCTCATCTGATTTTGGGTATTTTGATAGTATGATTGTTTTGTTTATTTTCCCTTGTTTATTCTCAAATCTGATTTCAGAAGCTGAACTTGTGATTCTATTTTAGTAATTTGAAAGTTTGATGATATTGTGGTCTATTGGATATTTATTAAGGTATAATATGTATAGTATAGGCATAAAAATACCTAAATGAAATGAAGGTCAATTACTATTAGTTGATGATTTTGTAAGAAAATCTATTAAAGTTGTCCATGTGACAAATTTGGGGTTTACAACAAGAAAAAGATGTATTAAATCATTTTCTGTGAATTAGGATGTTAGGAGTAGTTTTTATGAATGCTAAGACACACATGGCTGTAATGGAAGTGGTCTTACAACATTTGGATCAATATATATAAAAATAATGGTTTAATTTCTAAATCACATGAAATTCTGTTAGGACAGATTTGAGCATGTTGTCTTGTAAATTTTTTAACAAATCATGGTTTTATGCTTTGACTCTAAAATTGATATGGTATATACTAGACATCTAGGGGAGTAGCTCTGTAAAATTGCATGACATTTGGATGTGTATGGACAGCCCATTTGTATTTTACAAATGAGGTAAATGCTGCTGAAATAAGCAGTAAACAGTGAAGGAAAATTTTGACTTTGTGGATTAAATTTTGAAGTTAGGGTGAATGTTTTGAGCTATAATTAATATATTTATCTTTTGGTATGTCTAGATCATAGATGAATTTTTATACATTGGTTTCTCTATGTTTTGCTATGTAATGTGTTTGATGAATGTACCTTGTTTTGGGGAAACTTTATGTGATGGGAATTAAGATTTTCTTGAGTTTGAGAGTTAGGTTATGATTGAGGTATTAGTTTATATACTTAGGAAGAGTTTGTCAGTAATAAGTTTTGGTCTTTCTTTTAGGTGACAAGAACAAGAACATTGACACTTGAGCTCTTCTTATACAAATCTCTTACATCTTCTGTTTTCAGGTTAGGGATATGTGACATGTGTATTTGATAAGTCTAAGCACTATTTAGAAAATTATTATGCATTAAAACCTTTTAATTAGAAATATTACATATAAGCATGATTTAAGTAGAGATTTATGTTCGTGACGCATTGAATCCTCTATATATATATATATATGATAATTTTAGCATATTGATGCTATTAGTTATATCACGAACGTAATATTTAAAGAATGAAATAAATATGCTACTATTATGAAATATTTGTGTAAAAGCATAATTATCAGAAAAATATAGTTTTCGGTTATTCCATATGATCTGAACTCAGCCAGTAGGGGTTATAGTACTGGTATTTCTATGGAGATTTTGATTGGCCATTAAAAGTGGGAATGGCTCTGCCGTACCTGCCCTTGTTGATAACGACCAACTTGTGGAGGATGACAACCGACCCCTATGGTTGATGATATGATCACACTAAAAGGAGCGATACTTTCTGATATAATATTGGGATTACCTAGCATTGTGGTGAATGCTGGATGCCTGAAACTATGTGCTGGAAGCCTCCTAAAGTTGTGATAGACTTATAATTAGACTAACAAATATGTATGATAAATGAACTATTAAGTTACTTGGAAGTTATAAGAAAAGTATGTTGAATTACGTTTAAGTTCCTTATTATGTCCTTTTATTATTATATGAAAGGAAAGTGAAGTATTTTCATCTAAAAACTCATAAGTTATTTTAAGAACAATATGAATAGTATGAAAGCTATTTTATCAAAGTTAGCATATCCATAATATATTTGATATACATGCATTCTTATCAAAGGCCCATGGAGCTTAAAACCTTACTGGGTTTTGTAACTCACCATATTATATTTCAGTGCACAGGTTCTTCCTAGAAGCAGCGAGAGTATTAGAGGTGGCAAGGATTCTGTGATTCTCGTTTGTTAGAATGCATAGTTGTTTTGTTGTATAATAGTTTAGCTCTTATGTTGTATAGGAGGAATTAAGATGTACTTGATCCTTTGAGCACAGATGTAATTCGGAACCTTAGTTTGGTTTTAACCCCAGTTGTATGTCTTTGGGGTTGGGTTTGTAAATAAGAGTTTTTGCTAAATATTGAGCTATGTAATATTTACATGAATACTTGAAGTTTCAGCCAAGTGGTAATCTTGCGAAATTCAAATGAAATGAAGCTTCAAGGTTTTCATCATTTTTGTATATTATGGCTTTTATGCAAGAAAATAAGAAGGAATACAAGAAACAATTCTTGATAAGCACCTTCAGTTTAGGTTGGTTTGTGTTAGTATTGAGGTAAACTTGATATTAACATGCCGGTCATGCTCTAAATTCTGAAATACAGGTTTGGGTCGTGACATCATAAGTAGAATATCTAAGTTTTGCTTCATTTAATTTCTCAATAAAGAATGCTATGGGTGTCTTTCTTGGTTAAGGACACCACCAATTTCCACTCCTGATGCATTACAATTAAACTTAATATTTAGTCAAAATTAGGCAAGGCAAGAATAGGAGTTTCGGTTAACTTCCTCTTCAAAAGTTAGATGCTTTCTTAGGCTTCATCAGTCCAAACAAAGGAATTTTGCATGAGAAAATTAGTGAAAAGAGTTGTGATGGTGCTGGAATTGCTAATAAACTTTCTATAGAATGTAGCAACACCATGAAAACTCCTCGCCTCATGCACGCTAGAAGGTGTAGGTCAATCAACAATTGCCTTAACCTTGTTTTTATCCATGAACACTCCTTTGGAAGACACAACATACCCCAAGAACACCACTTGATTCATCCTAAATCTACACTTTTTCATGCTAACATAAAACTTTTCTCTTTTCAAAATATCAAGCACAAGCTATAAATGCACCAAGTGACCCTCCAAACAATGGCTATACACCAAAATATCATCAAAATACACCAGAACACAAACCCCTAATAATGGTTGCAACATTTGTGTCATCACCCTCATGAAAGTGCTAGGTGCATTTGTCAAACTATATGGAACAACAAGCCATTCAAATAATCCATGATGTGTCTTGAAAGCCGTCTTCCATTCATCTCTCGAGCGAATTCTAATTTGATGATACTTGTTTTGCAAATCAATCTTAAAAAGCACCTTTGAACCCGCCAAGCAATTTGGCATGTCATCCAATCTTGGAATTGGAAAACGATACTTGATTGTGATCTTGTTGATAGCTCTATTATCCACACACATCCTCTAAAAGCCATCCTTCTTAGGAGTTAAGAGAGTGGGAACCGCAAAAGGGCTAATACTAGCCTAAATGTAGCCTTTATCAAGAAGCTCTTGAACTTGTTATTGCAACTCTTCCTTCTCCTTTGAAGCCATACGATATGCTACCTAGTCTGGAAGCGATGCTCCTAGTACTAAATCAATAGCATGTTTAATGTCTCGCATAGAAGGTAAGTCAGAGGGTAACTCGTGGGGAAAAATATCACCATATTGCTATTATAAATTGGTAACAACACTAAGAACATCAGTTCCAACCACTCTATTGACTGGAATTAATACCAAAATGTAGCCACTATCTTGAATGAAGCTTTTAGAAGCATGTAAAGAGGTTGTAGAGGATTTAGAAGTCACATTTTCCTTCATTGGCAACAAAGTAAATTATTGATTGTCTTTGCTTAAGATATAGGTGTTTTTCTTCCTATCATGCATCATTTGGTAATCATATTGCCAAGGTCTTCCAAGAAGGATATGGCACGCATCCATTGGTACTATGTCACACCAAACTTCTTCAAAATATTTCTTCCAAAGAGAAAATGGCACCAAGCAACGCTTTGTTACTTTCACCTCATTGTCCTTCTTGAACCAAGAAGTTTATAGGGATGTGGGTGATCTTAAGTGGCAAGCTCAACTTATCAACCACCTCTTGAAAGGCCACATTTTCACATCTTCCCCCATCAATGGTCATTCTACAAACTCCTTCTTTAATGCTACAAGTTGTATCAAAAATATTGGTTCTCAACCAATCTTCTTCATAATTGAATTTAGGAGCAAGAAGAGTCTTCCTCATCACTAGTGTCAAGCTCTCTTCTTCAAAATCACCACCAACCTTATTTGAAGGTTGATCAAAAATGGGTTCTCTACCTTCATGTTCAAGCTCTTTTACTTCCTCCTACATAAGAGTCTTCATCTTACAACCCGAAGATCGATGCCCCGACTCTCCACACTTGAAACACTTGAAATTACCCATTTATTGTTGTTTACCCCCGCCAACAGTGGCTGTTTGGGATTGTTTTGGTATAATGGCAAATTAGGACCTGCTAGTTATTGTCCAACCCCATAGGTTTCTCCTCTCCCATATGTACTCGAATTCCCAACCTTATATTGGTTAGAAATTCCCAAACCAGACCTAGACCCCAAACCTTAAAGCTGGCCTAGTTTGTTGTTTCTCCACTAGTAAAGCCTAGTTATAGGCTTCTAACACGTTCCGCAATAATTAAAGGTTAAGGACATCTTGGATGGATGGCTTCAATCCACTCAAGTACTTTTCAATAATTTGTTCTTTACTTTGATTCAAATCTACCCTTACTATATTCCTCTACACTTCCTTCTTGCTTAAGGTTGTGTAGGTCTTTATAGAGTGATTGGGTGTAGTTGAAAGGAAGAAATTGCTCGCAAAGCTTTTCTTCATCTTATCCCAACGCTTGATCTTGACTTTACCGCTTCTTTGGTGAGAAATTTGCAATTTTTCCTACCAAGCGGAAGCTCTCCCTTTAAGGTGAATAGCAACTAGCTTTACTTTCTTTTCATCCATAAATTTATAATCATCAAACACCCTCTCAATAGTGCAAAGCCAATCTACAAAGTCTTTCAATTTGAGACTCCCTTGAAATTCTAGAATTTCTACCTTGAAGTTGTAGTAAAGCTTTGACTCATTTCTTTCCGCATAAAGCCTACCCCTTGGAGGAACTCCAAAAGGGTTCTCAAAATGAGAATGAGAGTCATCAGACTCATCAGTAGCCTTATGAGGAGGCTACATACACTGCACCACCTTCGTAAGTGACATAACTTGTCACCTTAATTCGACAATCTCATCTCCTCTCTTTATATTTTGATTCCATCCACCATTCCTCCCCACCAAAAGGTTGGCTTTAACTCCTTCCCTAACATCCATTTGATTCCCCCTTATTCCATCTCTTCTTCCTCTCCTTCTTTGGGCCATTAGAAACTTCACAATCTTTTTAAAAAATTGGGAATAGCAGCAACAACACAAGTGATCAAATTAGTGATATTTTGCGGTAGCAACACATATTTGATTGGCACAAGGAACTTAGATCTATATTCTATGATCTTGAATGGAGGGAGGAAAAAGAAAAGAAACAAAAGGAGATCCATGACTCAAATGATCTAATTAATAGGGAAAAGAGGACCAGATCTGCGCTTTGATACCAAATGATGGAAATCAATATCAAATAATTGAGAACTTGAATTAGAATTGCCTTAAAATTAAGAATCAAAACTGGAATTATAGAAAAAATAATTGGAAAAACAGAGTTTTTGCCCAGATCTGAAACCAAGTTAAGTTTACATCAAAAAACTGATTTTACTTTTACATAACAAGCCTATTTATAATCTTTAATTATTACGAAATAAGTTAGCTTAATAGTTACATCTAGGCAGACTATCACAATGTAAGTCAAAGTTGAAATTAATGAGAATACATAACTGATCTAAGAAGTCAAAATAAGGAGCTGACTGGCTACCCTAAGAGGTCAAAAGAGTGGCTGGCTTGTAGAGAGTGGCTGGTTATCAGTCCTAAGAGTAGATGGTGGCTTCATCACAAATACATCACATTTTCCATCATAACGGTTTGTTTTCAAGGATTTGCATCATATTTACATATTATTCTGCTAACAATGTTTTGGATTTACGAATTAATGGGAAAAACCTCCTAAGGATCAATACGAATAAATACTTGGCTGATATCTTACATATTTGCTTAAGCCTTGGGTGTGTTGTACTGCTGTGTGTCATAACTCATAGTCCCATAAGTCCTGTTAAAAAAAACTCTTACATATTTGTTTTAAAAGACTACAAAAACGACATAAAAAGTAATGTGAAAAGTCAGTAACTCTTAAAATAAGCAATTTTTAGGACAAAAAATCAACAAACAAATCTTTTGTTCACGCCTGAGGTCTTGTGAGGAAAAATTATTGTGTGCATGAGCCAGAGGAAATAGGCATTTTGAGCTGGTCAGCCATGGTTGTAAGGAAATCTGTAGAGAGCTAATCGGGTGATACGGGTCCACTACTAACTGGGTTTGATTTTGTTGATCCCCCAACTTTGTGCAAGGAAAATTGAATTTGATAGTACTGTGATGGATTTGAAGTTTTCCTTCAAATAAAATATTAGCCGCTGTCAAACATTATTGCCCAGTGGTTTTCCACAAATCATAGTCGCTTCTAGAATTGAATTGTGCACAATACTGCTGCTCGGTTTTTATTTATTTATTTATATTTAAAGGAAAAAGGAAGGTGCAAGAACAGTGCTCAGACATATTATTGTAAAATAAAGAGAGACATTTCCAAAACATGGCCAAAAGATCAAAAACTTTCAGTTAGTCTTATAGGATTCAGTTCTGTGAGTTATAATTGAAGTTCCTTTCACTATCAGATGGACCTGTAAATATCTTTGTTCTAACATCAAGTAAAGCTATTCATTCTAAGTTCCAGTTATATAACTCAATCATGGAAATGGTTAGCAAGAAATAACAGCTACAATTTGTATGATATTAAGAGTACTACTAAATTTGACTTCTCCAAGTGGTATTTCAAGACTACAAAAAATATTTGAAAAAACCTAGGGGCTAGAAAAATTTTAACGACTTCGTCACAACCCCTCACCAGCATCATGTTACAGGACCCTTCGAAGCTCATCTGCCATCCCTTGCAAGAGAACAGGTTTTCGAATAACTCCACTTATTCCGATTTGTAGGCATCTCTCTAACACATGTTCCTCAGCACTTGCTGTTAGGGCTATAATTAATGGCCAATTCTGGCTGCGAAATTTTCGGATTCTTAATGCCAGTTCAAACCCATCCATCTCAGGCATATGAAGATCCAAAAGAACAATTTGGAAAGAATTTTCAGCAGCACTAAGGGCACTCAGGCATTCAAACCCAGACGAAACTGCAGTAACATGACAACCTAGCTTCTCAAGCAGTTTCTTTGTCACAGTCCTGTTTACACCATCATCATCAGCTAGTATGACCTTAAGGCCTTTAAACTGCGAGTTGGAATTTGGCTCTGAAGAACTTCCATGAGCAAATATGGCTCTTCCAAAAGATGGTCGGGTTTGGAACCTAAGAACAAGTGTCATGCTTTGTGCAAAACCCAACAAGTTCGTCGATATCCATATATTACCTTGCATCATCTGCAGATATTTTTCCATAGAAAATTCAAAAGTTAATAAAACTACTCTTAACATGAAAGTTACAAATATTATAATCTTTCCTCCAAAGCAACGTAAACGCTAATGCATCACAGTTACTTCAAAATAAATAAATAGAGGAGGAAAGGCAATGATATTCCATCATAGTTTTTTTTTTTTTTTAAGACAGGGAAGTACAGGTCATCATAGCTTTTTACCTGGTTAAACCCTGGACCCATGGAACACGCACATCACACAGATCAGGTAAGTCATTGGCTTTGCCAATAGGACGTTGCCTCTATAAATTGTTCCATCATAGTTTTAACAAGTGAAAATGTATAAGTGATGCAGCACAAGTTAAATAAAATAAGCTTAGGAATCAATACCTAGGCTTGTTTGGAATAAGCACCCAACATAATCTAAGAATCAACAGTTAGGGTTGGTGGGAGTCAACACTAAGCCATTAGGAAATTTACAACTACAATTTTATTCATCAACTTTTCTCCAAAAGAGTACAATAGCATGCTTATATAGACTACTACAATTAAACCTTAATCCTAACTGTCTTGGGCAAAACACAATTATTGAATTATAAAAATAACCTGAATCTAGGAAATTAAATAAAATACTAATTAACTAATAATGTGACCTGAAATAAAATCCAATAGACTAATAATAAAAATACAACTGACTTCTAAACTTAAATAAAACAAAATTGTTTCTGTGCTCCCTACATCATTCTCCCTTGTTAAAGAAAACTCAACCTCAACTTTTAAAGTGTCTAAGGATAAGAACTCTTACACTTGATAGTTGCACCAACTCTTGAAACACCTTTGGTGACACTAAGAACAAAGAACATTTTTGTTCCATCATTTCATTAAATTTGTCTAGAATAATAAAATCAACAAGGGTTGAGTAGCAGATGCATCAAACGCATTTTTCACAATATATAAACCCTCTAATTCTTTGCTCTCTTGTTGAACTTTCTCTTCATCAAATTGTAGGAAATCTTTCTTCTCAGTGATAAGTATTATACCTGACTTTCGAACATGCTGTATTAAGTCGACTACACATGGTTCACGTATTCCAACTCATAGTTTAGGCACAATGGTATATTTTTCTTACAAGCCTAGCACTGTCCATTCTCATAACCAATCAACGAAGGCTTTTGGATCTAGGCAACTGTCAAAAGAAGGTGCTTTGACCCTGATACTTCCTACCACTCTTTCATTGGCATCCCTAAAGTCCCTAGGGTCAACATAATTAGGATAGCCATTACCTCTATTCAAATTTCCCTGACAATTTTGCCTAGGGAGCAGAGCATTTTAACATTCATATCTTAACAAGGGATCAACTGTCTCACCACTAAATCTACAAATGCAACACCAACCTGCTATAATAATGTTCCTTTTAATAAGATTATCTACCATCAAAATCTTTCCTAAGGCAGATGTCCAAAATAAAAAAAAAATAAGCGACAACCTTCCATGGTACCTTAGCACCCCAAATACTCTTCCAAGGGAAATAAAAAATAGCATTAAACCCAAAATAGCTAACCATTAAAATCATCGTCTCAATTTAACCTCCAAAACCTCTTATCAGCTGCAGCTCTGTATGATGGGAGATTCGAAGAAAGCAATTCAAGGAAGGAATCCGCCAATTCTAATTCCCAATCTTGAAAAGCACACACAATTCTTAAATTCCAAGCTTGAACCACTCCTTCCTCCAAAATGACCAAGGAATAATCTACCATAGCATTCTTATCCTCAACATGGAACACAGATCATGAAAAGGTCTTTTAAGGCAACCTCACCACACCATACATCAAGCCAAAAGTGGATCCTCCTAATGTCCTCGCCCTTATTAAAACCAGAAAACCACTCCCAACCATTCATAATATTTTTAGCTTCTCCAATCTTTTAGCTGTATAAATAGGAATGGTAAAAGGGAAAGGAAGTAGATAGGAAGACTATATAAAGTACTCTTACCTAGGCTTTTCCCATATTACAAGTATATTTCTTCCAACTTGCCAATGTCCTTTCCATTCTCTTAATAATAGAGTTACACAGCAAGTGAGCCTTAAAAGATGGCCCTGTAAAAATCTGAGATAAGTTATGGATAAATAGCCCCCAACACATCTAGTTCCTCTACAACATTAACCTCCCCCATGGGTACCAACTTACTCTTAATCAATGTTCCAACCTAATATAGCTTTGAAGCAAAAGAAAAACTCAGGGAATGTATCTCAATTGAAAAGGGATGGTCTTTATAGCAAAAAGCAAGCAGGAGACCAACATCACACTATTATTATTATTAGGTCCCACCTGAAAACCAGATGATTGCCTATCTTCCATAGTTCTTGATGGAATACCACTAAGAACCTCCATAACCAAAAAACAAAATGGAGGTTGGAACATAGTAATGCGTGTGAGTAGTCGTTGGAGCATTGGAGAGTCAACTTTCTTCATTCCGGACATTCTTGAAATTGAGATAATCATCCGTGTCATATCTTAGAAAGAACACCATGTTTCCTTTGTAAATATTCATCAGGCACAACAAGGACAACAGGGAACTGGATTACAAAAGAAATCCCTCTGAAAGAACACCATGTTTCCTACGTATGTATTCACTAGGCAAAACAAGGACAACAGGGTACTGGATTACAAAAGCAATCCCACTGAAAAAAATGTTAAATTTACATCTTGGCCATCTGACGGCCAACAATATGCTTTGGGTTTTGAATAGAAGAGTAAGAACTACTCTAAACTTCATACAAAAGTGCACAATCCCAGACTCAAACCTATAGGGGTAAAAGATGTCCCAAGAAAAACACCTATAGGGGGAAAGAGTCCTGTAAAGCTTAATAGAAGTAGAACTTTTTTATAAAAAAATAGTTCAATATACAACCCACGCACCCATATGGGATTGAACCTATGTCATCCCCAAGGATCATTGACATGAAATAGAGAATTAGAAAATGTAGCATGCTACCACATTGGTTGGAGGAATAAACGCAACATTTTGAACTAGAGATGGTACAAGTTTGTCAATCAAATATAAACATGACTAGAAACCCCCACAGAAAGAAAATGGTTCATTGCATTCAACAATGATCCATCATAGGTCAATTTTTCTATGTGCCAAAACGAAAATTGCAATGAATTGAAATAGTTATAATTGGTTTTGTTGATATCACTTGCATTGCAGTAATCAATAAAGCAGAGTAAATAAATGAAACAAAAATAGACAAAACAATAAGAGAACCCACCTGCACGAGCTTTTTGCACATGCTGAAGCTCAGGCCCTCCTTAACTTCATTGCTGTTGTGCCTTCTACTAGCATAATTTAATGCTGAGATTGCTCCATCTGATTGAGAACCTTTCTCACTAATCTCAATTTCAAACTTTATATAAATATGCTCCCCTGGCATGGTTGGTCTCCACATTCCCAACATTTTATCATCCTTGTCCTCAATGTCACTATCCCGAAAAACCCGAAAGATGACAGTGCCCTGCCCATCATAGACATTCAGTAGATACCCAACCATATGCAAAATCACTTGAAAAGCCCTTCTCTCGTCACCTATCACCTGATCAGGCAAAGAACTCTGAACATTAATCTCAAAACCCAAGCCTTTATATACACACAAGCACTTTGCAAGACACGAAGCTTCCTTGATCATGGAACGTAGCCCAAAAGGCCTCATCTCTAAAGGAACCTTCCATTATCATTTGCTGAAATTTCCATCACATCATTTATCAAAGTTGAGAGAACCTTGCTGGTTTTCACCATCGTATCAGCCATAATCCTCTGTTCAAAGCTCATGTTATCCTCTTGAAACATTGAGAGTAGGCCCAGGACTGTATGCATTGGCCTCCTCATTCCATGACTCATCACCTTTTGAAAGGAGTTTCTTGCCTGGCTTGCCATCAATGCATTCTTCTTAGCTTGTTGCAATGCACGGTTTTTTTCACCCAGTTGCTCTCTCATTACCTGAGATTCTTCAAGGACTGCAGCATGAGAGAGAGCCACAGCCACCTGGTCAGCGACCACATCCACTATCTCCATTTCATGATAACTCCAAACTCTATTGTTTGCCACTGGGAGAACCAACACCAGTACTGCATAACTGGTTTCCACCAATTCTGGTGTCCCCCCTTTGAAATTTGAAACTCGAAGCATCGGCATCCGAATTGCTGCCACAGCCCCTGATTCACAAGAACCACCACTGCTTGCAGCACCTAGTGCTGACTCAGGCCTTAGAATCCTCACTCCCTTGCTCCCTCTTATCTCTAACACATCCGGGTCATTGATTGGGATAGAACTGCGGTAATTCCGTGAGGAACTTGTCTTCAACTCGTGGGTCAAATTCATCTCTGTTCTATTCTCATTTGGCATCCAAACCGCACAATTTTGCAAATCCAAAGTCTTGGAAAGTTCAACCAGTGTTGTGTAAAGTATAGTATGCTTATCAAGTGACTTTCTGATTTCTCTGGTTAACATTCGTACGTGCAAACTCGCTTCCTTCTGTTTCTTCATCATTCCAACCTCTTGATCTAATTCCATCACATTTTGTCTCAAAAAAAGCTCCCTTACTTTTACTTTAAGAAGGAGAGGAATCAGAGTCAAAAGAGTAATTGCAGTTGCACATGAAACCAAGGCAGTGAGAAATTTGGCAATGGTAAGAGAAAGCATCAACTGGAATGAATGTTGGCCATAATAAGTCCATCCATTGAGCAAATGGGTCAATCCACAGAGGACTATAAATGCTATAAACTGTAGGAGTACCCATTTAAATGGAAAGTTTGAGCAGCTAACAAAGTAAAGAAGCTCAATTGGGATCGAGAAATATGCCACTGCAATCAAGAAATCACTCACTCTTTGGCACTCTAAAATGCTTTGTATGCTCCACAAGCCCTCGTCATCGCAGTTACAGTTATCATCGGCAGCAACAGAGAAAATCATATAAGAAATGAACAATCCAAGAGCTAATGCTCTTAACATTGCTCCCAAATGGTTTCTTGTTTAATCCAATTTTCTAAAAGTACTCACATCCCAAACCCCGAATCACAAAAACTGCAATAGCATACATTCAACTAAAGCCCTTGAAGTATGCTCCAATTCTGAATTCTGACTCCCTCCCCAAAGCAGAACTCCTCAATGAAAAACCAACCTAATCCATATCACAGAAACTCAACTGCAACATTTTATTATCTGAATTTTACTAAGCTAGTTTTGTCAAAAAAGTTAAATACCTATCTAATAGATCCAAAGATCTAACACAACCACTTATGCAGAACCTGTAGTTTCCCTACGAACTTGGGTTTTCACATTTTTAATACTAGTTTATATTTCCTTTTGAGTTTTATGATAAAAAACATTTCCATTTTCCCTACTGTTAAACCCCACATAACCAAAACAAGCAATCAAGAATCAAAGTTGAAACTACCCAACTTCAATCTATCAAAAATATCTAAAAAGAAACAAAAAAAAGAACAGAAACAAAAATGTTTCCAAATAAAAAAGGGTATCTAGAAAAAGCACTAACCTTGTAGCTCCTGTGGCAAAAGCCAACTTCAAAGTTCAAACTTTGACTTACTACCAAATCAAATTCAAAAACTAGACAAACTCAACCACTTTCTTCAACCCAGTGGCAAAATCTTCACAGAGAAAACCAGGTACAAAGCAAATGAAGGACTATATATCAAAGAAAACAAAGTAAAAAGCCAACACAACTATATCCTATCCTTCTTGAATTACATATCCCTATGTGCTTCTCTTATAAGGAATAAATAAAAGGAAAAAAAAAAACAGAAGAAGAAGCAATAGAGTTTGTCTTTTTTTTTTTTTTTTGTTGATAAACAGCAATAGAGTTTGTCAATTCATATAACTAACCAATCTTTTATTTTCTCCCTGTCTCTTCAACCTTTACAGCTTCCAGAGAATAAAACATATTGTAAATGTAGACACAAACAAGAAAGAAAAATACTAGGTAGAATGAGAGAAAAAACAGTGAGAAAACCGTGTCTGAAAAGCTATTTTTAGAGAGAGAGAGAGAGAGAGGGTTTAAGAAGGTGGGAGTGGGGCCCAGAGAGTTTACATGAAGAGAACCTAGACGTTCTCTTTCATTGATTCCCTTGCATTCCTCGTGAGAACCAATACCCCCCATAATATAATACTACTAAATAAAGCTATATATATATATATATATATATATATATATATGTGTGTGTTTCATTTTATTATTTTATTAAAATTACTTTATTCTTTTTTGACTCTTATTTTTATTTATTTATTTATCATGTCCTTGTGTTTCCGAAAGAGCTTTATGTATTATTTTACGTCCTTTTTTTTAATCTTTTTATAATTAGATGATCAAAATGGTATGGAATATTTAATACACTGCAGCACTCTTATACGGGTGTATTTAAATACCATTTATTACTAAAAATTTTAAAGATGAATCATAATATATGTATTTATATATATATATATAATAAAATAAAAATAAGAATCTTGACAATAAGTCACTTTACACCATGACGTAAACTTTAGATGATTTTGTCAATCTATGTTTAGGATGTATTTGAATACCGTTATTTTGTTGAAATTGAAAAATTATTATTGAAAGCACTGTAAATAAAAGTAAAAGTTAGTTGAAATAGTACAGTAAAGTCAATAAATAGTATAAAAAAGTGCAATAAAATTTAAAAATAGTAATAAAAATAAACTAGTGAAATGATTTTAATTTTTCATTATTGTCCAAACGCAGACTTAACGACTAACTTCATCTTGACTACGAGTACCCTTCTAGCCCTTTGGCCAATCCATTCTTTTTCTCTATAAACCTTATAAATAAGTTCAGTACTAAAATCAAAGATTGAGACAAACAGTGACAGTTGGCAAAAATAAAAATAAAAACAAAAATTAGTGGGAACAAAATGAATACATTGTTCTACCAGGAAGCATTGACGACACCGATATGACAATGCCATTTACTGAAGCCAACCTTTTCGTTGTTTTTGTTGTTGACTCCTTCGGTGATCCCAAGGTCATCAGAGATCCTTACTGCACCGTCTATCGCTTATTAATTAAAGTCATGTCTTGGAAATTCGATTTCTAAGCGGACACTTGCCTTGTGAGCTGCTGTTACATAAGTACAATTTTACGTAAAATTATATTTTAAAAACACAAATTTATGAAAATGTTGTTCTCCAAAATATATTTTTCCATGGGCGTCATTTTTAATAATTAAAAAAATTATCAAAACTTTTCAAAGTTAGAAAATACAATTTATAATTGAAGTTAAGAAAAACTCAAATTTCTTTTTTAATTACAACATATTAGGGGGAAAATAAATTGTTTATAGTATTGCTCCTTGTGTTTAATACACACTTGTTTTTTTTCCAGCCTAAAGGCTTGCTTGCTTATGGAATGACCGTTAGGAAGTGTGGCAGTTTTTTTTTTGCTGAATGAATTAGGAAGTGTGGCGGTTGGTAATCTATCTATACTATTATTTAAGAGAATTTTCATGTTTAGACTGATTTTTTTTTTTTGTTCTAAATTATCCTTGCATTCTTATGTTTAAGTAGAGACAAAATTAAAAAGCAATCCGGTAAAAATACAACTTTAACTTCCACTAAAACATTACTTAAAAAATAAGGTCACTCTCACTGTTTTTAAAACTGGACCGGACCGGCCGGTTCGACCTGATTCAGTCCGGTCCGGTTAAAAGACTCAAAACCGGTCAATAATCGAAGTTGAACCGGCAATTTGGAAAAAAATTGTTCGATGCCCGATTCAGTTTTTAAAACCATGGTCACTCTTCTGTTGATTTTCAAATTTATTTATCCACTTATATAAAGATAATAAAAAAATTATAAAAAAAACTCAAACTTCTACTAAAATATTGCCTAAAAAATAGGATTACTCTCTTATTGATTTTTAAATTTATTTATCCAATTATAAATTAGATTCTCAAAATAAAAATTATATATATAAAATAAATAAAAACATAATTTTTTTTTTTTTTTGCTACTACCGCTTAAAAAAAAAAAAAAAGTCTGCACTTCGATAAATAAGGTGGGCAATGCTACGGTGCTTTGCTTTGGGAAACTTAATGGAGTTAGACTAGCCACGTGGAGCACGTGCGGCTGATATCCATACAGGTGTTACTCTGTGGAGTGACGATGTGACATATATTTATTTATTTATGGTTTGCCTGTATAATATAAATTGGTCAGATTGGATTAGTCAAATCAACTAATTAAAAGGTTTTGTCAAAAAAATATATAATAATATTTTAATTATTATCAATTTTATTAATTTATTGATACAATAATTGTTTTTTGGGTTGAATGATACAATAATTATTATCATAGCAACTTACAAATTTTTATTATAAATTTAACATTAATTTTTTTTAACATAATTGTTTGTTGCTCCAAACCAATCTTGAGCACAGTCCATATCATTTTCGAATCCAAGAGATGAGTGGTTACACGTGGTAGAACTATTTTATTATTCTGACAAACTGACTAATCCAACCAAAATTGGATTTGATCTCTGGCCAAAAGAAGAAAAAAATTAAAAAAAAATTAAGACAATTTAAAGTTTGCCAAACCCAAATTTCAATTTTATTTTTTATGTGAGACAGTGCCTAACTATAGGCAATAGCCTAGAAATATGTAAATCTTAGGGATTAGGAATAGGATTCAGATGGTGCATATATTTTAAGAGAAAACTTCAAACTTAATAATATAATCCATTATTACACTCTCTCATGCGGTTTTTGGAAATGGCATACATGTTATTGGCAACATTCCTGCCAGTAGAGGAAATAGTTTATAATCGGCATGCTATATAGCGTTATCCAATTTTAGAATAGGGATTAGGGTTATCTGTTTTTTTAATTCGGGCGAATTGTGTTGGATTTTTTTTTTTTTTTTGAAGCTCAAATTCGTCATTTTACTCATTTTATTTTTCGTATAAAGTGCGTAATCTCAAGATGGTTCAATGATATCGAAATATTTCATAATTTAAAACATTATTAGAGAGTGCATGGCAAATTATGGAAGCATTAATGATCACATTAAGGCTGTGTTTGTATTAGCATAAAAATGTTTTCTCAAAAATATTCTTTTTCATTTTTGGGTGTTTGGCCCAATTGAAAATATTGGTTAGACCAAAAATGATTTTCAAATTAACAAAAAAAAAAAAGAAAAAAAGAAGAAGAAAGGCTTCACAAGGGCGTAACTTGTTTTATGCCTCTTAGGAAGCATAAAACAATTTCTACCTCACCTGAGGAAACCCCTCCTTCAATCAAATTACACAAGCCAAAGTTAGAAACCTTTGCTGCACCACCCTACTATCAAGATCGTTACTCTTTGTCATCATCGAGTTTAACAAACCAACGGTCAAACCCATAACTGAAAAGTGGGTTCCAATTATTTTAATTTGTTAAGTTTCTTATTGTCGAATAACGAGAAATGAGTTTGAATCTCATGTATACTAAAAAATCAATTAGTGTCTTGTTCTAATGATAAAATGTAATCATTTTGAAGCGGATGCCATAAGTTCTAATCAATTGTCACTTTATATATATAGTGAAATTGAATAAATTAAGACATCACAATTCTTGTTCACATGTTGTATTTGGGTGTTACCCAAGTAATTTGTGTTTGTAAACATAAACATTAATTTATTAATCAAATCAAAGTTGTATTCTAGATTACCAAAAATCAAATCAAAGTTGTATTCTAGATTGCCAGAATTAAATATACATAGAAGTTAAATTCCACAATTATTTAGTCCAAATACATTAGCATAAATAGCATGTTTTACAACTTGTTTTTATTTTTTTATTTTTCTTCTTGATCAAAACATTCGAAAAGCCCTCTATAGGCTATAATTTTATTTATATTGATTTAGTGGCCAATATGGTATAGTTTTGAACAATTTGGTCAAAGCACTCAAAAACAATAACCCAAGCACATTGTATATAATAAATAGTTCATTACAAAGATTATATATATATTTTATTTAATAAATAGATCGTGTTAGATAATTAAATATAAATATAAATACTGAATATTGAATATTATTATCAAAATAAACACTTACAAGAAATAGTGATAGAAACAAGTATTTCCAAGCATGGAAGAATGAAGAATACAAAAGTAGATAGCTAAGGAAGTAAGAGAGAATATGAAAACTAAAATTTAAGTTATAACTACAAATGAAGAGAAGCAGGCTTTTTATAGGCAGAAACATGCCGTATTTGAATAGTATGAATTACATATGAATAGTAAACAGTATATTTGACTTTTTTACTATTCAATTCACTAAGTTAGATCCACCGAAAATAGGGTATATACTATAGATGAACAGTGTCATGTCAGGTGACAACAGTAATAATTTCAACAATTTTGTCAATATATATGTGTATGTGTGTGTGTATATATATATATATATATATATAAAAGAGAGTTTGAGAAATAAGAGTTTTTATTTTCAAAACAATAGAATTTACTTTGGTACATTCCTAAATTGTTGGGTTTACAATAAAGTTTTCAAAAAAGAAATAGACGGTTGGACTTCCATTCCCATTTGTGCAGCATTCGGTAATGTCAATGTGGGCTTTGCATAAAAAGGGTGCGGGGGACTGATAAGCCCAAAATAGGCGTACCTACATAGGTCAACCGAGTAGTTTGGTCAACACCTACAATGCTCAACCACATAGGTCAGTCAACACCCACTCCACTCGGCCACTTAGCTCGGCCAGTGCTGGTCACGTAGGTCGGCCTACACCAATGCTTGGGCCTTGTACCTAACATCGTCAAAGATCCATAGATCCCTTCATTTTGGTTAGATCATCTTTAAAAAATAAAGTATCCCTTCATTTTGTTTAGGAGGCTCCGATAGTCAAAGTCAGAAAACCAGAGGAGAATATGGTTATAGAAACTAATAGTGCATTGGGCTTATAGAGCACGAGGGAAAGGTTCCTGATAGAAAATTGCCCCAAAACCAGGCAATAGCTTTGCTAGTTGGTCATCCTTTAAGTCGATTGAGAGGATGTGTCAAAGTGATAGTCTAAGGTCTTCTTTTTTAGTAGGTGACCAGTTCCATTGTGTCCCCAAATTTCACCCACATACACAAATCTAGATCTATTATGGGTAAAAACAGCTTAAATATAAGATAGCATATAGCTAACAAATTATTTATCTTAGACTAACGACAAAATAGCCATCCACCCAATATGCAATTAGGCCATGAGCAATGGAGGCAGGAAAATATTGAAACAAAATGCACAAGCATGTGATTCTCAGAGGATATAACCTCTCATGGATGGTGCATACTATAAACAGCATTAGCTGATTGAGTTCCGGAATACATAGATATTATACATCTATCTACGGAAAAAAACAGTGCTTTCGAAGCCCAAATGTAATCCTCAATCTGGAAGTTGCTCGTAGTCCCCATTTTCTGGAGATTGGTGTGCTCCACGACCTGTCCTTCCTGCAAGAGAAAGCAACAATTTTCAGTGTCTGTATCTGTATCTATCTGTGTTTAGAGGAAAATGATACCTGTCAATTCATAACCGGCAGCAGGACCACCCCTCCAATCTGTGGGCCGTGAAGTTGTCACATGCATGGCCCGAGGCTGAATCATGAAATGACTTCCAGATGAGTCAACAGCTGAGTGGAAGCCTATACTTGATACTGATGCCCCACCAACTGGTGATGCCATTCTACTGGCAGAAGCATCAACTTTCATACCCGCATTGACATCTTTCTTGGTGTCGAGCATAAATGTACCAACAATAACCTGTGGATGCAATTAACTAGTAAGTCAAAGAACTGATTATCAACAAACAGAAATAATTGCTATGAACTTGGGCCCAAAAAAAAAAAAGGAATCGTTTAATGCTTGATGACATGACAATAACTATTTCAAAAACTTGGCAACATTCAAAACACGAGATTAAATGAAAGGCGCAATCAGCTACCCCACCCCCTCTTGTGTGCACATGCAGAGACACAAAAATGGCTAAATCTTAGCTAATAGTTGTGCCTTACAGTATACGTTAGAACCATTTTTTTCATTCAAATAACAATTTACTACAGTACCTGTACTGGGCCTGCAGCTTTTAGTGGTCCACCGACACCTCCTCCAATAATTTGGCCATCTGTACTAGATAGACAAATGCTGAGCCCTCCAGTTCTCCCTCCAAGCTCAGTACGTACATAAGATCCAGACAGTGAAATAATCTCGAACCGACCCTAATATTGGGTATTCAGGAGAGTTATACTTTGACAGAGCCGTAAAACAAGTTGTAAAGTAAGAAAAAACACTTAATTTATCAGATTCTCCAGCAGGCAGCAGTAAGGGATTAACCAGATGAAAGAGCAACCTTTTAAGAAGCTAGTTGACAAGAATATGACCATCTGAGATATTCTGGCACACAATAAATATCCATTTCAGTTTTTTGGTGGTTAGTCTTACAACCAGCTGTTCTAGCCAACCGCAATCAAATGACTAGATTGGAAAGTAGAAGGCAGTCGCGACAAATTTTCATACACTGTCAATCCAAATTACTGGATCAGCACCATTAGACCAACATTAGAATTAGTGACCAAATATTTCAACTTCCCGAATATCATCTAATGTCCACTTTAGGATCTTCATAGAGCTGATATTTAATTACAATTTAATTGATAACTTAATTCCACACAACCATCGGGAGTTCACATGCAATAAAAATGCTAAGTATCTTGGTTCACATCAGAAAGGAATTGATCCTGTTTTGTTTCATGTAGAATTGAAAAAGACAAGTTGGTAAAGTAATATGGAAACATCACCAAAATATCAACTAAAACCCTGATGATTTTATTCAAAAAAATTTTAGATCAAAATACCTTAATCAAAAACTGTAAGAATAAATTGTGTGTTTCAAACCCTCTTCAAAACAAAATGCCTTATTCCAAACCCTAATGCTTTTAGCATGGCTACGCCTTATTCTAAACAAGAACTAAATTCCATGATGTTGAGCCTCATTCTAAACAAGCAATAAAATTTTACAAGGTTAAGCCTCATTTGAAGTCCCGTGTGACGTAGAGCTAAAATAAAATCTTTCTACAAGGATGTCCAAAGTACAGATGGCCTACACTCGAGCATCACATTCATCACCACTGAAATTATATTTTCATAATATCATAACATTTCACCCCTAATAATTTACATTATATGAAGGTAATCTTGAACAACATTGTATTCTTAAAGGCAAACATCTTTGTAACATAGAATTGGTATTCAACATTATTCCACCAATCAATAAAATGTTCAATTCATGTCAATGACCTTTTGGTCAGACAGCACCTCACTTAAAATGTATAAAAAAAACATGTTCAATTCATTTTAAGCCCTATTGTTTTTGTTTAAAACCAGATTTAAAAAGAGAGAGAGAGAGAGAGAGAGAGAGAGAGAGAGATAAGATACATGTAATAGATTACATGCACATAGATACTTCCTTCTAAGCTAAAACTCACTTATCACCAAAGGGCTTACTGTTGAAAACTGGACCATATAAGGTCAATCAGGAAAATTTAGGCATAGCTATATGCATGCACATGTCAACAAAAGATGTTTCCTCTCAACTTTTTCCTTTATTCATTTTCATAAGACCGTGCTATTATTACTATTATTTTCCTTTCCCATTTTTCTGCCTGAATAATACAAAAACCCTCAACACCACAATTCTCCACAATAAATTGAACCCAAAACCTTACCTTTGAAAGGAGAACTATACTTGGGCAACAAGGCCATTGCTATAACATTCAACTAACCTACAACATACACAATGTGGGCACCACCTTTTTATTTTCCTTTAATGGCAAGAATAGGACTATAGTTATTTGACTTTCACTATAATTATCTTCCGGTACCTTCTACGCTGTGAAGGACCCAACCTTGAGTTTTGTCAAAGATTATGTTCGTGTGCATGTGCAAGTGTGCGCGTGCACTCATGGAATTTTTTTTTTTCCTATTTGAGTACTTTCCATATGCACCTATGTTTTCAATTAAGTTCAATTGCATCAAACATTAAAAGAAAACTAACAATTTGTCATAGAAAATTGTTTTACCTCATAAGTAATATTGCCTCCAGAAGTTGCTGGCTGTCGCAGAGAAGCATTAGAAATTGAACCAGATGCTGACAAAATACATATTTCACGCTTACTTTGTTGCATGAACATCATAATCTTCTGTCCCACATCCTAGCAAATGCATCAATATATTGTGTTAGGAGCAAACAGCCAAAAACTGAAACATATCATCCAAATTAACTATTATCTATAAAATATCAGTATCCAACAAGCAAGGCAAGGATAATTATCAAGGACAGATATAAATCTGATACTGAGACACAACCATAAAATATTTTAAAAACAGAAATAAAATAAAATAAAAGGCAGGGGGTGAGAAGGGGGGGGGGGGGGGTGGGTGGGAATCCAAGCATGTTAGGTCATTCAGTGCAAGGACAAAGTCCAAAAAACAAAAACTCCATCCTAGATGAACAAGTGACAATATTAAGATAAAGATGTATAATATATTTTCAACCGCAAAATAAAACTCAGAGGAGCTGCTACCATGTATATTCAACTAGATCTGGTTTCAGCCCTTTTCATAAAGCAAAAGAATGCATCTTTTACTTTTGATTGGCTCATTCATAACAGTTGCATCCCCCCCCCCCCCCTCTTCCAGTATTCAATTGTCCTATGGAAAGCAAGGCCAGTAGGTCCCACATTACACATGGTCCAATCAAAAGTAAAAGAATGGTTATTATAAAGGACCAAAGCTGTGCCCTATTCAAATGAATTTGAGATAAGTTTAGAAATAAGAAAACAATTCTTCCAGTGATAGTTCAAATCAGCAGCTTTTCCATACAAAGAGGATAGATCAACAAATGGGGTGAAGGCAAACCAACGATCAGATTGCAATTATCAAAACTATGAAACCCCTATAAGAATGAAAGACATTTTAATACACTAACACAATAACAGTTATCATCCAAGAACCAACTATAAAATTTAATATCAACTTGAACAAAATTCACCAAGTACTAATCTCCTTAGAGAAGGTTAAGGTGATCACTTCCCTTTTTCTTAACTTCTTCTATCAGATTAAGTCAAAACATGCATAATAGTTAATGTAAAATTTGCTGCAAAAAATTTTGTCTATACAATATTTTATTTCTCTCTCCCGTCTTACTTTGATAATTTCTACACAACTTATTATAGTATTTAGCTCACAAAATTAGTATATCAAAACTAAATGAACCATTCTCTATCTGACTTCTCAATTGAATTAAAGAATTTCCAACCTCAAGACCTTCACCATCATTGTCTCCAATGGTATTCTAAGTCACCTTCATCATCATCTATCATAATATATTCCAACAATTTTTGTAATGTTTGTGTTTTCTCTTATTTGTCATCTTACCTCAAAGCACTACCTAGTATTCGTAGTTTATTACTTTTAGTTATCCAAGCCCTTCAGTACATAGCTATTATGGGGCAGTAACACTATTCATCATTCATTCCTATCAAGTGTTCCAAAAATATACTTAAATTCTAATGCAGCTTTATCATGATCAATTAGGGATCGAATTGATTGATGCACATGATTGTATTTAATTTAGTCTGTCATTTCTACATACAGTTTGAATCCTTGGTTGCTGTGAATATCAATCTCATTGTGCATCTGATCAAAGATATCCATTCCTGTCAATTACATTAATAATTGATTTCTTTTCCTCTTAAATTATTATTTATGTCTTTACAAATCATGAGCTCATTTGGAGGCAAATGCTACACAGAGGAGCCAAATTAACCAAAACCAATCAACAGGAGAAGTAAAACACCATGGAATACTGCATGTACTTATTTCCAACCCCAATTAAAAATAAAAAAATAAAAGATGACTTCCAATTGAAAAATACCCGGAAACCCAACAACATTTTCAGTTTACCTTCAGAATAATGACCATTCAGACTTTAAAAGAAAATTCTCATACAAAATTGAATCCAAACTACATTAAGTATAATTTAAGCAGTAACAGGTATCTATAACATTTTTATCAATAGTTACAGTGGGGGGGGGGGGGGGGGGGAAGGGGGATTTGAAAACTGGACATATTTGTTGAAAACACCAAGAGGTGTCAATTGAACTACAAGGCTCTTGGCAATAGGTATATATAACAAATAAAACATCAGTTACAGAACCAGAGAGGAAATGCTAACCAGCATCCAGAAATCTCCAAAAATTAATTATAACACATTATTATTATTATTTTTTTGTTGGTAAAAATGATAACACATTAACACTAACAAGACGGTACTTCTTTACACTGTCTAGTAACTAACCAAAAGTTTGAACCAAAGATATCAGAATCACATTTGGGTAAACTGGTAGTCTTTGAAGCAGGAGTTAAGTAGCGGTATGACCCACTTTAGAGTTTTAGACACATAAATTTCACCTTTATATTTTTTTATAATTATTTTTGATAAGAAATGTAAATTTTATTCAAACTAGGAAAATAAATTTCAACCATACATAAAACACTAACTAAAGAAGGGGGAAAAAATCAGATTTTACATCAAATTTGATCTCATTGCGTGGAGTTACTGAGAGGCATTCATGTGTCAATTTTATAGATCCCCTCTCATATAGATTATAAATCTGTTTTTTGTATTATTCTTTACAAGAGTTTTGTGCATACACAAAATCCCTTTTTGTCATCAATAAAAGTACTGTTTCTGAAAAAAGGAAATAAAAAATTCAAAAGACTGACTTGCTCCAACAAATAAAAAAGGGAAAATCATTAAAAACATCTAACAGAATGTAGAATAAGAAGTCATAAGCCAAACGTTTAATAAATAATAATAATTTAACCTTATATACAACCCCTAACATCTTCCTGAGTCTGGCTTGACCATCTTCCACATACAAAATTTGCAAAATAATTTGGATTCATCAAAACAAGGCATACTTTCCTAAAGCATTCCTCACCTCTCCTGAGAGAGATTTGAAACTTCACCAGCAGTTTAAAGTACCTGAAGATATATCTAATCACTCTAGTCAATAACATGTCTGAGATGACATGACTACCTAAAAAAAAGGTCATACCCAATTCACAAAGCTTCCACTTTTGGGGGACCTAGGAGAGGTCATGATAAACAACCTTACCCCAAGTTATTGGAGAGGCTGATTCCTAGAATCGAACCCGCAACCTGTCACTTTTGGTGGAAGGCGCTTGCCATCGCACCAAAGCTCAACCTCTAGATGACACAACTGCTACTTGCAAAAAAAAATATATTGTTCACTTTTATTAGAAGAGAAGAAATCAGGTACTCCTAACAAATTACAACAGAAAGTTAAAAATCCAGGGACATGGAAATATGGATTCTCCCACCCGTGGTCAATCAGAATTAAACTCTACATGTTGGTTGTTCCTCTCCACATGAGACAAAGCGGCAGCACATTCCAAACAGAACTACACTTCTGTTGTCCAAACATTACTCTTTTTTCCCTGGTAAGTAATGTCCAAACATTCCCTTACAGCAGAAAAGCCACATCAACCACCTCCCTAAGCATAACACAATGAAAACCAAAGAAAATAAAAAATAAGGACCGCAACTATCTCACAAAAAGAAAACGCAATCTACTACTAGCCTACACAAACAACATTAATTTTACTAGAATGACTTTTTATTAGATTATCCCATAATAATTGTATGTCATACTGCTGTACAAGCAACTTTCTTGGAACTTTTTTGCACCAAAAACACTTCTTTGCATATGGATATCATCTGATCCTCAATGCAACCCATGAAAACAGATATGTCAATCTAACATTTTGGGTTAAACTAAACATATTGTCATTACCCGCCCCTGAGCACATCAACTGATTCTAGGTCCCAATCCTTGAAAGGAAACATTAGCAATAGGGTTGAAAGACTGAAAATGCTCCTCAAGCAAATACATTGTAGACGCAATGGAGGCATTCTTGTCTTCAGCAATGAAAAAAAAATCAGGAAATATATCTGTGCATGTATGAAGGCCTCATCCCCACACCCCACATCAATTAAGATTAGATCCTCCTACCATCCCTATATTAAACTTAGAAAAACAGAGAAATGCCATGTGCTTATAATGCCATTCGCAAAATTAGAAGCGGAACATAATGTTAGCAGTATTAAACAAATAACTTGATTATTTATTTATTTATTTTGATAAATAACTTGATTAAATTATCAACACTAGCCTACTGAGGTCTTTGACAATAAAATAGAATCAAATAATCTCCCTGGTGAGGTTTCCAACTATTAAATGGAGTAGAATTGGGGTTGCCATATTGAGTTTCCCATTAACCAGGATCAAGAAAGAAACATAGTTCCCACCCATTTCACCCAAAACCCACTCTACAGAACAGATAGACTGCACTTGTTTTTTACTTCAGGATAACAAATACTAGAATAAGATTATGTTTTTGAAAGATAACAAAAAATTAATAAGGAAAAAAATATCAAAAGAGGGCATAGCCCTAGTGCATGGGGAGTATATACACGATACAAACCCCTTACTGAGATTATTTGAATATTATAAGCATGTGCAAATACAAATGCATGCATGTGTATGTGATCACAAGCAATACCAAAAAAAAATTATATATATATATATATATATCTACCTCGCCAGCAGCTACAGAAATAACATGCGGTGTAAATCCTTGCCCTGCATTACCTGTATCAACCAGTTGGAAGTAGGAGAACCACATAAGTATTGTAAAGTATACTTAATGCTCACTAATCAACGAAAAAAAAAAAAAAAAAAATGCCAAATGTTCCTATAAAAAAAAAATGTCAAATGTTACCCAGCGAAAATCCAACTAAAAAAGAATAAGTTTAAATCAATTTTGTGTTTTTGTTTCAATATTGCAAAATAAATGAATGCAGTAAGCATTTACTAATCACAATAGCTATGCAACTTCACAGAAGATAATACCCAACCAATTAAAGGTAATACTAATGTATATCACAATCTTATTAGATGCCAATTCAGGGATCACCTATTTGCACGTTGACGAACAAGAAATATGGCACACTAGTAGTGGTAGAAATCATGGCCATAAGTGTGATGTAAGTAACCACTAAAAAGATCAGGTTCTAGGGCTGTAAATAACTAAATAATAGCTAATTGGAAAACCACAAAATGTATTTGTACAGTGTAATATAACGAAACAATTAGGCCTTCCATTGCATTAAGTTATCAACAAAATTCTCATACACATGAATCTCAATTATTTCAATTGCATGCCACTGAGCTACTCCAAATGCTGGGGAATTAATCGTGCTACTTAGCCACTATATTATGTTCACAATTTGGGCCACACATTTATCACACAAACTTTTGCTAGTTATTTTAGCCCATCTGAATCTTATTGTCTCAATCACATCCACCTTTAAGAATAAAAGTTTTAAGGTCAATCAGCACTTCTTCTCACAAATGAATTATTTATGGTGTTACTTAATCATAAAACTTCCCATTTTTTCAAATTGAAAAGCACATAGCAACCATAAGATAACATTTTATTCCCAATTTTTCAAAGAGCATCATCCTCAACCAATCCAATGTTATTGAGAGTCAACACACACCAATAAATTTGGTAAACTTTTGAAGTATTGTCTACAAGTCGCTGATCTTAAATGTCATATCTTTTATTTCTCTTATTTCAAGTTCTGCCAATTTTGAGTTCCAAGCCAATGACATACTTGACAAATGACAATAAGACTAATCATACTTTGAAATGGCAAGCTGGGCCACCAAATTTGAAAAAAAAAAAAAAAAAAAAAAAAAAGTGTCTTTTGAAACCGAATAGTAAAAGTACTGCAGAATAATATAATAATATCAGAAATTTGATTAAATAAAAGCAAGTGTGATTCTAATAAAATGCATCAAAAGTCTCATAATTTCATGATTTTGCAGCATATTCTACATAAACTCAATGAAAATAGCAAACTTTGAACATTGACCAGAAAAATCTCAAAAATTCAATGAAAGCAGCAAAGCTTTGAACATTGACCAGAAAAAATCAACTTTTATGCAACAAACCCAAAAAATAAAAAAAGGGTGCTTCTTTTAAGGATAACAGCACCAAAACACCAACTACAGAATCACAAATTCAATGCATTAATATTTTTTATAATACCAAAAAAAAAAAAATGCAAACAAAACCCAGCTATTGCCAATAATTTAAAAAACAGCACAAAAGGCGAAGCGAATGTTTACTTTAGCTTAATTTCATCATTAAAAAAAAAATAGAATATACAAATTTTTTAAATAATCATCAAAATTCTCCAGATAAAGTTGCACTTCTTTATCCAATAAACTTGTCTGATTGATAACACATTTTCAAATAGCACCTTTTCAAAATATAACCTTTTTTTGAGATAAAAGGTAGAATTCAAAAAAATTTAACCTTTTTAAATAAAACTTCATTTTTTTTTTGGTATTGTTTTTTTAAACAACCTTATTTATATTTAAAATGCTCACTGAATCTCATTGTCAAAATTGCAACCCAACCCCTCCAAAACACAAGAAATCCCGATTAAAGCACCCAATGACAAAAATGATGTCACAAACACCCACTAACTAGTTGGAACAAACAAAACAAATAAACCATGCATCAAAATGAGATTCAGTGTCCCCTCTTCATAAGAAATACTTAATTTTGAAGTAAAGTAAAAATATAACAAAAATTTGCAACAAAGCCCTTCAAGTTATAAGAAATTCTTAAATTAATAAACCAAACCATAACTCACGTCACGTGCAAGTAAACCTTAGCCTTGGCCACTGGGCCACTCATTCTATTCGAAGAAAATTCCCATTAAAAAAAAAAAAAAACACCAAACAAACAAGCAAACAAACAAACAAACCCCAAAACCGAATTTGCAAACAAGCCCCTCCAAAAAACTGAAATATACAGAGAGAGAGAGAGAGTCACCAGAACCGAGAAGATTAGATTTCTTGGAAGAAGAAGAGTGAGGCTCCTTCCTCTCTTTTGAAGACGAAGTCGAGTGAGACGACGTCGTTTGCTGCTGCTGTTGCTGTTGGTGGTGGTGGTGGTGGTGGTGCTGTTGTTGTTGTTGTTGAGCAGTAGCAGCGGCGGCAGCAGCCTTTTTAGCGGCGAGGGCTTGCTCGGGGGTCCCGTACTTCCTCGGGCGGCCTCGTTTTCTCTTCCCCTCTAGGCCCGAAGACGGCGTCGTGTTGGGTGCAGTACTGTTAGCGTTAGTGTTCGCAGTGGCAACGGCGGTGGCGGTGGCGGTGGTGGCAGTGTTTGTTGTTACGGCCGCGGCGGAGGAGGAGGAGGAGGGGGGGCGAGACTGAGGAGGGTAGACGAGGTGGGCCCCACTTACGGTGTCGCCAGGTGGCAGGAGGCCATTGGTGGGTGAGGAAGTGGGATTCTGGTGATGCTGATGTTGATGTTGGTGGTGGTGGTAGTAGGAGGTGAGTGGTTTTCATTGGGTTCCATTTGAGAGAGAGAGAGAGAGAGAGAGAGAAAAAGAGAGAGAGAGACAGAGAGTTGAGAGTGTGTGACTGTGTGTGGGTGTGGAATGAGATTTTTTTATTTTTTTTATTTAATTTTAAATTTTATTTAAAAAACAAAAAAAACAAAAATTGTGTGTGTGTGAGTGTGTTTAAAATGGGATAAAAAAGAAAGTGAAGAATTTTTTTATAAAAAAATATATATATATATATTATTTAGTGTGAGAGATGCGAGGCGTTGGATTAGATTTTGTGGTGGTGTGTTGTCTAAAATCTAGTGGTGTTTTTTTTATTGTGGGTGGTTGATTTTGTGGTTCCATTTTGAGTGCAACACGGAAAAAAGAGTGTGTGTTTTGTGGGATAGGATTTTATTTTATTTTTTCTATTTTTTATATTATAAAAAAATTAAAAAGAATTTGTGTGTTCACTTTCTTTGCCGTTGGATTGGATTTTATGTTGTGTGATTTGATGTCTTGACTTCCAAGGCATTTTGAAACGAGAGTACTATAATTCCATTGTCTTCCATTTGAGGAGAGAGCGTGTTTAGATTTGGACTCAGATTTTTTTAAATAACAATTTTGGGTAAATTACTAATTGACCCTCCAATTAGTGAATAAAATCAATTTGATCACTCTTCTTTTTTATTGTATTCATATAGACCCTCAATCGTTGACACAATTAATAGAGTCCATGGTTTAATAACCAAATTATTATTTAGATTTGTGGAAATTTTTAAAAGAAAAAAAATACTTTCGTTCTTAGCTATTGGATTCGTTTTCGGTGATTTAATTTTTTTTTGCCAATTCAAATGCTACAATAAATGAAAAATAGAGGATTTGAACCCTAATTCGTACTACCACTCTTTTGTTGATTTGATTTTGATTTGGACTTTAGGTAAATAAATATCTCCATTGCATTTCCTATACGACTTGTAACAAGTTTTGAAATTTTTATATGCTTCGAGAGTAAGATGGGCAAATAATCGTTAGAATACCTAACCCTTTAGAGTTAATGTCCAACCAATATTGATAATGTTGATTTATTTTCTTAGGCCTAATATAAGCATGGAAGAAAAATTTTCCTAAATTGGATCTAAATTGAGATTTTCTCAATTTTATTTTCCTATTAATTTTCTTTTTTAACAATAGGAATATTTATAACATTATATAACATACTAAATATAAACTTATATAAAGGAAACAAAAAGGGAAGGCTTTTAATTAATCAAAATAAAAATTACATTTTAAATACAATAATTTATAGTGTTTTGTTGTTAGCTGTTGGATTGGATTTTATGTTTTTTTTTTCTTTGGTGATTTATTTTTGTTGTTATGTTTTTAATTCAAATGTTACAATAAAAGGAAAATGGGGAATTTAAATATCTACATTGCATTTCCTATTATATGTCCTTGATAAAAAAAAATATATAATATGTCCCATAAAAAATTATTATATTTTTATTATTATATAATTTTGACATTCTTATATGATATTACTTATTAGAGTAAAACGGGCCAATAGTCACTAAAAGACCCAAACGCTTAAAATTAACATTTAACCATTGTTAATAATGTGGAGTTATTTTCTTAGGGCCTAACACAACTGTTGAAGGAAAAACCTACCTAAATTAGATTTGAAATTGAGATTTTTCACCTGTGTGTTTGCTTGCTTTTCAATTATCTTCTTCTTCTTCTCTTCATATATATATATATATATATATATATATATATATATATATATATATATATTATCAAGAGGGATGTATACAAGTATACAACATTAAATAACATACTAAATATAAATTGATAAAAAGGAAACAAAAGGGATAGGCTTTTTAATCAATCAGATGATAATTAATTTTTTAAACCTTAGAATTTAGAAATTTGTTTTTGAAATCCTTAGAATTTAGAAATTAAATACCCCACATTCATAAACTTCAAATTAAACACTACTTTTTTTAAGTATTTCAATTTAACCCATAAACTTATTAATATAAAATGCTTACATAAAACTATAATGTGGTGTTTGGTACAGGAGAATCTATATTACTATATCCAGATTCCTAGGAATGCGATTTCTTACAATCTGGATGCCTATGAATGTAACTATTTCTATATTTGGTTTCATTGGGAATCTTTTAAGATTTCTAGGAATGTAAGATAATAATATTTGATTTATTCTTAGGAATCTTAAATGAATATCTATTTTTCCCATTCTATCCTTAGATTTGAATATAAACTACCAAGTCATTTAAAAAAATCTTCATCTAAATAAATAATAAAAAACAAAATATAAATATTAATAATTTGTTGAGCAACATACACACAACAACAAAAGTGAATACCTGACAAAAATGGAAGGTCCCCACACTTAAAACCTATATAGAATTTTGTTAAAGAATATATCAACAAAGTTGTTTATCCAGTTTATGTTATTTTGGCGGGAAAAGATAAAGACAATGGAAAAAATATTGATGATTTGTTTTATATTTTATCTTAATTGCTTAAATGATAAGGAAAAATGGATTAAAATTTTCAATTTATAAAAATTATAATTTCCTTTAATTTTGAGAATCTAGATACCCGCCTGTTTTAAAGGAAATCCACATTCTTATTGAGAAAGGTTAAAGGGGGAATCCAAATTCACGTGGTATATGATTCTCTATCGTGATTTACAACAAAAAATGAAAATTTTTAAATATTCTTGAAAATCTTAAAACATTACCCCGTACCAAACACCACATAAAATTGATAAAACAACGAAATATAAATTAAAATGAAATAATGCTCCTCTATAACAAACACGTGTTGAAATTGTTTTGTTTAATAATTTTTTTGTTAATGATATCACTGTAATTTGTTTATAGTTTGAACTAAAATGTTTTCAGAAGTATAAGGTTTAATTTATTTCTAAAAGCATGGTGTTTAATTTCAAACTATCCATAAATTATATGATCCAAAATACTTTAAAAATAGTGATATGGAAAGCACACAAGTTTCAGATATTTGGGAAAATTCAAAATGGGCAGCATAAAATTGCTATAGGTGGGCATTTTCAGGGAAGGTTATTGGTTTTTTTTTTAATTAAAAGAGGCATATTACTTTTCTCAGCAATAGAAGTTGGAAAAAGCAATTGATATTCTCTATTTTTAAAATATAATAACAAATAATTGCTTCTCTCTCTCCTCAATTTTATAGATCATCAAAACAACCCATAATAGCGAATGGTGTTACAATAAAACAAGTTCATAATTTTATTTGTTACTATTTAAAAATTGAAGATTAAGGCATATTTGTTAGAGCACTTGCAGCAGTGGAGCTAAATAGATATATAGCTATTTTAGCTCCACCAAAATACCAAAAAGAAGCATGCAGCAATGGAGCTAAATCTTTTTTTTTTTAGCTCATTGCTATAGTGCACATTTATAAATAGATGTGTACTGTTCATGAGAGCTAAAAATTAATTAATTTTTTATTTTGTGTTCACATTACCTTTTTATTTTATTTTTTTATCTTTCTGCATTTCACTCTCCCGTCTCTCTCTCCTTATTGCCTCTCCATCTCTTCTTTCTTCCTCCACAAACCCTTCTTTCTTTCTCCACAAACCCGTCGCCGATCTACCCAGCCGCCACAGACCCCTCTCTCCCCACTTTTCCTCTCTCACTTCTCAACCTGCCTCAAATCGGAGCATTCCATTGGCGGCAAAATCAGGCGATCCAGCCCACTTAGTCCCGCCTTGGACCAAGCCACGCCGTTGGCGGCAAAATCGGGCAATCCAAGCTCCATTGCCGACCAAAGCTTCATCTTTGATCCAAGCTCTACCGGCTCCACCTTCGTGGGTTTCTCTAGGTTTCATTGGGTTTCTTGTGGGTTTCTTTGGGTTGGATTTCGTGGCTGTGGCTCGATTTCTTGGCTTGCTAGTTGCTGATGGGTGGTTGTGGGCGGTTGTTGCCGTGGTGGTGGATCAGTTTGTGATGTTTTTATTGTAGTGAGATGTATTATTTTATTGTAGTAGATATATTATTTTATTATGATTTTTATATTATTTTATTGTGTTGAAAGTTAAAATAGATCCACTGCTGCAGCATGTGTATAGGTAAAATAGATAAAATAATTTTTGGTGGAGCTAAATTGCTAAATTTTTAGCTATACTACTGTGGATGCTTTTACACAATCTCAAACTCACATTTTTACATTTTAAACAACTTTACGCACATTTCCACACACTTTTTCACCCACACAAATTTCAAAAAACTACAAAAATCTCATCTCAAACTACTCTACCAAACACCTCCTAAATTTCTTACCACCCGGATTAAAATTAATCTTTTCCAATAAAAATTGATTGACTGAAAATTTTCAAGTTTAAAGTTCAAAGAGAATGTGTAATTAATAGTAAAGTTTAAAACATTAATTTAATTAAATAGTTATTAAGTAAGGTAGTATTGATAAAAGTTACATTTAGTTGTAAATAAAATATATTTTGGTAATCACTTAGCTCTCATTTGGGATGAGAGAATGTAATGGAATGGAAAAAAAATGAAGATAATAATTTTAGAATATTTTTTCCTTCTCTTGTTTGAGAGTTTTAATAGAGGAAATGGAAACGTCATTTCCTTATTTGGGAGTTAAGTGGGAGGGAATAGAATGAGAGATGAAAATGTTCATTTCTTTCTATTCTTTTAAAATCTCAAATTTTTATTCTTTTTGAAATTGGGAGGAATTGGAGGGAAGTAAACTAGATTTAATAAATTTTTTACTTAAACTCTCAAAAGAAAAATAAGACAACTTAGTGATAATAATGTTCCAAAAGAAAAATAACTTATTATATACAAAATACAATAATAAAAAGATAATACTAACAGAAGTCTTTAAAATACATAAATAAAATAAAAACCCTTGATTTGAATTTGAATTTTTAGTTTAAATGACTAAATAAAACATGAGATAGCAATTTTTTTTTTCTTTTAATGAAGTAAATAGATAAATATGAGTTTTAGCAATATGTAGTTTTTTTAAAAAAAAAAATTAGAATTCTATACTAATTTAGTCTAAATATATGTGTGTGAAACTCTCTCCTAGAGACTTGAATTTCAACTCTTGCCCCTTCATACCTCACAAATACTTATACTTGTAGAATGACCATCAAATCTAGGGTGCACTATGGTAATACGTAGATAAGAAATGATTAAAAGTAAAATATTATTTCTAATTCATAATATTATAAGTGTTTTTAGTCAAATCTCAAATTATCTTTTTCTTGTTAAATTTATATTAAACAATAGGTCCTATTAATGGGTGCCCCTAAAACATTTATTAATGCACAATTTTAAGAAAGTTTTAATACTACGTTTATAAGAAATATAAAAATTTGTTAAAAAAGTTAGTTGATTTTTTTTTCTTATAAAAAGTTTCTAATAATAGTTCTTAAACCAATGATCTTAGATTATTTGTTAACTTTTCCCTTAGATAATTTATGTTAATAACTATTTATCAAATCTCATGATTTTAAATCTTTTAAATGGCAAACACAACTTAGTGATTTCAATGAACTCAAAGTGAGCTACATTATGAAAGTATGTTCTAAAGTGTACTGCTTACATTTAATGACCATTGGTACAATTAATATTTAGTATTTGTTTCCCAGTATCCAATGTCTGCGTTTTTTTTTTTGGAAAAACGTGTTGCAGCACTTTCAGTGGATCCAATGCACTACTTATGGGATTCATAAACTTCTTTTTTCATCAACTTTTTACATTAAAAAGGGTCTCATGATACTATTCACACATTTAAAAATTATTTTACTACAATATTTTTTATTTTTAACAAAATAAGTGGTATTCAAATGTACCTTAGTTTCAAAAAAATGTGTAGTTTCGAAGGAAAAAAAAGGTACCTAGAAAAAGGGTCATTCTATGGTAATGAGGTTTTAAAATCTTATACTTTAATCAAATTTGATTTCAAACAAACAGACCCTTAAGTCTTGAGGCATAAACATAGCAAGATTCAACTTTTAGAATAGGGCATATCACACATGATATGATTTTAGCAAGCTTGGATTTATAGATTGAGCTCTCGTTCACTAATTTCCTACTAATTAGTAAAAAAATAGATGCATCCTTTTGTTTTCAAATATTAAAACAGTTATAAATTTTTGTCACAAAATCAACAATATCCACCATTACAAATACAGAAAAAGGCCTTTATAGTAAGGACCTCTGCCATTAAGAGTTTCATAAAGCCTTCATCCACCAGCAACCATTTAAGGTGAACGTATTTTGAAGTTGTCAATGGCCTATTTTGGCCCAGTGACACCTCCATCTTTATGGTGGCTTGGCTGCATATCTAGAACTAATTTTCAGTAAATTCACCTAAAGAAAAACAACAATGAACCCAAGGTTGTCAAAATCGGGATCCTACGTAGGATCGTAGGAGGTAGGTGAGATCGTGGATCGTAGGATCGGATCGTAAATCGTAAGATCCTATATTATTTGAGAAAAAAACAAAAAAAATAAACATTTGTATGTTAAATAATCACATAAATTATACATTCATTAATATAATTACCATATATCACTATATTCATTTATAAGCATCATTTAAAGAGGTCAAAAATCTCAAAACATGACACTCTATTGGAATATTTTTTATTCGGATCCAACTGGCACACTATCTACATTAGAGTTGAAAAATTTGGTCTATTGGGATTTTATTTTTTATTTAAGTCCAACTGAGCAATCTATTAAGTTTAAAAACATTACAAGAAATAAAGGTCATTTGGGATCGTTAGAATCGTGTGATCCTATCGATCCTGAACGATCGCAAAGATCCTTGAAAGATTCGAATCGTTTTTAGCAGGTGAGATCGTAAAATCGTAGGATCGTAGGATCCAGATCGGGATTTTGACAACCATGAATGAACCTATTGTTGCTTTTCATACAATAATGGACCAAATGAGATCACTAAATTTAATCCTTTCATATTACGAATTAGTTCATTGGATGGTCTCATGAACTACCCTCTCACATTATGTAGGATCTTCATATGTTGTCAAAGAGAAGTACAGAAAATTGTCTCATAAAATACATTTTTCCTCACTTGCAACCTAAGGATCCCAAACTCCAGTGAGTGGAGCTCCTTCAATAGAGTTAAAGTGGTTTATTTTCGGCAGTAGTAACTTGTGAAAATCTAAATTTTTTAATAGTTGAAATTAGAGTCGTAAATTAATCAATTGTTTATTTATAGTTTGAGCTCAGCTCAGCAAAGACTTGTATATGTTTATTTGTTTAGCAATTCTAAGTTTAGTCTAATTATTTTGGATCATTAAGAAAATTACTGTCAATGATGGAAGTTTTCACTTTTCCATGAACTAGTTTTTTTTTTTTAATTGGATAATAAATTATAGATAATTAAACTGGTGAAAATTTGAGAATAAACAATTACAATTGTGTTTTTATATGGAATTATATATTCTTTATTAAAGAAAATATAATTGGATAAGATTTGAATGGAGGGTTTAAATATAAATAGAATTTTAAAATCATTTACATAATATATATAATAAAATAATGATGTGTGGAATAAAATACATCAACAAGAATTAAAAAAAAGGTTCATATTAAAAACACTTTTAAAATTTTGTTACCTATCTTCTACTTTTACTTTTTGTCTAAATATAAATTTAAAAAATTATAATTATTATTAGTAGAAATTATTATGATTGTGTTTTTATATGGAACTAAATATTTTACTATTTTTTTAGGAAAATATATTTTACTGTTTAAAAAATATGATTTCTTAGGATTTGAATGAAAGGTTTAAATATATGATATAACTTAATCAGTTAAAATATATACATATAAAAGGACAATAATGTGTAAAATTATGAGCTTTCAAAAGTTTATGTGATAAAATATTATAAAGTTGACCAAAAGTCAAATGCCTTTGGTTTTATGTAATCATAGCAATTATATGAAAGAATGCCCAATTAATTTAAGTGATTGGTATATAGAGCTTATAAATTACATAATTTTATTTTTATTTAGATTGAAAATGAGAAATTTTAAGCCTTTTGGTAAAGAATAAAAACTTATTTATAAAAATATTTATATTATGAACAAAATTTTGTACAATACTTTAGCTGCAATACATTAAGTTCTTCAATTAAATTCATATATGTAGTTGAATTGTATCTAATTCTTCTTGGCAAAGATAACATTATTTGTATTGTATAGGTTAATAATGACAAATGCTTGAATTTAATTGGGAACTTAATGTACTATACTACCTCTTACCCATATTTTTTTCTTTAAAAAAAAGTCTTACCCATATTTCTTATATGTACATGTTAATATTATGCTTATGTGATGAACATCATATTAAATAGTCAAATGTAAACTAAAGAAAATATTTCAATAATATAACTGAGATTGAATGGTAAAGTATTAATAATATAACTAAGATTGAACGGTAAAATGTTAAAAATATTAGAAAAAAAATACTTTTAGTTAAATGAATAAGACACAACATGTTAGACAAAGTGATGACAAAGAGCGCTCATCAGAAGCTGATGTTATAGGTTGAAATTCTCTAAAAAAAAAACATGTCAGACCAAGTGTTTTTTTTTTAAATCGAAAACCAAATATTATAATAGATTAAAAGATAATTTAAAATAATAATTAAATTCCTTTTTAAATTTCTTGACACTTTTCTTATTTGAGTTTCAGTGGAGTATTTTTTTTTTTTTTTTTGTTGAGAAGAGAGTATTTTTTAATTAAAAAAATATTTTAAAAATATTTTCACTTATAGTTAACTGTTTTAATAATTTTAATATACTTATTACAATAAGTTATCTAGTGAAAAAAAATTATAAAATATTATTAAAAAAATCAACATAAATAATGGAACTTTAATTAAATTTTAAAAACTCTTCGTAGTTGAATTTTCATGTAAGTAATATTTTTTTCAAAAAAATATTTTGAAACTTTACCGATAAAGTTTCACTTATAGTAACTATGTTAGTTATTTTAATGTATTGATAGTAATAATAATAGTATGGCCTTAAAAAAAAAAAATTATAGCATGCCACGTAAAACAAAGAGAAAAATATTGAAAAAACAATAAAATGAAATAAAAGAGGAAGGACCTCAATGTGTTGGACACAATTTTATTATATAGTAAATGATGTTGTATAATTTTAATTAAAGTTTAAGGAGTCTAATTATTTAAAATGTACTTTAATCTCATTGACCCTTTAGGCAGGATGTACCTTCTACGTACTAAGGGTGGATTTGGATAGAGAGGTTGGCTTCTGCGTTTGAGATTTTCACGTTTCAGACTTTTTTTTTTTTCCTTTTTTGCGCACAGATTTCAATCAGGAGACATGGCACACTGTTCACCACTGTGTGAACAGTAACCGCACAATGGTGCACTGTTCATGCACTTTTCAGCTTTTTTAAATTAAAAATAGGACCCGTGACACTTTTCACACATTTAAAAAATATTTTGCTACAGTATTTTCAGTTTTCAGTGTTCAATTTTCAGTTGTATCCAAACGAACCCTAATTTTTTGAAGGTTTAGAGTAAAGAAGTTTAAACAACAAGGTCAAAAATGAATAAGAAGAGAAAGAAAGAATATAGAATAATGAATTTACTTTATTCACCCTCAATACTTTGGGTCTTGCCTCCACTCGTGCCTCTAAGTTCTAGCCCTCTATTTGTATGAAAAACAAAGTAATAAGAAAACAATTTTTTATATTAAAAAAAAAAGTTAGGGTAAAAAGAAAAATACAAATTAGGGTAAAAAAAAAAAAAATACTAGGATGCATCCACCTGTTGAGATCCAACCTTTTTAAAACATAAAATGTTTTTCAGAATATTAAATACTCAATAAACTAATAAAAATAAATTCTAAACCATCAAAAACTTTTCCAATGATAACTTTTATATCTCTTTTTAACCCCTCTTTTTTTTTTTTTTATAGATTTTATTAATTAAGTGTTGATTGACATTGAGTTCCTTCCCAAACAACTTTGCTTTTCCACTAAATAATCCAAGAAATAAAAAATGCTTTCTTATTTAGGGTTTGATTTCATGAATAATTTTAATTATATATATATTTATTTAGATTCATAAGAAATATTAAGTTTTTTCTTTAAATTTTAATTAAAATATTTTACTTAAGGCAAAGAAAAAAAGAAAAAAAGACATTGTACTGTCTTGATGAGAAAACACAGGACTAACCGACCAAAAGTTATTTTTTTGGTCAAAATGGTAGTGGCAGTTGTTTCGGTTACAAAGTGGAACCTTTTTTCCATTTCAAACATAAACAAAGAAACTCTCTCCCTTCTTCCTCTGAACCCCGGTAGGACTCTCTCTCTCTCTCTCATATTCTGTAGTGAGATGGGTTTCTTCCACTTTTCTTCTCAAATTTTTTGTTAAAATATATACATTTTTTTTCTTGAGAGTACAAAATGTTCTAATAAGTTACGATTTTGTTAAAACTTTATCAGCAATTTAGGGAATATGGAAGCACCACCTTTGACAATGGAATTTCACCCTAAAGAGAATAACAAAATTGGAGTCACATTTATGGAACAAAGTTCGTGCCTTGTCCTTTTTTTTGGCAGATCTTTTTTTTTTTTTTTTGGTCTAAGATGTATTTCTCCATGAATGGTTGTTACCATTAAGGGAAAATGAAACAAGTGGTTATATTATAAATAACATTTTTCAATATTCTTGGATTTTAGTTTTTATTAACAGTGACATTGTTGTTTTTAGGTAGAGATCATGAGAAAAAGGATATGATGGGGCAAGTGCAAGTGCAACTCCAGTCTGATGAAGGGAATTTCACTTTGCTAGAACCTGAACAAAATTCCAGTGGGATTTATGATAGGCCTCTTTCATGCTTTGGTTGTGGCATTGGTTGGTTCTCGTAAGTCTCAATTTGTTGTGCATCATTTTTTTATTTTAATCATTTGTTTTTAAAATTTTTGGTAGCTAGATATTTATGGTATGGGTTTGGATGTGTTTGTCAGATTTCTTCTGGGATTTGTATTTCCACCACTATGGTATTTTGCTACAGTGCTTTATTTTGGAAATTACTATCATAAAGACCCGAGAGAACGACCTGGTCTTGCAGCATCTGCAATTGCTGTGAGTAAAGAAATGGCATTTATTTTCACTTTCTAGTTTTTCTTATGTTTGTTTTTCCAAATTCTATGTTGCTCATTATCCTTCTTGCTTCAAATCATTTGCAGGCATTGTTTTGCTCATTGATTGTCTTGATTACCCTGCTTGCAGTTTTCTGTGGCAAAAAAATTTCTCATCCTGGATGATAGTTTCTTTGCCTTACAAAAATACAGGAAATGTTGTGTCAGCAATTTTTTTATTTATCTATTAACTAGTTAGAGTGTTCCAAATATTGAGGTTCTACATGATTTTTATATAAATGTGGCCATATGAAATTGACTTAGGTGAAAACATAGTTTCCGAGGGTCTTTCATTTTCAATTGACTGATTTATTTGACCAAAGGAACTGATCTTAAATTCTCTTGCAATTAGAATTTTAAATTACTTTTCTATTTTTTAATTTAATTCCTGACAATGATAGATCCTTGTCTTTTAATTTAATAAGGAAAATAGACAAATATTGGCATAACTTGATGAAAATGCATCACCAAAAAAATGTCATTTTGAATTGTCAATCAACAACAGAATTATTCGAGAGAAAACGGCCAAAGAACACAAAGAAACGTCTAGGTCTGTGCTACTATTGCTATGATACAAGTACAACACTGGAATACTATGCTTTCTCACTCGCTCAATTCAACATAAGAATATATTTCCAAAAAAAAAAAAAAAAAATCAGCATAACAATGTATATCTTCCACTGCTCCTTCAGAACCCATCCCTGTGAACCTCTCCATCAACGGTCTCTTTTGTTGATGCCATTGCCATTGAATGTGAGTTCTTAAGTTCCTCCAGCTGCAACACATTTTAGAAGTTGGTGAATAAAAAATGGGAATGTATGGTTGAAACAAAGAAATAACGGGCATCAAGAAAGATTGTCATGACGCCAAGTTGCTATGCTCAAACTTTGCCTCCAAGGTAATCACTCTGCACAGACATTCTAGTTTGGCTAATACTCTGTGGGTTTTGCAAATAATTGCCATATATTAGTTTGCTGGAGAAACCAAAAGAAATGCCTCAAGATAATGACCCTGAAGAGGGGAATTGGAATGGTGACCTCTACAAATCTCAATTATTTCACAACCCGTGTCATATTCAAACTAACTATTGCGTTTATGTTGTAGACATCCATTTTGACACAATTTTTTAAACACCAATAGGATGGCAACGGTCCCTCATTTAAGTTCATTGATTAGATTGTTAAATTAATAAAGAGGTGCACATTTTTCTTTGAGGACTTTAAATACTAAAATTTAACCTCCCAAGTCCTTCAAAGTCAGAAAAGGCAGTTATAAAACACAAACTACATTTTTTTTTCATACCATGTTGTTGACCATCTAACTATAAGTTTGATTTTCATCTTGTGCCTTGGCTTGGATGCAAATCCTCAACAGATTTCAAGAGAAAGTAACAGCACTAGTAAATTCAGTGTGAAGTTTGCATCATGCAAACAAAGGTGATCTATCAGTCACCCTCCCTCCACCAAACTAATGCAATTAAATATCTTCATTTGCTGTAACATCCTAACATGTCAATTGGTCAATGTCGCTGCTATAATCAATGTGTAGAAGTACTTTAAATCAATTAAGGCCTTCTCCATATTAGAAATATACATTTTATAAAGAAAATCTTTTAACCAAAAAAAAATCAATGTGTAGAAGTACTCGAAATTAATTAAGGCCTTCTCCACAATAGAAAATATACATTTAATAAAGAAAATCATTTAACCAAAACAAATATTGTTGACTACTTTGTCTTATCTTATACAAGTGTCCACACAAAGCTCTTTAGAACTCATACTATTTTCAGATTAGAAGAGAAGGAGATAACAAGTGCAAAATCCATTAAATTTATCTATATCAGCAGTGTCCACTAGTTGCTCTAATATTTTATCTCTGTTGGGCATTTTCACATAGATAATAGTTTCTATAAAATTGAAGTAAACTATGCCCCAGTTCCCAACCAATTGAGGTTCTGTTGGTATTACTAAAGAGGTAACATGCCCTGCTAAAGTTGTGAAAGAAGGCCCAATACTTGATACTATGTATAGAAGATATCATCAAAATAAATAAACAAACAAAAATGCAAAATGTAATCAATACCTGAAGAATATTCAAAATATTTCCTTTTCCTAAGGAGTTAAGGCAAATCATAGTCTAAGTAAAAATGTTTGCTTGGATCTGTAGAGTATTTTCCCTTCTACTGTATTGACTTATCTCCATTCCAAATGCCTTGAATACTAAAGACTGGCTAACTCGCACATAGAACAGCATATCAAACAAGAAACTCAATTGATGCATCTGAATTCTGAACATGTCAGACGAGTTCCAACTATATAAAATTGTAAAGGATTAATTTGATTCCAGGTACATGGCTTACATGTGGATGACACTTGTCAGACAAAGTGGCAGGACACAAATTGGTTCTTCTACAGTCACATAACAAAGCACAACAGCAATGAAACATCATACCAAGAAAGTTTGTGGAGATTACAATTGCAAACCTGGCTGGTAGGGTCATGGTAGTCAAAGGCGAGGTAGGTGCCACTATGGCACCTCTGAGGCTCTAAGGTGAGGCACCGATAGTGAGGCACTTGCCCATAGAACCTAGGCAAGCAAGGTGAGCGCCTTAAACCATGAAAAAGGAACCGTTCCTTTTGTTTAGATACATATGATTTAAGTTCAATATGCATAATAACTATATTTAAAATTTGACAACTTGCCTTAATCGGGCTAGTGCCTTTTTGTCACCTCACGCGCCTGGTAATTCAAGGCCTTGGCTCCTTAAGGTTGCCTTTCACCTTTGACTACCTTGGCCAGGGTAATTCTTATTTTATGGTCAGGTGGGTAAATGTGGCATATAGGAAAAATGAGCCGCTTTAATTGATTCCAAATAGAGATGATGCAAGTACCTAAATCTAGAGCAAATTTGAAAAGCAGGGAGCTTGAATTTCAAAAACTTATTCAGAAGGAGTGAATGTCTCCTGACATAGAAAACCTGTTGGTAATTTGAAACTTTTAGTGCATAAACTCCTGAAAGAAGAGATCCTATTGAGTTCCCTCATCATGTCCTGTTTAGCTCTCAGTAAATTTTCCATGTTGACCTGTTCATGCCATTTAACTATATGCGTGTTTATGCAACATGGTATGAATAAAACCAATAGGTATTATATCGAGAGATGCCTGCAGAGAGAAAAGGGGGGGGGGGGGGGTTGAAGTCTATATTGTGGAACTTAGCCAGTGCCCCCCTCCTATATGTTTTATACATTATTGGTACATCTTTGATGAATTTACTTCTTTTTCATTTTAATATTACAAATATTTGATGGATTTACTACAAAGAAATTTTGCATTCAGTGGAATTCCGACTGCACAACTAATTTTACAAAGTAAAAAGTGATCCTTATTTCTACTACAAACCCTCTCAAATTGTATATCTGGTGCTACATCATTTTGTACTTTTATTTTGCAAAAAGAATGTGTGACCATGGTGCTACCATACAATCATCATCATAATACCTAGCCTTTACATTTGAATCTGATCAAATTTTTTATAATCTGTTTTGCTCATCTTCACGCATTTAGTTATTTCAACACAGTTTTATCACCTATGTACAAGTGCTTATTCAGAATCCAAAAATGAGAATTTCTATATGAATATCATTAGCCACTAATTGTATGTAGTGCAAAATGTAGGCATATTCCACAATCATAAAAGCACCTCTTTGCAAGTTTCTTGGTGTTCTGCTAGAAGCTCATCATATTTTATTTGCAAATTTGACAATTCAGCTTGTAGCATTTCATATTCAGATACAGACGGACCACCTAGTTTTTGTTGGATGAATCTGCCAAAAGAAATCCATAAGATATTATATATGAAAAGCATAACCAATCACATAGAAATTCTCTCTGTAATGTAGTATATGACCCTGATATATTTTACCCAAACAAGCAAAAATAGGATGATCAGTCGTTGAAGAAACTGAACTTGGAGTGGGAACAGTACATTTGTGTTAAGGCAGTTTCTCAATTATGTTCACACTATGGTAGAAAGTTATCTTTCTTTCTTCATTATTAAAGAGAGCTTGTTACTTTCAGGGAATCAATTTTTAACATATTCAGATAAATGAAAATGTATTAAAGGATTCGGATAAACTAGAGTTTTTAGCTAACTTCACTATGGAGTTACTAAAATCTTTCATCTATTTCGAAATGGATGGATTGGATTTAGCCATGTTATCAAACATTAAACTATTACCATTTTAGTGTCTATTTAGATTAATGATAATATGGAAAAATCCAATCCACTCATTTCAAAATGGATGGATCTGATTTAGAAACTCCGTTGTAGGGCTATTCTAAGAACTCAAGAGGATCTTAATCCATGAATGAACCTTTTTTCTATTTGATTGGGAAGTAACACATACACTCAGTGGGTCTTAAACTCACAAGCCAGAACCTTATCTTCTACCATGTTCCTATAAGAGGAGGAGGTACCATTTGAGTTAAAACTCATTGGCAATGAAAATATATTATCCTTCTTGCCAAATGTGTCACGTATAAATAACAAAGATTCATCTCCTCCTTGAACTCACTTGATTATTATCTTGATTTTAGCTTTAAATCTCATTCTTAATCAAGACATCATTTTTCACAACTTTACCATTTTGTTGGACATCATTTAATTTGGACAACCAAACACTTCAAAAGATCAATTTTAGCAATAACATTTGGTAGTTACATCTACCCTTACAGCTCACTTACCTTTTAAAATACTTCCATGTAAATGCTAGCCATATGGTTTACACTACAAGCCAATACAACCTTTTCATTAATTAAAAAACTTTGTCATTTAAACAAGCTTTCTTTCACTAATTCAACTGAACCAGGCAGACCCATCTCCTTTTCTGCCTCTGCAGTTTGTTTGTATGGGCTTTTTTTTTTTTTTTGGGTGTGGGTGTGAATCTAATCTAACACAGATATACAAGAACGACTTCATATAACCAGTTCATATGCTATAAACACACACACATTTGCTTAAAAAGAGAAAAAAAGAAAATGGGCTTACTCAAGGGCAGAAGAAGGCTTGTCATTCTGCTCATACAATGAAACTAGAACTGACCCCCCAAAAATAAAAAAGTCAGGTAAAAAGTTAACATGAAAGGAAACATAAATTCATAGTAATTTGCGAGAGAGAGAGAGAGAGAGAGAACCTTTGGTGAGAGCATCAAGAACTCCACTTGAATCCAAATATTTCCTAAATGCTTCTTTCTTTGCCTCTTTTTCCTAATGTTTAAAGTTATTTGTGGATCTTGAGAATGTCAGATATTTCATATGATATTATGATTGCAAAAGCCAATTACCCATATAAATATAATATATAGTACATTTTTTTTTCATACATTCAGACATACCTCTTTGTTTCGCATCATGATCTTCTTCTGTTCTGCTGTCTGATTCTCAGTTCTAACTTCTAACTTCCAACTCTACTCCAGGGGGTTTTCTCTCTCCAGTGGCAATGAAGGTGTGGTATCTGTTTGGGCTTTTAGGCTCTTATTCTTGTGTTTTCCCGGGCAAACTGTTTTATGGACCAACTTCTTGGGTTTGGGCTCGACCCATTATATATATATATATATATATATATATTATATATATATATATTTGCTAATGATTTTTTTTATTATTATTATAAATTTTCTTGCTCACAATCTTCTCGTTTGGGTAGCTTGGAGTTGGAACTCGACTTTCGAGCCCAGTCCAACTCCTCTATCCCTAGATGGGTTTTCCTCCCCTTGGAACTGGATGGAGATCAACACAACACCCCCACATGAAAATGTTAGATGGTCTACATACCTTTTGCATTGCCTCTATCTCTTTACCTAACCACTGTTCTACTTCTTTCACCTTATTCTTCTCCGTAAAGTACTTGCTTAGGGCATCTGTGGAGCTAAATTTTAATTTTTTAGTTAAATAAAAAGTCACTTTACTCGATTATCCTTCTCCATGTTATCCAAGATTAATCACGTAAGGTTTTTTTATTTTTTTTTACAAGATAGAATTTATACTCTAGCCTAATTTAAATGTATATGTATGTGAAGTTTTCTCTTGGAGACTTGATCCCGGTCCTTGCCCTCCACACTTCACAAGCACTTATACTTATAGAATAATTATCGTACCAAGAGTGTGCGTTGGTAATCATGTATGTTGATGTAGTCAATAATAATGATTAATTTGATAGGTGTTTATGAGCATTAGATCTCATAAGATCTACAGTTTAATAAAGATTGAGCTGTAAATGAACCATACAATTCGAGCTCAGCTAGGAAAACAACTTGCTTTATATTCATTTATTTAGTAAATATGTCAACCTCAGACCCAAGTTTAAGCTTAACTACTAAACGAGTCAATCTCAAATATAATATTATGTTTGTAAACATGAGAATTCACTTTAACTATATATAATAATTATATTTTTTTATATGCATACTTGTTTAAAATTTACTTATATAGACTTAAGATTTGATTTTATAAATTTGTAAATAAGATCATATGATATTGAATTATTATTTGTAGTGTATAGGCAAGTAAGTCCAAGCTTACTAGACCACAACTAGACAGTCACCACCTCAACCCAAATAGTAGCCAACTTAGCCCAAATAGTTGCAAAAGACGCATGCTAATATTTCCTAATGGGATTTCTCATCATTGTAAACGAAAGCTTACTAGACCACAACCAAACAGTCACCACCTCAACCCAAATAGTAACTAACTTAGCCTAAATAGTTGCAAAAGACACATGCTAATATTTCCCAATGGTATTTCTTATCATTGTAAACGATTCGAGTTTTGTTGAGTGGTAAGTGATTGGGTCTGAATGAGTCCATTGATAGGCTTAATGAGCCTCACAAATTTATTACATAAATTAATCTGATTTATTAGGTCAATTATCATGATGTAGTGGGTGTTACAAGATTAATTGCTGGATATTACCTTCTCCCTTCACCTCCCTCTTGCACACGTATCTAGCTCAATATCTGAATCAATACATATTAGCTCATTAATCACCACAATTTAAATGAATAAAATAATCTCTCTCATTATCAATGTGGGATTAATTTATGCTCTTGGGGTTTAAGCTCTTGTGTAATTGTATTAATTTATTTTCTTGTATTTCGTCAATCTTTTTGATTGAGTTTTGATTTAAATGTCTATTTGCTTTGAATGTTGGCCCTTTGCAAAGAAAATAACATGTATTTAGGCAAGATTTCATATGTTCATGCATTGTTTAACATATATATGTAGTGTGTGCACTTTAAGTGTTTAATAACATGCCTCTATGATATTTTTTCACTCTTTTGGACTTTGAGGAGTACCAATTTTTGGGGATCACCATTATTATTCATGTTTATCATGTTTTGATAATTGGTTTGTTTTACACACTTTGTCCTATGAGTGCTTGCTCATGTGTTAATCATGCATTTTACATGCACACTAGATGCACCTTTGATGCATACACTCTAATACTTGACATGTTTTGCATTCACTCATGCTAGTTAAGTCTTTTTAGACCTTTTAGCACATATAACGAGTTCTTGTGTCTACGTCATGCCTTGCTCTACATTTTGTTTCCTCATCCTTAGCATGTCATGTTTACTTTATACTTTGTAACATTTTGTTTTTAAGATGTTTTATCTTTTATTCGAGTTTCATTTTTTCATTCATCTTGCACCCCTCATGCATCATTATCTTTGTTCATATATTCTTTTCTTTTCCTCTTTCCTCTTGATTCATTTGTCTATTTGTGACAAAAAGGGGGAGAGTATACTACAGAGTATACCGGAGTGTATCATCATTTCTATATGACTCATGTGTACATTATCAGGGAGAGAAATTCTATCTCGTGCACATTTGTAGTGGGAGAAAGCCATAGGAGAGATGCATATACCAAGGGCGAAAAAACATATTTTTATGAGAAAACCTTGTTTTGTTTGCCTTACATTATGCTTGTTTTCTCTTTGCTTTACGGTGCTTTGAGTTACATTTAGTATCTATGCTTTATTGCTCTCATCGCATCGTATTTATGTGTTGGACATGCATACATCCTTATGCTATTGTGCTTTTTTGGTTGCATGTACGGATGATCATTTGTTTTGCAATGTGATCATTGTAGTCATATCCATATAACTGTCATGTGTTTGATCAAGTTGCTCATATGTTTACTTCATGTTTGCTTGATCGCATTTTACTTGTTACATTGTATTTGTCCTTTATTACGTGCTTTACCTTGAGGGTCTAATTCATGTTGTGCAAGTCTTTCATGATACAGGTATTGTGTTCCAAGTTCATCACAGATTTTAGAGTTAGGTGTGAGTGAGTTTTGCCATTATTCCCAAATTCACGTTTAAGTCTAGAGTATGTTATAAAGTGTTTTGTCACGGAATAACAAAAGGGAGAGATTGTAAAGTTGTGATTTACAACTATGTTTTATGTTGGCTTTGTTCCATGACAAAAAGTGTTATAATTGTATTAATTTATTTCCTTGCATTTTGTGGAATTTTATTGTATTGGGTTTAATATTAAGTTGGTGAAGGATCGAGCATGAAATGAAGAATTAGTGTAGTTTCGCGACTAGCTCGCAAGAAGTTTGTGAGAAGAGTAACCCCCAAAAAGGCAACTTGAGAAGCACGTGCTGGAAGCTGAAAAGTCAAGTGCCAGGCTTCATTTCGCGAGTACTTTGCGAGGTACCCACGAAACATTCTGTCTGGAGGATTTTAAGTGTGACTTTCTTACCCTTCACCCATACTATATATACCTTCATTATCCACAAAAGTAAAAGAGGCTATTTAGAGAGAAAACCCTTGATAGGTTTCTACAACACAACACACCCATCTTTTAGAGAGAGAGTTACTAATCCTTAGTGAAAAATTATTGTAGCCTATTTTCCTTCGCTTTCCTATTGTTATATCTTAAGAGGAGATTTGTACCCAAACATAACTCACACCTATTTAGGGTGTAGATAGTGTTTTGGAGTTTGGGAAGTTTTGGAGATTTGCTAAAAGAAGCTGGTGAGGTTTGGCAGATGTAATTAGGAGTATTGCAGGATCTAGAAAGCCAGAGAAGACATGACTCCAAGAAGTCTGTTGGTAGTAGGAACTTGGAGGGCCTAAGTACATGGGGTAGACTAGGCTTGGAGGGTCTTTTGTTATTCGTGTACTCCAACTTTATTCTCTAATGGATCGATTTCGACTTGGAGGGTTGCGGAGAGGTTTTTCGCTAAGTTCTTTGGTTTCCTCTTCGATAACACGTCTTGGTGTTATTTTGTGTTTGCATCTCTCTTCCCTACTCTTTAAGTTTTCATTTTATTGTTGATGATGAATGAATATAGCTTAGGGTAACTTTATTAGTCATTGCGCTTATTTACTCTTGTTCCGCACTTAGTCTACGTTAGAGTAAAAGCAATCTAATTGTAATTTTTTATTGGGGGTCTGAACAAGCTCTTGTGCTTTAGCACAAATCCGAGCTTCCACATGTGAATTCAAAATTGTTATTTATGAATTAAGAGTACTTTATTATGAAACATAGATTCCAGTGCATATTGTTCATTGTGTTGGAAGTTAGAAACATATATATCTATACTATGAGCATGAGAGGATTCCCCTCTTTGGACTTGACTTTTATTTAGTTCAGAAATACCCCTAAATCTTAGGTTTAATAGGGAAAAATATTTGAGGACAACCTAGTAAAAATATATTTCTAACTCCACATAAAATGCTTACAAAATAGAACACTCTTCTACTAATCCATGTCTTCATAACAAGCTTATCCATTTTTTCTTTAAAAAAGGAAGATTATGACACTAGGCAAAAAAAAAAAAAAAACCTCATTTCAAGCGTAAAGCGCGTGTGATAAAGTTAGTATCATATACGACTTTTTAGCTAATTCTTCTGGGATAATTCCTAATTTAATTTTGAAAATGACCCAAAATGCTGCTAATGTTCTATTAAGACTTCACTATTTTTTTTTTTTTTTTGAGAACAAGACTTCACTCTTTTTTTTTAATAATTTTTTTTATAAAAATATCATAACTTTATTAAGAAGAAGATAAGACCATAATATCTTGAGCCAAAACTGACTCAATAATAATATGATTTTCCTTTATCTAAGCTACAAAATCTATACAATTCTTAACATATTGAGCTAAGATGTGTGCATGACGATTTCCTTCTTGCCGAACGTGAGAGACTTGTACTCCGTTGAAATGCTTTAGCTTATGTTGAATCCCCTCAACAATAGTGCAAATACCTATTGGTGGGTCACATGATCTATTCACATCCTCAGAAACAACTTGTGAGTTGCATTCAAAGATCACCTCTCGGAGGCCTACATCCCATGCAAAAGAAACACCCTCCTTCAAGGCTTTGGCTTCAATATCTAAAGAACCCATTTTGTAAGGTATAAATTTACTCAAAGCTGCCTCCACTTTGCCAACATTATCCCAAATGACTACCTAGACGCCAGAAGATTAAGAAGCCGCAAAGGTTGCCCTATCGACATTAAACTTAAACCATGGAGGTTTTGGTGGTGCCCATGAGGCTTCATCTCTGTCCACAACTGGTTTTTGCTTGAAATTGGCCATCTGGAAGTCATCCAAGAGAAAGTGAGCTTTCTGCACTATGGACGAGCCTTGCTACCTTGCCTTACCTAGCTAAACCTCGTTTCTATTGAACCACAAACACCATGCCACCATGATCATAACCTCCAGCAGCTTATTCCCCAACTTGACCTTAAACATCAGGTGCCAAAGCAAATTTGTAAAATTTGGAAAACCAATTCGTGGGCCTCAAAAGGAATACCAATGAGGTTCCAAACCTCACGGGTTTTTTCATAGTTGCAGAAAAGACAACGCTCGCTTTTGGCTTCCATCCCACAAGCTTCACACACTAGATCGTCAAGAACTTGTCTATGGCACATGTTAGCTTTTTTTGGCAAAATGTTTATACTTGCTTGCCTTGCAAAGGATTTCATTGTTTTTTGGAAACACTACAACAAAATGTATATTTCAGTGACAAAAAATTCACCACTAAAAGTCCAATTTTTTGTCGCTGAGAACCTTTAGCGATGAAATCTACTAATTAGTGACGAAACTCATTTCGTCGTTGAAACTTCGTCACTAAAAGTCCTAGCGACGAAAAATTTCGTCACTAAAAGTCTGATTTGTTAAAAAAAAAAAAAAACTTTTAGCGACAAAAACGTTTCGTCGCTAAAAACACTATTCAGCAACGAAAATATTTCGTCGCAAAAACACTATTTAGCGACGAAAATATTTCGTCGCAAAAAACACTTTAGTTTATTAAATCATATTTAGTGACTAACAATTTTGTCCCTAAAACTATTTTTGGGTACATATAGTGACGAAAAAGTTCGTCACTAAAACTATTTTTAAGAAAATCCAAGCACATATAGTGATGAAAATTTTCGTCACTAACACCATTTCTTACAAAATTTTGCTACATTTAGCGACGAAATCTTTCGTCACTAAAACAATTTTTGTTGCTATATTTGTAATGGAAAAATTCGTTGCTAAAACTCATTTTCTGTTTTTATTTTTTTCATGGCTTTGATATTAACCTGTAACCTGTCAACATTTTTAAAGCCTCACATTTGAATAACATATTTGATGGTGCAAACACAATAATAATGGAAATACACAAAGAGAAACTGAATAATACTTCTGAATGTTTTATTAATTTAAAGAGAGAAATTACACAACACTATTTGGACTGAGGCGCGACACTCGCTCTCTTTAAGGAGATTCAAGCCCTTGGTTGGCTAAACTTTGTAACCGGTGCAGACCGTCTCTGACTTGTCTCCCCAGGATACTACAGCCCAACAAGTGTCGTATGACTAGAACAACTTCTGCACAAAGTGTTCAAGCCCAAAGCTCCACCAGAAAGAACACCCTTCCTTGCCAAGAATCTCTCTATTTTTTTTTTGTGTATTCCAGTCATATGGATTGTGTCTGAATGGGTCTATTTATAGGCTCAATGGGCCTCACGAAATTACTACCCAAATTAATCTGATTAATTAGGTCCATTATTATGATATAGTGGGTGTTACAAGATTAATTGCTGGATATTATTCTGATGGACTGGAGTTACACAATTAATGGTGAGATAAGAAGTTTTCTGAATAATGAAAAGGCCCAAACGGATAGTCCATTAAGTGGATTAATGGCTCATTATTTTCCATAATAAAAATGGAATATTAATTCGGGCCATTTACTCACCAACGGATATGGTAATTACTCTGATCGGGCTGTTAAGTAGGAGGATCCAAGGTGCTGATTCATTTCCAATTTTGACACCTCCACCCTTCACCTCCCCCTTGCGCACGTATCTGACCCAATATATTGAGACAATTCATGTTAGCCCATTAATCACCACAATTAAAAAGAACAAAATAGTCTCTCTCCTTTTCAATGTGGGATTAAACATTTTCACTAACTCCTCATCTTCCACATTCACTCCCACATCTTTACATTTATGTTATCACATTTATTCATTTTATTTATTTAATATTAAAATGCTCCAACAATCCCCCACTCATTTTAATATTAAGTTTTTAGTTAAAGAGAGATTACCAGGCAAAGATGGGTCACTATGCATCATGAAGGTGTGCTCTGTATTGAACCTTCACTTAGTAAAACAGCGATCTCAACTCCAGAGTCGTAGTGGTCTCCGACTTGAACTAGGACTGCTTTAGGGAAATTAAGTGTCACTGCTTACACATAACAACCCAGGTGTTGACATGAGTTTTTATAGCTAGCACTTTACGGCCATGTGCTGATCCCGGTTTCACGAGTGTATTTGAGATTAAGTCCAAATCTCATAGGGAGCGGCCCCACCCCCACACTCACATAGGTGAAATTTTGTCAGGGTGCTCCTGTAATTATGACACCCCACTCATACGAGCTACAAATTTCATTAAGAGTTTTTTACTCAACCTCTCCACATTACAGGATAAATGCACTTACATCATAAGGATGAACAATTAAAAAATTATTTACAAAATAAATAATTTAAAAAATTGTGCATTTCTTACGACCATCGTATGATTCGTTTTTCCCATTGAACCCAATTCTCAGGATCTCTGGTTTTTGGGTTGGGTATCCTCATACATGGCTCATGATTCTATGGACTTTAGTCCCATCCCCCTCGATGTATTCCAGACTCTATCTTTTGCCAAGGCCTTGGTAAATGGATCTGCAAGATTATCATTAGATTTAATATAATCCACAGTTATGATTCCACTACTCAAATAAGATAGCACGGTACTGTGCTTTCTTCTTATAGGTCTGGATTTACCATTGTAATAACGGTTTTTAACTCTACCAATTGCAGCGGTGCTATCACAATGAATTAATATAGGTGGAATTGGCTTTTCCCAAAGTGGAATTTCATATAACAAATCTCTAAGCCAATTTGCCTCTTCACTAGTTGAAGCTAATGCTATTAATTCAGCTTCCATTGTTGAATTAGCAATTATTGTTTGTTTTTTAGATTTCCAACAAATGGCACCACTACCTAAGGTAAAAATATAACAAGTGGTAGAGAGAGAATCACCTGACAAAGTATTCCAATCGGCATCACTAAAACCTTCAATCACAGCAGGGTATTTTTTATAAAACAAGCCATAGTTTTTGGTACCAATTAAATATCTCATGACTCGCTCAATAGCTAGCCAATGATCTTTACTAGGCTTGCTAGTAAATCTGCTTAGTACTCCTACTGCATATGCAATTTTAGGTCTAGTACAATCAGTAGCATAACGCAAACTACCAATGATGCTAGCATAATCCTTTTGATTAAAAATCTTACCATCATTATTCACAGGAAATAAATGAACACTAGAATCAAAAGGAGTAGCTACACTTTTGTGATCAAGAAAATTATATTTTCTCAATATTTTATCAACATAATGTGATTGATCAAGATATATTCCATCACATGTTTTTGTAATTTTCATGCCCAAAATAAAATTAGCCTCGCCAAGATCTTTCATATCAAAATGGCTTTTAAGCATATTTTTTGTCTCATTTATAACATGCATATTTGAGCCAAAAATCAACATATCATCCACATAGAGGCTAATAATAACATGTAAATTATTCCATAATTTAGAATAAATACATTTATCATATACACTTTTGTGATCAAGAAAATTATATTTTCTCAATATTTTATCAACATAATGTGATTGATCAAGATATATTCCATCACATGTTTTTGTAATTTTCATGCCAAAATAAAATTAGCCTCGCCAAGATCTTTCATATCAAAATGGCTTTTAAGCATATTTTTTGTCTCATTATAACATGCATATTTGAGCCAAAAATCACATATCATCCACATAGAGGCTAATAATAACATGTAAATTATTCCATATTTAGAATAAATACATTTATCATATTCATTTGATTTATAACCATTCTCAATCATGCAAGAATCAAACTTTTCATGCCACTGCTTAGGTGCTTGTTTTCAGCCATATAAGGATTTAGTTAGCTTACATACCTTGCTTTCTTGTCCAGGCTCTACAAAGCCTTCGGGTTGATCCATATGAACCTCTTCCTCTAGGTCCCCATTTAGAAAAACAGTTTTTACATCCATTTGATGAATTTTCAAATAAAAATTGCAGCAATAGCAATTAACAATCTAATAGATGTAATTCTTGTTACCGGAGAAAATGTATCAAAGAAATCAAGATCAGCTTTTTGTTTAAAGCCTTTTGCAACAAGTCTAGCTTTAAACTTATCTATTGATCCATCCGGTTTCAACTTTTTTCTAAGGACCCATTTACAACCTATGGTCTTACAACCCAGTGGAAGATCTACTAATTTCCAAGTTTTATTAGAAATTAGAGATTCCATCTCATCATTACAGTCTCTTTCCAAAATATAGCATCAGGTGATGTTAAAGCCTCTTTTAATTTTGGGGATTTTCCTCAATGTTAAAAAATAATAATCAGGACCAAAATCCTTTTCAACTCTAGCTCTTTTACTCCTTCTAGGTTCCATTTCAAAATTTTCTTGATTTTGTAAATGTGAAGTAGAAGAACTAGGTTGTGACAAATATTTTCTTCACCCCCACTATTTTTCAATTTAAAAGGAAATTTTTCTTCATGAAAAATTGCATCACCGGATTCAAAAATTATTTTGTTTTCAAGATCAAAAAATCTATAGGCTGCACTATTAAATGCATAACCAAGAAAAGCACAGGTAGTAGCTCTTATACCTAATTTAGGTATTTTAGGGTCAGTAAGCCTTACATAAGCAACAACCCCATACTCTCAAATATCCCAAATTTGGCTTATGTCCTTTCCACATCTCAAAAGGTGTGGTGTGTGTGACATTTTATGTGGCACCCTATTTAAAACATGACATGCAGTTAAAATAGCTTCACCCCAAAAATTTAAAGGTGCACCAGATTCAATTAACATAGCATTTGTTAACTCAATTAAAGTTCTATTTTTTCTTTCAGCCACACCATTAGAAGCAGGTGAATATGGTGCAGTAGTTTCATGGATAATTCCCAAAGACTGAACAAATGAGTTGAATGCACTTGATTCATACTCACGGCCTCTATCACTTCTTATTCTTTTTATTTTTCTACCGAATTGGTTTTCAACTTCTTTTGAAAAATTTCAAGATTTTTTAAAATTCTTGAAATTTTTCAAAAGCATCACTTTTATTTTTCAACAAATAAATAGTTGTATATTTTGAAAAATCATCAATAAAAGTGATAATATATCTATTTCCTCCACAAGTTAAAATTCCCTCAAATTCACATAAATCGGAGTGAACTAACTCAAGCAATTCGGTATTTCTTACAACACTTTTATGAGGCCTTTTTGTAATCTTAGCTTGACTACAAGTTTCACATTTTTCAAAATCTTTTGACAGTCTTGGAATTAATCCTAAACTACTCATGATTCCCACATATCTACTATTTATATGACACAAACGAGCATGCCAAAAATTAACAGAAGAAAGTATATAAACTGAACTGGTAGATGCTTTATTATTCTCAACATTTAATTTAAACATTCCATCACAAGCATAACCCTTTCCCACAAATAATCCCTTTTTAGTGATTACATAATTATCAGATTCCATAGTTTCCTTGAAGCCAGCCTTGTTAAGCAAAAAACTTGACATCAAATTCTTCCTCATGGACGGAGTATAAAGTACATCTTTTAATGTTAGCACACGTCCAGAAGTGAATTTCAATTCAACCTCACCACTCCCAAGAACCTTGGTTTTACTAGAGTCACCAAGCATAACAGTTTTTTCTTCTTCAAAAGGAGTGTACAATTTGAACCAATTTTTGTCATAGCAGATATGCCTATTAGCACCAGAATCTGCCCACCACCCTTCAACATATTGCACCATATTGATGTCTGTAATCATAGCCACTAAAGGCTCTTTGGTTACGTTAGCCTGCGGGACAGATTCAAGTTTCTGAAATTTGCAAAATCGACCAATATGCCCACTCTTGCCACAGACAAAACAGGATCTATTAAATTGATCTTGTGAAGGGGGTCCTTGGTTCTTATTGTAATTTTTATTCGGGTTTCCCCTTCCTTGTGGTGATCTATTATTGTTTTTAAAGGCTTTCTTTTTTGGCTTCAATTGACAATTTCTAGGAAAATGATTTTTGGGCATATTATTATTAGATGAAATAAGGTTTACCTTTGTGGTGGAATTACCATTGCTCTCTTGTGTCATGAGTGCATCTTGTCCTCTAGCCTTCTCCTCCACACGGATGCGGGTGATCAAAGTCTCCAAGGATGTCTCCTTTTGTTTGTGCCGCAACATCTTTTGGAACTCCCTCCAAGATTGTGGTAGTTTGTTAATTATGCCAGCTACCACCAAATTGTCTCCAATCTTTATGCCTTCGGATCTCAACTCTGCTACAATCATTTGGAAGTCTTGTGCTTGATCCACCACCGATTTTCCATCCACCATTTGGTAACGGAAAAATCTACTAGCAGCATACTTCTTTGCACCTGCCTCCTCGGTATCATACTTGCTTTGTAAAGCTTTCCAAATTTTTTTAGCAGACTTGTAAGTAGTATCATAATAATCATAGAAATGATCGGCAAGACAATTCAATAGATAAGAGCGACAATTATATTCATCTTTTGTATACTTATCTATTTTTTCTTGATGGAGAATATATTCTTCATCACTCATCTCATCGGTAGGAACCTTTGACGGATTCTTCTCAGTGAGGATGTAGGCAACTTTGAGAAGGCTCAAGTAGAAGAGGACTTTTCCTTTCCACCTCTTGAAGTGGGCTTCCTTAAAGCGAAATGGCTTGTTAAGATCTCCAACAGGCTCATTTGGTTTCTTTTGTGTAGACTCCATGTGTTTGAATCTCCTTAAAATTGATGGTGCAAACACAATAATAATGGAAATACACAAAGAGAAACTGAATAATACTTCTGAATGTTTTATTAATTTAAAGAGAGAAATTACACAACACTATTTGGACTGAGGCGCGGCACTCGCTCTCTTTAAGGAGATTCAAGCCCTTGGTTGGCTAAACTTTGTAACCGGTGCAGACCGTCTCTGACTTGTCTCCCCCAGGATACAACAGCCCAACAAGTGTCGTATGACTAGAACAACTTCTGCACAAAGTGTTCAAGCCCAAAACTCCACCAGAAAGAACACCCTCCCTTGCCAAGAATCTCTCTATTTTTTTTTTTGTGTGTATTCCAGTCATATGGATTGTGTCTGAATGGGTCTATTTATAGGCTCAATGGGCCTCACGAAATTACTACCCAAATTAATCTGATTAATTAGGTCCATTATTCTGATATAGTGGGTGTTACAAGATTAATTGCTGGATATTATTCTGATGGGCTGGAGTTACACAATTAATGGTGAGATAAGGAGTTTTCTGAATAATGAAAAGGCCCAAACGGATAGTCCATTAAGTGGATTAATGGCTCATTATTTTCCATAATAAAAATGGAATATTAATTCGGGCCATTTACTCACCAACGGATATGGTAATTACTCTGATTGGGCTGTCAAGTAGGAGGATCCAAGGTGCTAATTCATTTCCAATTTTGACACTTCCACCCTTCACCTCCCCCTTGCGCACGTATCTGGCCCAATATTTGAGACAATTCATGTTAGCCCATTAATCACCACAATTAAAAAGAACAAAATAGTCTCTCTCCTTTTCAATGTGGGATTAAACATTTTCACTAACTCCTCATTTTCCACATTCACTCCCACATCTTTACATTTATGTTATCACATTTATTCATTTTATTTATTTAATATTAAAATGCTCCAACAATATTTATTTCAACAACACATTTATAAAAAATAGATCCATATATTCCACAAGTAAAAAAATAAAACAAGTATCCAAGTCAAACTCTTTCTATACAATAATTGTTTGCAACATATACAATAACTCAAGATGTTTTATAACAATACAAAAAGTGTAGCATAATATAGTTAGAACTAACAGAAGCTATCCTCATATGTCTTCAAGTAATGCCAAAAGTAAATCCCCTAAAGCCATCAATAAGAAATCTGCACAAATATAAAAATAATACTACATTAAAATCATAAAGTAAAAACATGAACTATGTTATAAGAAACATTTCTAACAATGCATTAAGAGTAGCCACATCAATAAATTAAAATCACAATTCCTAATGTATAGGTGGTAAAAAGTAAATATAGATTTTCAAGTGCAATATAATACAGTTAGTTTCAAATAATACATTAAAAAAAGTAGTCATACCATGTAGTGCAGGTCAATTACTAAAATAAAGTACTAACTAATAAGTGTTTTAACTTGAAGATGAATCACCCCCATATGTAAGAGCGTCATCATAATCTTCCTTCTCAAAAAGTTAAGAATATTCTTTTGGACCTCTTCTTGCTTAGCTCGCTCCTCTTCGTTCCTAGCTCTTGCCTCTTTGAGCTCAATTATCTCACTTTCTAGCCGATGGATATATTCTACTAAGGAACTAGATGAGGTGGTGGTTACTAGAGAAGAGGAAAGTCTCATACCAAGACCTTTTACAATGCTAGACTTCTTAAAAACAAAGTTTGAGATCTCCTCTTGTGTAAAGGGAATTGCATTGGGATCTTGACAATCTGCCATCAAGTGTCTTACCCATTGTTAGAAATAAAGGAGAGATAATACCTGAATTTTCCTTGGAAATTACACAATTTGATTTTACCAAAAAGAGGTGGCAGAGATGAAGTGTGGACCAAGTCACTGTTTTAAGACAAATCGTGCCGTCTACGGTATATCCGATGTAGTTAGACAAATAGTTTCTGCACGTTGTCCCCAGGATACAATAGCCCAACCACCTTTGCTGATTATCCTTTTAGCCTACACTGCTCGTAGGATATAAGCTCTCTATAATACTTTCTTTTTCCAGAAAATTTTGTAAAAGATAAAATATTTTTGTGAGTAGTAAGAAGCAAAAGATGGTAAATGTTTAGAAAAAAAATTGTTTTTGAAAAGTTTGCAGCTTTGTTTTAATTCAAAAATAAAAAAGTATCTGAGGCTTTTATTTCTTTTCATATATATATATATATATATATAGCTAGACACGCTGCTCATCCTTAGCCAAAAATAAAAACGTTTGCTATCTTTAAAACTTTAAATGATCATAAAAATATTGAATCCAATGCCTGAGTTAATAGCTTTCTTTATATATATATATATATATATATATATTATATATATATATATATAATATATATATATATTATATAAACCTGTCAAAACTTTTTTTTTTCTTTTTTCAAAGTTTGTATGTTGAGGCAAGTTAATAGACAAAACAAGTTTGTCTTTTTAGTGTCAAGTTGCCTTTTAAAAATGACAGCCCCTACGTGGCTGTCCTTTAAATACTAAGTAATAATTTCCTTTGAAATTTTGACTATACACAATAATTACAACCAAGAAAGGAAAGTACTATATAATGCTATAATCCATCAACGGTAAATTATATAAATATATAGTTGTACAATATCTGATGCTTTCTATGTATAACGTTACTATTAAATATATTAAAAGAAATGTTTTAAAGCAAAAGTTTATAAAGGAAAGTATACTAAAAACTGGCAATATATGGTATTAAAATTTACATTAATTTTCAGAGATTTTCTAATTAAAACCATTGATAATAGCTATTCAAATTTTGAATTTTCAAAATTTAGCAATTAACGTATCTGACATTAAGGGATAATTGATTTCCTTAATTCACATAAATGAGTATTAAAATAAATATGATATTTTTTATAAAAATATCCAACACCCATTGTCATCCAACTTTTATCCATGTTTGACTGCAATTGCAAGGTGAATACTACTTTTAGTAAAATAAGGACAATGTCAATTCATGCATAATGTATTCTAACATCTAAGTCTATAAGCTACTTAGATAAAGTTCTATCCCATTCATGAATGTACAAGTCTGTATTAATACTTAAACAAATATACATTGCACACTCAAACACTCCCAATATAAATTTGAACCACCTTATAACACCATACAAGCCACCTGCTTGCATCAACACAACAACCCACCATAAAACCAATCACAAACATCACAATTATAGAGTGTTTACAAGTATTGAAATCAATTAAAGTATTATTCATCATATCTAATCAACAAGGTCCATTCACATTTGCAAGAAATCACAAGTATAGAGTTTTATAAGTTTTTAATTAAAATTTACTTATTTTGTTCAAGCTAAGCTTACAACTTTCAGAAAAAATCCAAAATTATTACAAACAATGTATATTTAGCCTGCAAAAGAAAAGTTAAATTTATAAGTACTTCAGTCTTGAAAATGATCCTTTCATAAATTACTACACAAACTCATAGCTTATACATGTAATACAGTTATATATGTAATACAGGTAGTGCTTACTACAATCAGAAAAGTGACGAGGGGAAAGTTATCTTTAACAAGATGTAAAGAAACTTAAGGATATCTAATATAAACTATACACTAGGAAAGGGGTAAATTTCTTCTGCCTTGCCTCTCCACAAAGGCTCCAAGAGCCCAATATGACAAAAAAGGAAACCAATCAAAATGGGCCTTAAGCCCACTCAATATCACTCGATCCCATGAATTTAAATGGGATAAAACCACACAAAAAGTGATACTTCATGATCCCTAAAACTAAGTTGGACTTCACAATCTGCCATGAGCGGTTAAACCTTTCAGCTAAATGACCCATAAATAAAACCCACAAGCAAGTTAGTTTTTGCATAGGCTAACTAGGAACTACCCCTTTATTTCACTTCCACTTGAATACAATGGCAAAAACAATCCCTGGAATCTCTAGCAATAAGTTGATGAACAATTCAAAAAATTATCTTGTCATGCTCGCAAACCTTTATTGGAAAAATAGTTCTCATAGGCTTCAGCCACAAATTACCAAATGACAGTTTAGGCCTATAGCATATTGTCACAGGAACTAATATGTCCTTCAAGACAATGCAAGTGTAATTTCAAGTTTTCAATAATCAAACCACGAAGCACAGGCATAAGGTTGTTGTTTAGTATCCAATGGGACCATTTAAGAAGCCATTCATATTTAAAAGATAATATTGCCTTAGAATAAGGTTAACAATTACACTCTCACTTATTTATCAAAAATAAAAAGAATTACACTCTCACTTAGAGCTGTTACCAATTTTGGATAACTTGTGTCCAAAGCATCAATAATGTATATGTACCATTTCACAAATCCAAAGGTATTGAATAGATATTTGGACTACACAAGGTAAAGGACATACTACAGAGATCTATCAATGAGAAGACATCCTTGAGACAGAGCAACACAAGTGGAAAATAATAGTTCATACCTGATTGACTTGAGGAAATTCTGGAACATCTCAAGGATCAGCGCATCCGCATCACATTCAAGGTCCAACAATTACATTGTAATAATGACACCATTTTGTCCCTCAGTTAAAACAAACAACCACATGCCAAAAATGACATATTTTTGTCTCTTTTAGGATCTTATTTATGAAAAAAAATAAGGCCATTATGAATTCATTCATTGACACACATTAAGAACAAAATTCATCGAATACAAAAATGATAAAAAACTTAAACAATTCCACATTAGGGTATGTAACATAGTCTCTCAAGTAAAGCAATTTCCAACCCAAAAATGGTGTCACCTTGACCCAAAGTTTGGGCAAAGTGGACACAAATGATATCATTCTGATAATTAATCACTAAATTAGCTCTGTATTCTAAACTAAAATTAAGGCAAAAAGTAGTGATTAATTACTGTATTCTAAACTAATACACTTGCCAATGACTGAACAACCCAATCATAGCCCACACAGCCACACCTTCCACCAATATCATTATCAACTATCATCGGTGTAGGCCCATTTGTGAACTATAAAAATTAAAAATTAAAACAAAAAATAAAAAACATTAAAAATCCAATTGTCCCATCATAATAAATGAAAAGAAATTAGCTTTATCTATGATCTCATATCACATTAATTAAAGTATCAAAATCCTTTTATACACACACACACACACACAAATAATACAACTATTTTTATAAAAAAATAATAAAAAATAATGATTTTTTCCCTTTTCTGTAGTTTTTTATAAGAAATACTACATGAAATATCCATTATATATATATATATAAAAGTAAAGCTAATATTTAAGAAAAATATTATAATTGTTTTTATAAAATTATAAAATCCTAAGTGGTTGTGTGAGGAAAAATACTAAGTGGTTAATTAGCTATGGCATCGGAAAAAAGATATTCTTTTTAAGTGTCAAAGATTCGTAAAATCAAGTTGGATTTTTTTCCAAAAAAATGTCCAGATTTGATCCGAGTGGCTCCAAATTTGAATTGGTTGCCGGGATTTCTGCCAATTTCATCGGATTCTGACCTGGGTTGCCGGAAAAAAACAAAACCCAGATTTTTTTTTCAAAGTAAAAAAAAAAAAAAAAAAAAAAATCTCAAAAACACCAATTCTCCACATAGATCAATAAAAAAAAAGAAATTTTTTTTTAGAAAAATAAAAATCGAACAACTGAAACAACTAGATCTAACCGAATTCTGAAAATCAAAACCAAAAAAATTTGAAAAAATTATATATATATATATAGAGAGAGAGAGAGAGAGAGGACCTGAGGGAAGGTGGTGCTCTAGGCCCAGACGCTGTCGTCATGGCCAATGATTGCCGTTTGAGGGGAGAAGGGGAGAAAGGAGATCGATGAAGGCTGGGGGTGTGGCGGCGGCGTCGGCATCGGCTAGGATTGTGGAGGCAGCGTCGACGTCAGTATTGACTGTGGTTGTGAGGGGAAGGGAGGCAAAGGGTCGTTGGAAGGTGAACGGTTGGAAGGTGAAGGGTCGGCGACTGACGTTTGGGTTTGTGAGAGAAAGGAAGGGAAAATAGTTTTTGTTTGGGAGGGGAGTGACCAAAAGAGAGGTGGGAAGTGAAACATATTTGTTGAAATGGGTTTAAGGGAATTAGAAACCCTTTAGCGAAGAATCTTAATTTCGTCACTAAAGAACCCAGATTTTGTTAAGATTTTTAGAGAGGAAATTTAGATTTCGTCGCTATAGCATACTTTTAGTGATGAATTGTGATTTCGTTGCTAAAACAATGAAATGAAAATCCATGATTATTTTTAGTGACGATTATTTTCCGTCGCTAATTCTTCCTTATAGAGACGAAATGATTTTTGTCGCTAGAACTATCCACAACAATACATACAGTGACGATATATTTCGTCACTATAGATTAATTAAGTTCCCGCCAAAGTTTTCCCTATTGGCGCCCATTTTTCAAATCACAATAGCGATGGAAATTATTTTTTGTCGCTAAATGTTATATATATATTTTTCATTATTAGTGATGAAATTCATATTTCGTCGCTAAATTTATGTTTTAGCGACGAAAAATATTTCCTCACTAATTTTCGTCGCTAAAAATACATTTTGTTGTAGTGAATGTTAACCCTCCAAATCTTCTTCCAAAATAGCCCATTTTTCTAGTTGGAATAGGCTTCCCTAGAATAGTTGCTCAGCCCCAAGGTTAATGCTAACTTATATGCGCTTTGCATTGTGAAAAATTCTTTTAGATTGTATGCCCAAACTAAACGATCTTCAGGTAGCCTTGAGCTCAACAGGATACTTAAAATTGCCGATGCATTTAGGGAGAAAAAGCGTTGTATCATGTCAGTCCTCCACCCTCTAGTGTGTGGATCAATTAGTAGGGATGCCTTATCATCGTTGGGAACTTCATTTGGTCTAGAGTTAACTTGAAAAGTGGATGGCTGTGGTAACCATTTGTCGTTAAAATACTAAGACTTTGACCATTGCCCACTTGCCAACGGTAACCTTGTTGAACAACTGACAATGCTGCCAAGACACTTCACCATGCATAAGATGGGTGATTGCCCAATTCAATCGATAAGAAGTCTTTATTGGGGAAATAGCGCTCATTGAATACCCTATGAACTAATAAATTAGTTCTTGTTTATAGTCTCCATCCTTGTTTAGCGAATAATGCAAGGTTGAGCTCCTTGAGATCATGAAAACCAATCCTCTCTCCTCCTTAGGCATAAGCATCATATCCCAGCATAGCCATACCATTTTCCACCAAAATTTATGCATCATGCTTGTCATCTCATCACATAGAGCGAAAATGAGTTTAAAAACACTCATAGTGTAGGTTGGAATAGCTTTTGCCACGGCCTTTATGAGAATTTCCTGTTTGGCATTTGAAACCTATCTTTCCTTCCATTCTGAAAACTTATTATTCAACCTCTCAATCACGTTAATGGAATGTATTACACTTGTTTTTCCTCACTAACGACAGTAGGCCCATGTATGACTTATGTTGCTTTATTATCTCTACCCCAAATCTGGTCTTAATATAATCTTGGATATGTTGTGGAGTATTATGGCTAAAATAGGGCATGTTGCAACTCCTTTCAACGTACCCTATACTACAGACTGTCTAAGAAGTGTTGAAAGATCCTTTGCACAAATTAGAAACAAATAAAGAGAAAGAGGTCCCCCTTGCCAATAGACTTCACTATTTTGATTATTTTTACTAAGTTCTTATTTTTTTGAAAGATAATTACAATATGTTGTTAACTTCGTAGCTCGAATTTATTAGTTAGTCACAAGACACATAGGTGACATGTTGTATAAAAATGAATTGATAAGTGCAAAATTTATACATAAGTTTTGCATTTACATTTTATTCATACGATTACCTTTCATCACAATTGTGTCACCTTTGATGTTATGCTTCTTTAATTTTTAGTTTGCCTCTTGATTTCTTGAAAATATAAGAAGAAAGGTTTCATATATTGTAATGGATGTACCCTTTTTTTTAAAGAAACTTGCAACAAACTTGGTTGGCACATTTTTTTGGTGTGTCCATAACATCTAGCTATCTTGTTCTGTTTTAAATGCGCTTTATTTTTCAGTTATTAATTAGTGTTAAATTTATAGTTTTTTTAGATAATTTTATTTTCAATTTTCCAGCAATTATAAATACATTAATCAAATTGTTGTTTGGTTGGCATATTATAGGCGGTACAATTAATTAAGGCTGGCTTAACACAATTTGAGGTCTAAGACAATAATTAAAAGTGACATTTTATATTTAATTAATAATTGCATCTCAACCTGTAACCCAGCCAATGCAAGGGAGGCATGGCTCATAGCTGGAGAGAAACAGAGAGTGTGGTTTGGTAAAGGGAGGAAAAGGCTTAGTTTTGGTATCCCACCAATACCCCTTTTGGGAGATGCTTTGCTGGGAAAGCATATTTGCCAAAATGGGTTGGAAATTGGTGGGAAATATTTGATGCATGTTAGAGAGTAAGGACAAGAGGAGTTAATGAGGTTTTGCTATTAAGGGAAAGAGAGAGATAATGGTTGTGGGGAGTAAAAGGACCCGAGCAGGCATTTGGGCCTTTGGGCTCTAACAAGGAGGGCCAATCTATTCTTGATTAAAAACCTATTAATACTGCAAATTGGCCCATACGCCGAGGGTCCTTGGATACATCTGAGGGTGAGTTTCTCCTCAGATAGACCCAGGAGGACTCAGAGATTCGCTAGAATGATCAAGACAGAGTTCCAGAAAGACTGTTGGTTAAATGGGGGATCCCTGTACCCTCTAGAGGCACCGGTGTTAGAGAAATATCTTAGGAAAAGGCTGCTACCTCCACATTAAAGACCCTGCACCCACCTCCCAGGCCACATTAATGGGGAAGTGACCCTTAAACAGTAGAATTGAACTTTCTGGTTACTATTTAAAACACTTGAAGAAGGTGGTGTCAGAGAGGGAAGGGAAGATTTGGGCAACACGTGGATAAAGTACCAAGAGAAGAAGTATTTAAAGGGGATAAAGACCAAAGAAAAGGGGGATCAATCAGTTACCAAAAAAGAAACTAAGAATTGTAACCTTCAAGAAAGAAAGAGAAATAATACAGAAATTGCCCTCGGCTTATGTCCGAGGAAGCTCCTTTGCAATAATCATTTATTATTCGTCAGTATTTTTACATCTTAGCCGGGTTATTAAGTTTCCAGTATCTCTAAACTAGATTTCATACCCACACTCTACAAATTTCATTGTTTAAGGCTCCTTGGGCTTGAGCCCACAATTGTCTTTAGGTCTAGGTGCAATTGTGCACTTACAATGGTATTATGGCTGGATTGACTTTTGCCCAAAAGAGGAAAGGAGTTTGTCGCTAAGCAAGTAGTGGGACTAAACCCACTTTTAGCGGCCAGAATGTAGTGGAGTGAACCCACTTGCGCACAGCTAGAACGGTATGTTGTGGGTATTGGCCGAATGCCTGCAGCAGACAAAATTTTGTTGGAAAGCAAAGGTAGAAAAGGGGAATCACCTAGGATTGATCTTGGGTATAAAAGGAACAACACTCATGAATATGTGGGGGGGGGGGGGGGGGTGGGGGGGAGAATGATTGATCACATTTGTTTTATGTTTTATCTCCATTGGTTAAATACTAAGGGAAATTGGTAAAATTGTCAATTCATAACAAATGTAATTTTTATTTCAAAGGGAATCCACATTTCTTTAAAAAGAGGGTTGAGTGGGAATTCAAATACCCATGATATTTGATTCTCTTGTGTAATTTGCGACCAAACATGAGAATTTTTCAACATTCTCAGAAATCCTAAAACACTACATTGTGCCTATGGTTGGGTTTAAGTTACAGTTCGTGTAACTCTAAGTAATGTTACACTACCCAATAACTTGTTATTGAATTCATATTTTAAAATTCAACTATTTAATTATATGTTCTACAAGTTCTTAACATGCGTATCAATTTTCATGCCAATTAGATGTAAATCCATAAACTCATCTTTTATGCATGAACTTAAACTACAAAAACTTGAATTTGAATAATTAATTGATAACATGGTTATTGATCTTTGATCATCTTTAAATTTTATAAGTATGAAAAATATACGTAGATAATATAATCCAACGGTGGATTTATCAAAATTCACATTTAATTAAAAAATATTGAGTGGTATAACATTTCTTAAAATTACTCCAGGTGTCACTTCAGGTAATATTACACCATCTAATAATTTTTTATTATATTAATACTTCAAAAATCTTGTTATTTAATTACATGTTCTTTATATTTTTAATACACATACCAAGTTTCGTGCTAATTAGATGTTTTTATTTTTATTTTTATATTTGATCTAGAAGCCTATCTTTCAAGCACAATTTTAAATACAAAATTTTAAAATTTAAACATTTGATAGATAACATAATTATTGATTTCAAATTATCTTAAATTTTTTTAAGCATGTAGAGTATAAGGAAAAAAAAAAAATATAATCCATTGGTGGATATGTAAAAATATGCATTCAATAATAAAATATTGAGAACTGTAACATACTAATTAACATAGCTTAATTAGAGTGATACTCAGTGAATTTAAACAATTGATTGAAGACATGGTTATTGATATTTGATCATCTTGAAATTTTGCAAGCATAGAGAATATATGAAAATAATTTAATCAAACAATGGATTTGTCAAAATTCCTATTATACTTAAAGTTATACCAGGTGTAATTTCAACTCAACTATACATATAATACAAGTAAGTTTATACTAAAAGAGTCCTAAAAGAATCTTAATTAATAATTATTGGATTAGTTAATACATCTGTCCTTAGTCCTCACCCTCCCCCAATGCTATATCTTCTTGGATGTCCCCACCCCCATCTTCATCTGTACTTCTTTTATATTATTTCTTATAGAAATGTTATGTCTATAACATTTTCACAATAAATTCTAAGTGACAGGTTGTTACTAGTTATTATTGTTTAGGCAAAAAAGTAATCTTAGGTAGGTCAAATTTGAATCAATAATAACTAATCACTTATGATTTGTTGTGAAATGTTGTGGATGTAGTAGTTATCCTTATTCCTTAAAAGAATTCCTCACTTTGATGTTGACTTTGTAATTATTCAAAAATACTCACACACACTTTTAAAAACTTAAAAAGCTATAATTGTGGGTATAAAGTTTGGCTCCAAAGTTCCTTCCATTTCCATATTCTCCTTCTCTATGTATTAAAAGGATTTAGAAAGTTAGTTATCACTTCAAAAATTGTCAAAAATACCCCTAATCTAATTAGATAATCAATATTCAGAAAAAATAAAAAGTAAGGTTAAAAGCGTAATTTAACAAAAAAACTATAGGATAAATCTCACTATAAGTTTGTAACTTTCCACTAGAGTTTAGACAAATACAAACTTCTCACTTGTATCTAAAAAACAAAAACCTCCAATCCCATGTAATTCAGCAAAAAAGAAAAAGAAAAAAGCTACATGATAATTTTTCCTCAAACTTCTCACTAGAGTCCTAGACAGATAAAATTCTTTCTAAAAAACAAAAAAAAACCTCCCATTCCATATACACAAACAAGATTTGTTGCACTTTCCATTTATCTTTAGTCACTCATCATTTTTATATAGCCAAAACTAATGCTACCTTCTATAAAAAAAAGAAAAAGAAAAAAGAAGAAGCTACCCTACGTTCCTATCCAAAAAAAAAAAACTACCCCACGTCACATAAAAAAAAAGCAGAAACCAATTGAAACTTCTTAAAAAATACTTCCCGGCCCCTTCCATTTGTGAAATGTGTAAAGAAAAATTCTACTAACATTAAATCCCTGAAACTGCAATTGTATTTTCTCAACTACATATATTGTAAATCGGTAATCTATATATATATATATATATATATATATATATATATATATATATGTATGTATGTATGTATGTATGTATGTATATAAAACCTAAGCCTATGAAGCTCTCACAATTTTTCACATCAGTATAATATTTAAATAAAATTATCATTTTATTTTAACAAAATTATTTTTATTTAGTCCAAACTTAATAAAGAGTAAAACTTTATCTCTTAACTCAAATTCAAACTCAAACTCAAACGTTGATATTATTATTATTATATTATTATTATTATTATCATCTTTCTACTTCACTAATGTGATATTTTATGATAGGGTGCAAACTTATAGCCATAGATTATTCTTTTGAATGTAACCCAATCTCTCTCTTATATTATTCTATTTTTTAGTCATTTTTTTTAATAATAATTTCTAAGTAGTGAATCATTTTAATATTTTTTGGTCTTTCAAAAGTTTTAATATCTGAAGTTTTGAATTATTTTTTTTGCAGTATCTGAAATTATCTGACAAATTTTTTGTAAGCCATGGCTTCTTCATTAAATTGTAATACAAATTTTAGTCGTACAGGAACAAGTCATGTAATAGTGTAGTTTCTTAATAAATTTACGATTTTATAAAATTATTTTAGTTTATCTCACAAATAGGTAGGTTCCTGTGCATAGCAGAGGTTAGAGACTAGTTTAGGATATAATAAAACCAACATGCCTGTGTTTAGCTTTTAAGTAGATTTCTAACTAAGATTAAAATAACTGGCCTACTGCTTAATAAGTAGATTTCTAACTAAAGATCTAAAATAACTGGCCTATAGCATATAATAAGTTTTGACATTGAATTCCACTACCCATTGATAAAATTTAGGCGAAAAACTCATTTTAGACCCTACATTTTCATGCGATTCTCATTTTGGTCCCTAACTTTTTTTTTCCACCGATTTTAGTCCCTATCCTGAAAAATGCGTCTCGTTTTAGTCCTTGACGTTACATCAAAGAAGAAAATTGCACCATTGGCAAATGGAAAAAATTAAAAATATTAAAATAATGCCATTGTGTCCACCTGGCTTTCTACGTTAGCCTCTAAATTAAAAAAATTAATTTATTAATTTTAACTAAATAAAAAAAATAAAAAACAGAAATAAAAACCAAACCCATATTTCAAACCCCCACACCACCAAACACTCCGGAATCCACCATACCCAGAAAAGTAAGAAAATTCAAACCCAAAAAAGTAAGAAAATTCAAAACCCAGAAGGAGAACAAGAACAAGAACAAACCCAAAAAATTCATACCATTGTCACTACCAAACCTCCATACCCAAACCACTGAGATTCATACCCAAACCCACTACCTAGCCACAAGCAACCACTAAGATCCATACCCTTCAGTTTTGAGAGACCCACGCAAGACCCAATATCCACTCCCTTCAGTTCTGCCGAGCCACAAACCCACCAGCTGAACCAACCCAACAATCACCGACGCCAACCTAGCCACCATCGAATCCAACCGACCCACAACGAGCCAAGACCACTCATGGCGAGCCACGACCACCGCACCCACGGCGACCCACGACGAGCCACGACCACCTCACCCACGGTGAGCCACGACTACCCATGAGCAGACACCGGACCATGGCGATCTGAATCACACCTATCCAAAGCCTCCATGCTGATCTGTGCCACGCCAATCTAAGGCCCAAAAGCCAATATTGAAAGAGAGGAGAAGCTTTCAAGGTGAGAGGAAGAGAGGAGAGAGCGTGGGAGAAAGAGAGAAACTCTGAAAGTGAGAGGAAGAGAGAGAGTGAGATTAAAAAATAATTTTCTGGGTTTGTTCTTGTTCTCCTTCTGGGTTTTTGAATTTTCTTAGGGTTTGAAATATGGGTTTGAATTTTTTTTTTTTTTTGGGTTTTAAATTTGCTGGGTTTGTGTTTTGTTGATCTTGTTCTTGCTGGGTTATAAATTTGTTGGGTTTTAAATTTGTTGTTCTTGGGTTTGGTTTTTAATTTTTTTTTTAGTTAAAATTAATAAATTAATAATTTTTTATTATTAATTTAGAGGCTGACGTGGAAAGCCACGTGGACACAATGGCATTACTTTAATATTTTTAATTTTTTTCGTTTGCCAATGGTGCAATTTTCGTCTCTGATGTAATGCTAGGGACTAAAACGAGACGTGTTTTCCAAGATAGAGACTAAAATTAGTGGAAAAAAAGTTAGGGACCAAAGTGGGAATCATGTGAAAATGTAGGGACTAAAATGGGTTTTTCACCTAAAATTTAACAAAAAACCACCTACCCGATAACTACACCTATTTTATTTCCAAAACGAGTCCTATTCTTCTTTGATCAGGACTCATTATAGTAAAGAAATTGTGAGGTAAGATGTGGTACTAGATTTTCTAATCCCAATATTATTTGATGCATGTCTCCTACTCCTATGTGGCACAGGACTTCTTTTTTACCGACTAATTATAGGAAACACACATTGCGTTTATTATGCAAATTATTTCATTGGTTAATCACAAAAGAAAACCTTGTATTCTTTGTTGATATTAACAAGCAAGCAAGCTTTCCACGTTATGGATCACAAGAACTACACAACTGTGGACAGGATATTTGAATTGCCAGACCATCTTCAACAACATATTCTATCTTACCTTTCCATCAATGAAGTTGTTCAATCCTCTGTACTTTCTAAGAGATGGAATCATGTATGGACTGCAATTCTAGTCCTGGGATTTGACACAACCTTGTACGGTTATAGAGAGGACAAGAGCAAGAAAAATATAGATATGCAGAGAAAGTTACAGGACTTCTATATTTTGGTGGAAAAATCTTTAGGAAGGCATTGTAAGCAGAGGCTAAGTATAAAGGAATTTACACTTACTAGCTTCAATAACCGGAAATTGTTTTCTCTTGTTGATCGTTGGATTAACTATGTAATTAATAGTGATGTCAAAAAGCTATCCCTTAACTTTGTTGTAGGATACTATTTTGGAAGGTATCAATTACCTCAAAGTGTTTTGGTTGCAAAATCCATAACTGTGTTAACTCTATGTCAGTGTAAGTTGGATACATACCAAGGTGATATGAACTTATCCTCTTTGAAAAAACTGTCTTTACTTTATGTTGTTACAGATGATAAAAGAATTCAAAAACTAGTTGCTGGGTGTCCTATGATAGAACATATGAGATTTTTAGGGTGTAATGGGTTGAAAAGTATAAAGTTTTTTGCTCTTATTAAAGCCAAGTTGATTGAGGTGGAACTCAATGATGATCTTGAGAGAGTCGATTTGGGAGCATCAAATCTTTATGCTCTACATATACATCAAACTAAACATTGTGAGATCAATTTGCTCTCTTGTAATAATTTGAGGATGTTAAAATTAAGTGCACCAAACATAACAGATGAGTGGTGCCATAATCATTTTTCTCAACTTCCATTAATTGAGTACTTGAACATATATGATTGTTGTATGCTGGAAAGACTTAAGATTTCAAGTCATCGTCTAAAGACATTATTTTGGTTATTGTTTTAGGTTTTGGGAGTATTTTGGTCATTTTTTTTTGGTTTAAGGGGCATTTCTGCCAATTTTTAGGTTTTAGGGGTATTTCGATCATTTTTTAAGTTTAGAGGATATTTCAGTAATTTTAAGTGGTTTTGTTTTATATCATATTTGGTCTTTCTTTAGGTTTGAAGGGTATTTTTGAAATTTTAAAGCATTTTAGGAGTACTTTAATCATTTTCAAGTTTTCGGGGCATTTTGGTAAATTTGATTATTGGGTAATTGGGTGGGTTGGGGTACTCATAATAATTGGGTTGGGTTGGGTTTGGGTTGGAAGTAATTAGTTATATGCGTAGTAAATGGGTAAATGAGTTTTACCCAAACCAATTGCCCACCCCAAATCCACTCATTTGGGCACCCCTAGAATTGGGGATGAACCACCACTTAACTTGATTTAATCAGGTGAATGGGTTACAAATCTGCTACCAAATGAATCATTAGTCAAATCCAGGTCCCTTAGGTTGTTGGTTAGGTGGGGCAGAATGTCGGGTGACAAGGGTTGGGTTACAATCGATAATGATAGTATCAAAGCAAAAAAAAAAAAAAAAAATCCAACCATTCGTTAACCAATTGTAGCCCTGATCAGTTGAGGCAGTAACACAATAATGTGTATTTTTAGGTTTATTTGATTTGAACCCATACAATTGAATCAACGAGAAAATGAGAGATGAGAAATGATAATAGCTTAATTTTGCATATTTATATCATTATTAGAAAGAATTATTATACTTATTTTGAGTTAATTTATGTATTTTATAGTTGGTCTTGATATAATCCTGAATAATCAATTTTATGCTTAATTGAATTTTAATGCATGATAGGATAATGAAATTAAATAAGTGGATTTGCTCAAAGAAGAAAGCTAATGAACTTTAATTTTACAAGGGCTATGATGAAGACAAAGAAGGCCAACCCAATTAAATTTGAGTCCAATTGGAGCAAGGAATCAAAGGAAATTTGCAAAAAATCCAAGTTCAATTCGGATTATAATTCCAGCTTGTGCACTAGTTAGTATTTGGAGCAAAACTTTCAGCTCAAATGTCCAATTGAGATGATTCAAGTTGGGCTAAAAATTTAACTTAATCGGCTACAATTTTGTAGTATAACAAAAATCTGAATTTTGAAGTTGAATGGGCCAAAACTTCAATTACGTTAAGCCTAAAAACTTGAAAATTTCTCTAAAAAGGAATTCAACTTGTAATAGAATTCCTTGACCTACTTAAAGGCTCCTTAGGGCAAAATTCAAGGAGAGCTACCGTATAACGTAATTTAGGTTTTCTTAAAGTTTCTTTACAGTTTTTAGAGCTTTATTTGTGCTATGGCATGCTAGAAGCCTTGCTAAGACAAGGGATGAAACTCAACCATTTATTGGTATGTTCTTGACAATTATTTTATGGTTTTAATGATTATGTTATTGTGCTTTTGATTGATTTATTCATCTAGAAAAATGTATAATTCTGTATAATTCTTTGATTTATCATAAACTCCGGACATGTTAAATGCTTAGTATTCCCTGCAAACTAATTCACTAGTTTTTTTTTTTTTTTTTCCTAAAATCAATCAATTTCATGAAACTACCTTAAACAATTAATTCTTGCATTTTTATTGTTAAATCATCTGACTAAGATCATCCTTCGTATGAATTTTAGTTGAGTTATAAAATAAATATTGTTAAGACTACCAACAATTTGTTGTGTGTGGATCCCTAAACCTTAGCGCCTTAATATATATTGTTATTTTCCTTCAATTTAAATTAACTTTACTAAACCACCAAAAATCTCTTCAATTAAAATTTATTATTTTAGTTTTATTCTCTTATGGTTTGCTAATCAATTCCTTTTTTCTTGTGGATTCGATCTCAGATTTACTGAGTTATTACTTCGCAACAATCCTATACTTGGGAGCATTATTGAAGTCGTAGCATTATTTAAGTCTTTAAAAGAGCTAGGGAATGTTTGTTTCAATAGAAAAGAATGGCTAATGGAACAAAAAATTATGGGGAATGGACTTTTTTTTTCCTTTTACACAAGAAGCAAGAAATAGGGAAGAGAGAAATTAGTGTTCTCCAAGATGAATTAGGTAAGTTGATGTTACTAACAATAATGATTAATTGGATAGTTGAGTGTTTATGCGATTAGATCTCATAATAATCTACAAATTAAAAAAGATTGGGCTATAAATCAATCAAATAGTTCGAGCTCAATTAGGAAAATAACTTGTTTTATATTTGTTTTTTTAGAAAATATGTTAAGCTCAAGCTTAAATTTAAGTTTAACTACTAAACAAATCAAGCTCAAATATAATAATGTATTCATAAATATGATGATTCAATTTTGATAGGAACCCCTATATAGATAATAATTGTTGTAATGTTACATTTAGTTAGTTAGTTGGTTAGTTAGTTACAATTATTAGCATGTTAATCACATTTAACACATATTGAAATCATCAATGCACATGGGAAATAATAGGACCATTAGGATAAGGCCATGTGGGGCAATAGAATAGTTTTATGGTTCTATAAATACCTACTTGTAATCACATTTCCATTATTGAATAATAAAATCAACTCATTGCTTATTGTATTAGTACATCTTTCTCTTTTCATCTCTTTCTCTCTTTCTTTCTCCATGGAGGGCGACTACCTCAAATTAAGTCAATTTACTAACAATTCCTATCCATCCCCATTAGGAACCACTAGAATCCTAACAAGTAGTATCATAACTGTAGATCTTGAGACGAGCAATTGTGACTGAAAAAAACTTAAGAAAGAAATACAATAAATGGTGAACAAAGCTTCAAAGGTTGTCAAGGATATTTCAGATAAAGGTCAAGGCCTTGGCTAAATCTAAAAAGGCCATGAAAGAAGAGCTCTCAAGATTACAAAAGGATCTTGAGAACAAGATGGAAGAGGAGTCGCAGCTTCTTGAAGGTACAAGCGGCAAGTTTCAAGTTGTTGAATCAACAAAAATTGCCTCTGATATTGAAAGTGCAAGCGAAATTGAAATTGGTCACTCGTTAAGCCAAGAGCATGAGGTCGGGCTTTTGAACCAAAAGGCTTCACCATCTCTTCATTTAGAGCAAACAAAGCTCGAAGTCGTGTCAGATGTATGCAATGGGCAATTTTTTATCTCTTCCAAAGTATCCATCAAATCAAATTCTTGCTTTTCAGCAAAATAAAATTGATACAAGATCATTAAATAATGTGATGCCAAAACACAAACTGTGGTTTCCATCATTTCTTCTTGGAAGTAATATGAGATCATCATCTTTCATTATCATTCGAAAGCCAAACCTATGAAACCTATCAAGTTTTGTAGCCTATCAAGTCTATGAAGATTTGTATATAATTCCATTCAACTATGATTTGGAGTGTAATGAAAGTGAGCTTGTCCAATATAAATGTTGGGAAATTTAAACCCCGGTTGATAGAATTAACAAGTTTTAAACCAAGTTGTTAATTAGATTTATTATGAATAAACCTTGTTAAAACAAACAAATATCAATATCATGCATAACGGAAAAGTAAATAAGACAAAGTATGATGACTCAAGAAAACTAATGAAACAAACTAGTTTCATAGGAAAAAAACCTGGGGCAAACCTTCCCGGAAAGCAATTCACTATAGTAAAGAGAAATTTCATATCTAATAGAAAACCTTTATCCCTAGACTCTACAATCCCTGTAGATGAACTTACAGCAAAAATCTTCTACCACATCAGACTTTTGAACTCTTCAATATAAGAACGCCACTTTTTTGCACGGATCCTAGTACGTGACTAACTCTAGCAACTTGAAGATATTGTTGGCTGCAAAGTTCTTTACTTTATCAACAATGAAGATCAAGAAGTATTTGGTTACAAAATCCAAAGGCGCAAAAGAAGTAGTAACTTCTTTCAGAGAGCATAAGGCACTAGGTCACTTTCTGCATGTGTTCTCCATGTATGATGAGCCTTTAAAATAAGTTTTATATATGTCTAGAGTTGTGAGAAAAGAAACCCTACACATACATGTCTGCATGAGCTGAAAATTAGATCTAGAAATTCTGATTTTGTAGATCTCAACAGATTTAGCTTCTGTCAAGCTTTTGTCGAGTTTTGTTCTTAAATCTCGATAGATACTGTTTCTATTGAGGTATTCATTGAGCTTTAATGAACAACTTTTCTTCACTTGTTTCTTGGTCCAATCTTCATGGCTGTAATACTTAACTTGAACTCTTGTTTTTTGAAGTACTAAACCCATCCTAGATCTACCCAATTACAAGTAAAATGTATTTTGTCAAAGGATTAGCCAATTACATAAAATATGTCCTTAACAACAAATCAAGGAATGAACACTACCTTGATCAAATTGTTGCAAGACCAATCTGGAGTGCAACAAGATTTGCTATGATTGATGCAATTGCCTCTTGTGATTCTTGGGCTAATGCTCGAAGAGCAAAGGTTTGAAGAAGTTTTGCCGACAATATGATCAAATGCTTAGAAGTATTTGATGTGTTCAACGGTCGAGATACTTTGGTGTATTCGGTTAGTGGTCGATTTCCCCTCATGAAGGTGTCATTTCAAGGAACACCATGTGGACAAGGTGTTTTGAAGGGGAGGGAAACGATAGTAACCCCTATATAGATAATAATTGTTGTAATGTTGCATTTAGTTAGTTTGTTGGTTAGTTAGTTACAATTCCAAGCATGTTAATCACATTTAATACATGTTGGAATTATTAGTGCACATGGGAGTAATAGGACCATTAGGATAAGGTCATATGGGCCAACATAATAGTTTTATGGTTTTATAAATATGTACTTGTAATTGCATTTCCATTATTGAAGAATAAAACCAACTCACTGCTTAGTGCATTTGTACATCTTTCTCTCTTAATCTCTTTCTTTCTCTATGGAGGGTGACTACCTTGAATTAAGTCAATTTCCCTAAGATTTCTATTAATTCTCCTAAAATCCCTATCCATTCCCATTAGTAACCACTAGGCGTGGTTTCTTCGTACTTGATGCACAAAACTTTAAGGTTTCGTTTGGGAGGGATGAATAGAATGGAATGGAAAAGAATGAAAAGAATAATTTTATAATATTCTTCCTTTCTTTTGTTTTGGAGTTTTAATGGAGGGCATGAAAAATTCATTCTCTTGTTTAGGAGTTTAAGTGAAAGGAAATGGAATGGGTAGGAGGGAAAACTCATTCATCTCTATTCTCTTATAACCTCAACTTTTCATTCCCCTTGAAATTAGGGGGAATGGGAGGGAATGAAATTAGATTTAATGAATTTTTTACTAAAACTCCCAAAATACTTTTATATATTTAACTCTTTATTTTAAAATAGGGATCTAATAGTAATATTGTCATAAAATGATTCAATTACATTCCTTCCATGTTACTCTCAAACAAGATTACTTATATTCCATTCATTTATTTTAAAACATTCAATTAAGGTTACTTAATTTCATTGTTTTTCCCTACTTAAAAACATTCGATTCCTTTTCATTCCCTTATAATCATTCCATTCCATTCTTTTCTCATGTCATTTTCTTTTTGTTAATTTTAAATTTTTTCCTCGCCTCATTGCTCATGTTGTACATTTTGAGTTTATAAATTTAAGACTTTTGTTTAATAATCTTTTTTCTTGCTTTCTTTATTTGTATGCAGGAGAGACGCTATTTAGTAAAGGAGTTCCCAGAACTAGTTTCATGTGGAGAATCTTCCAAGGTTTTGGAGGTGGGATGTGATAATGGCACTACTCTTCCAATTTTACGGTAACCTCAAGATGGCCTCAAATTGAATTTCTTGTATGCCACTGATTTTTAAATCCTGAATATTTAAAAGTATGTGGTCTAATCTGTTTAGAAATTTACCCGAAATAGAGTTTCAATATATTAGCTTCTGCTCTTTAAAACAATATATTGAATGAACCAGGATTTGATCTCTAACTAGAACCCTTGACTGAAGTTCAGGTTTAGAATAAGTTTGAAACTTTGAATATTGAGATAAAATTGAGGTAGAAGTTGGACCACTAGGAAACAAAAAGAGGAGAATGATCTAAGAGATGTTTGTTCCTGTTGTGATCGTAACTTATTTATAATTGTTTGAAAATTTTGTTACCTTCAACTTTAATGTCCTACTTTTAAGGTAATTAATTTATTACATAATGATGGGATAGCAAACTGGAGTTGCAAAATAGATAATCCAGAAATATTAGTTAGTTTTGTTGAGATAATTTAAATCAGTTATATTTAATATTTAATGAAACTGGTGTATAACCTTGTGCATATGCACGGGTATATTTAGAAACAATCACATTTAAAGAGTTTAAATAATATATGGTGTTGGAGCTACAACTTACGCATATTTTAAGCTACAAAAATTAAAAAATTAAATAAGACATGTAGTGCAAAATTAAACTCCAATTAAAATCCAATTTAGAATCTAATTAGATTTAGACTCTTTGATTTTTACACCTAATAATTCACTAAATACAAAAATTTAAGATGTATCATGTGAAACAAAATTAAACTCTAATTTAAAATCTAATTAGACTTTCTCCGAACTTTGTCTTTAACTATATATATAGATTAGTTAGTCGCCACTAGTCTGCTCTGGTCACCAAGGTTTGTTGATAGAGGTGGGGTTATGACGTAGGACAAAATGGGGAATTTATCAGCGCCTTCTCTTAACACTCATACTGCCTCCAAAATGCCTTCTCTTCACACCCCGACGCCTGTAACTCCAAAACTCACTTCAGGAGCCATACTTTAACTCTATAACCAGCCTCCATAATGCCTTCTCTTCACATCCATACTGCCATAGCCACTTCTCTAACAAAGCCTGATTAAAGGGTACTACCTTTTTAATTCCCAAATTCCCTAGGTCAATAGGAGTGCAGCATGTATTCCAATTTATTAAATGAAGTTTAAAGTCGTCACCCCTACCACTCCAAAGAAATCTCTTTGAAGGTTAGAGTCCAGTCCCTGGCTGAGCCAGTCAGTCAGTCTAATTTTTAAAATCATGGTAATTTCATTCTGGAAGTATAAGAAGTCTATTTTTAAGAAATTCACTCGGGCAAAGTGATTGCTTAAGCAAAAATACGAGCATTGAAATGCAAACTTTCTAGCTATAGTTTTTCAAGTTCACTAAATAATTAATTTGCTTGATTGAAAGGTAGAAAATTTGCTAGAGCAAGATCGTAGACATATTATTAGAGTTCTGTTGAATTATTCAAAAAAATTGTGCCTAAGAAAATGTCTATTCATCAGTGGATTTTCATTGGCATCTAGTCATTGATTATATATAAATTCTCTAGAATTGCTATAAAGTAGAGTACAGGCTTTATTGTATCCTTGAGGCAAAATTGCTAGGAATTTGTGAGAAACCGCATGACCTTAACCTAGGTGAATGGAGGACTGAGAAATTTTTATTTTTTCTTTCCCAAAATGTTAACCCCATTGAGAATATCTTATCCCTTGAGGTTTCATATTTGTAGTCTTCGCTTCTTTTATTGAGGCAAAATCGTTGCTTTTAGAGTGAAATATAGAAAATCACAAAACTTTGCTTCCTAATAAAAAATTAATAGGAAATTAAGTAACTTTTCTTCCTAATTACAATTTAAGGAAAATGGCGAAAATGCACTTTTGGTCCCTATATTTTGGGTCAATTCCATTTTGGTCCCAAAATTGATTTCGTTACTAATGTCATCCCTAAAAAAAGAAAATCGTTTTTAAAATGGTCCTTGCTGTTAGCTAACCAACGGAAAAATTCTATGTGTCTAATGGAATGTCCTGCTTGCTGACATGACCATTAAGATATTATTAAAAAAGATTATTTAGCATTTTTAAATTGCAACATCAGCATTTTCATTTTTTTAAAAAGCCATGTTAGAAAATTTAAACAAAAAATAAATTAAATTTTTTAAAAAAGCCTTAAATCTAATTTAATCAATTTTTTTTTTTTTTTACTTTTCATTATTTTTTGTATGAATATAACAGTTTGTTCTTCATGTTTTTTCCAAATCCAAGAAACAAACCCAACAACCAAATCCAATTTCCATCAATGCCAGGAAAATAAGAAATAAATCCAACAAACCAACCAATCTCCAACAAACCCATAAACTCATAAATTTCACATTCAAATTATTAAATTCCTATTCCAAATTCATCTTGATCATGAACACACTAGAACAACAAACCCAGAATATTCAATCCCAAGAACAAAAGAATAGAAACCCACCATCTCCCTCGTCAACCCACTCATATGGGTTTGAGAGCCACTGCCTGGGGTGGTGGCATTGGTGAACGGCAGGGGTGGAGGTGAGGGTTTGGTTTGGCTGAGATCGGACTAGATCACAACCCACCGATCCGAGCAGCTGAGATAGCGCTTTTCTTCACCAGATCGGTTGAGATTTGGGTTTTGGTCATGGCTGAGATCGCACTCTTCTTCATCGGACCCACTTCTCCAAGCCCTCGCTGCTCACATTCTTCAATCAACCCCACCAAATCATCACCAACATCAACATCATCCCCATCACGATCCTTACTCTCATCAATCTATGAAACTCAACCCCCACAAATTCCATCCTCAGAACCAACACCAACATCATCAAAATTCCAAGAAATCCTATGATCAAACCAGATACAGTTTGATCATGGGATGGGTTTTGTGGGTCTTCAATTTAAAGGGTTATGGGTTCTCTTGATCTTGATTTTGATTTTTGAGTGGTCATGTTGTTTGGCTCTTGAGACCGAGAGAGTGAAAGATAAGAGATGAGAGATAAGAACATGATGAGAGCTTTTTTTTTTTTTTTGCTGAATGAGAACACGATGGAGCTTGAGCTTCAATCTTTACAGCTTAAAAAAAGTAAAATTTTTTTGGTTTGTTTTTATTTTTTTATTAAAATTAAAATTGTGAAATTTGGCTTTTTAATTTTTATTAATTAAAATGCTAACATGGCATTTAAAAAATGTCAAATAATCTTTTTTAATAATATTTTAATGGCCACATTAGCGCCATGTCAGCAAGTAGGGCATTCCGTTAAACACGTAGGATTTTTCCGTTGGTTGGCTGACGGTAAAGACCATTTTAAAAACGATTTTCTTTTTTTAGGGATGACATTAGTAACGAAATCAATTTTGGAACCAAAATGAGAATTGACCCAAAATGTAGGAATCAAAAGTGTATTTTTGTCCAAGGAAAATACACAATTTTGATTCTTAGTTAAATTCTAAAATTAAGGTAAAATTACATTTTAAAAAATGCCTAATCTAGAATCAATGATCTAAGATTAGTGGCTAAGTTTAGAAAATAGGAAGGTATAAAGCACAAATTATAGAAATTATTATAGTGACATACCCTTAAAACATGGATTTCCCTTAGAGCATCAGCATTCATTTCTCCTAATTCTATCATATTTTACCATCAAAAAGCTACTTTATTATTTATACCATACCATTTTTCAACATACCCAACATCAAAACTTTTATTCTTCTACTCTACTCTTTAAAATAATATATCTACCCAATAAATTAATATATTCCATTCTCTCCCATCTCTCTCCTTTCTCTGATTCTTAACTCTCTTCCTCTGTCTCTCTTCCACTGAAACCACGAGCACCTCCACCTCCACTTGCTTCACTGCCCATCACCCACCACTGCCAAAACGAAACCCACAAATAACCAACAAAAACCCAGCAAAATCTCACACCGATCTCCAACAATAACCAACAAAATCTCACACCGCCAAAACAAAAACCCACAAATAACCAACAATAACCAACACCGATCTCCATGACGAACAAAAACCCAGCAAAAACACCAATCTCCACATCCCATGATCTCCATGCCCAACGGCGATCTCCACATCCCACACCCAACGCCGATCTCTATGCCCAACGCCGATCACCACGCCCATCGCCGATCACCACACCACACCAAACCCACTTCCACTATCAACCCAATTGCCACAACTCCACCAATCTCCAAAGAAATCCAAGAAATCGTGGCCTACCCAGCGAAAAAACCCAGCCACCACCACGCAAAACCACCACGGCATCAGCTAGCAACCACTACCCAATAACAGTACCCACCACCATTCCAACCACCAAAACCCACGCCGACAACCACTAAGAAAAACCCATGCCGATCTGAACCCATGCAACCCACGGCAAACCCAAACAAAACTCACGGTAAACCCACAACCCAATGCCGATCTCCACACCACACCCAAATACCGATCTCCGCGCCAAACCCCAAACGCCGATCTCCACGCCACCACACTGATCTGCAACGAGAGAGAGAAGAGAAATAATGAGTGGATGTGGCTTGCCATGGCCGGTGACAGTGGGTCAGGCCATGGTGTGGTGGTTGGGTTGAGTCTGAAGAGAGGAGAGCAGAATGAGAGAGAGAGAAGGAAGATAGAGAAATGAACGGAAAAATGAGGAGAGAGGAGAGAGGAGAGAGGAGAGAGACAATTAAATACTAATTTTTAAAAATACAATTGAGCTACAGTAGCATCTTATTAATAAGATGCTACTGTAGCTCAATTGTAAATTTTTTTTACAATTCTGATAGTTTACAATTTTCATTGCTCCGTGTTTTTTACTCTAATGGCAAAATATTCCTTACATTTCCCATTTACCATTTTCAATGCTGACGCTCTTATGCTTTATTTTGTGATACCTACCACCCATCTGGTTAGCTCCAATTGACATTTTGGACAACTTTAATGGAATTTGATGTTGTGGTAATTGCAAACTTCAACTACTAGAAAAGAATTGGAAAAAGATCATTCTATACCAGTTTACATTGAAGAAAAATAATAATTCTTTTATTCCTTTTACCTCAAAAAACTTAATAACCATAACAAATTGAGCTGAACTTAAGAAAACTAATAATAATAAAAAAGACGATTCTTTTGTGGATACCCTAAATCCAGAAACTAAAAACTAAGCTGAAATGTGCTGCCAACTATGTTAACGTAAGAATATATATAATTGGTATTAGAAGAATCAATTTTATGGTTGCATCATGAAGAGCCTTAGGTTCACACACATCTCACATGCAAATACCATGAACAAGAATGAACATATATTTTCTAAAAAAGTCTAACTGCTAACAGCAAATGACAACTGCCCACACCAACTAAATACTAATCATGTGACAATTCCATAATTCAAAGGGAAATAAAATGCAAATCTTGTGCCAGGGCTCAGCTTTTATCTTTGGAAACCGAAAATCGATATACTTTGGATTCATAGAATGATTTTCTTCACGAGTTGGTGTACCAATAACCTTTAAAATATAATAACATTATAAGTTTACACATGATTTTTGATGAAATATAAGTTTACACATGATTACCAGAAGGTCCAGAATTGCAAGCATTAAAGCATTGACAATCAAACCAAACCTTGATAATTTCTACTAGCTGGTCCACCGCATTTTCTCCAGGCAACTATGACAATTTTTTGATTTGGGTATTTGGTAAAACTTAGAAATATTAGAAGGTGATAGTTGAACTACAAGATTTTTACTAACTTGAACATTTGTTAAATGGGGGTAATTAAATAAATCATTTAATCTAATTTAATTGTTAGTTTTAGTTAACTCAACTGATAAAGTTTATTATCCTCGAATAAGAGATTTAGAGTCAGGGATGGAGCCAAAACTTGAAGTTATGGGGGTTGGTTTTGCTACTAATTGCATGCGGCTGCTCCAGCCTCTAGCTCTGTTGTTTAACGGCTAAAGGTTTTTTAAAATTAATTTATCATTAATTTTTTTTTTTATGTGTATGTTTGCTATTGGGCGAGGACAAAATTTTTTTTGCTTAAAATTTTTAAAATTGTTTTTTTTAGCTATTATTGGTAATTTTTGTTGTTAGGATAATTTTTTTAGGCTTGAATATTTTGTTTTAGATTTTAGGTTTATAAATTTTTTTATGCCCTTTAAAATGAGGAAAATGCTTGAGTTACAAATAAGCCCAGACGAAAACCAATAAAAATTTACTACCTCAACAGTTTGTAAAAATGTTGTAGAAAAGTTTGTAACTATAGTATTATACTTAAAAGAATCAATGATATTGTTAAGGAGGCAAAGTGTAATTTTATAGAATAAAATTACATTTATACTTTAATATATATATATACACACACTAATATTTTTTTACAAAACAATTAGGGGGGACCATTGCCCCCATGGTCAAAGTCTCCCTCTTTCTATGTCTAGAGTTTTAAAAAATTAATATTTTTTTACAAAACAATTAGGGGGACCATTGCCCCCATGGTCAAAGTCTCCCTCTGTCCTTGTCTAGAGTTTAAAGCTTACCTATGCCAAAAAATCAATGGTGTGTTCATAAAATGATGTCTTTAAGCATGACCAACTGTTCTCCCCCTAAATACACAACAAGGTGGTCCTTCCCTCTTAATGCATGGCCAATTCTCCTTCCCCAAATAATGTGAAGTCATTCCTTTTCTCAAATACATGGCCAGTTAGTCAAGAAAATAATTGAAAGGATACCAACAAAATGAAACATCAAACCTATTAGTGACAAGAAGAGAGAGACACGAATTAAAGTGATGGTCATAAGTCTACTCCAACTAATCATACGTGAGAAAATAAAAACAAAAGCATTAAACATGTTTAGTGCCTTTTCGACAATCCCATGTAGTGCTATGTTTGGTTAGGGTGAAAAGATATAGGATAAAAAATAGGAAAATAAAAGGGAGAGGATATTTTAATTTTCCATTGTTTTGTTAAAGTGAAAAATAAGATCAAAGAAAATAAGGTGGTTGGAGTTTTCCACTTTGAAGCCATCATTTTATTTTAATCCAAAATAGAAATAAATGAATGGAAAAATAGAATTTAGAAGGAAAAAAAATTGCAAAATCTCCCCACATCTTTTTCATCCTTCCATTTTTATATATTAAAGGTGTCAATGGTTCTTTTTACACTTCTTGTATCTTAGACACGTGTATTGATGTTATTAGACAACACTTAGTTTATGTTTTTTCTAAGAAGGAAGTTGGGTCTAACGCTCCGCGGAATGGGCTCCAAAGTACCAATCTACCGCTGTCAATTTGTGCGCAAACGTTGAGTCCAAAGTCCAAGGGAATACAAAGTGGGCTTATCCTCTGTTTTTGCCGCAGAGGGAACTTTTCTCTAGTTTCTGTCATAGGAATGACTTTTCTGCTATGCAATTAAACTTTCTGTTGTGCAGTAAAGCCTTCTGCTATGCAGTAAAACTTTTTGCTGTGTAGTAAACCTTTTTGTTGTGCAATAAAACCTTCTGCTGTGCAGTAAAAACTTTCTGTAACGTGAATGACTACTCTTCATTTCTTACTGTAGAAATACTTTTCTACTTCCTACACATAAACAAATCTAAAACTCAAAGAATATACCCATCAAGCAAATTTTAGTTTATATCGGCTAGCATATTCTCAAATATATACGTATATATATTCGTAAATACAGTTATATGTATTCACACACACACACACACACACACACCACACACACATATATAAAATATATTTTGCAGGACATGAGATACAATGTATATGTATATATTTTTATAGCAGGATAATGATTAGTTTGTGTCAAAAGTAAAACACGTAATAACAAAGAAATAAGAAAGTTTCAGCAGAAAATGTTTAGCTAGTATAATAGCTAACATGGTAAATATAATAAAAAGATGCTACATCAAAATAATTAGTATAGCAAGTAGAGATACTACAACAGGACAACTGATGCAACAAATGTGATTGGAGTAAGATATTCTCAAATATCTTACTCCTTGAGGGTTTCTTAACTGGAGTCTTTGCTTCTTTTATTGTGGTAAAAACAATAACTTCTTTTTTTTGAAGTTACGTTGATTTTAGAGTGAAATATAGAAAATCACTAAACTTTGCTTCCTAATAAAAAATTAATAGGAAATTACGAAACTTTTCTTCCTAATTACAATTTAAGGAAAATACATAATTTTGTTTCTTAGTTACATTCTAAAATTAAGGTAAAATTACATTTAAAAAAATGCCTAATCTAGAATCAATGATCTAAGATTAGTGGCTAAGTTTAGAAAATAGGAAGGTATAAAGCACAAATTATTTTGCTCATTGTGACAAATCAAACCTTGTTTTTTTTTTTTTTTTTACCATATTAAATTCTAAACTTTATAAATCATCACAATCTAAACCCTTGGACATTATCTATTAATGGTATATTTGGTTAGGCGTTTTAAGAGCCTAAAAGAGCATTTTTAAAACCCAAAACCCCATATCTCAACAACAATTCTTCATAACTTGTTTAAAATGCTCATTTTAAACTCAAAAAACAATTTTGCAATAGTCTATACAAACACACCCTAACAACCATTAATGAAGCAACTTATATGGTGAGAGGAAAATTTTCATTGACACCTATGTTATGTAAAAAACAAAGTTTAGATATAAAATTGGTTGTAGTCTAAGACTACAACCTTACTCAATATCATTTTATTAGAAGTGAATTTTGACAAATCTACCATTAAATTATATCTTCTTTTTATATACTCCATGCTTAAAAAATTTTCTAAAAAATTAAAAATTTATAACTATGTCATCAATAAAATTATGCTAAATATAAGCTTATAAATCATATACTAAATAATATCCGATTAACATAAAATTTGACATATGTATTAAGAGCGTAATAAATATGCAATTCAACGGTTAGATTTTTAAAATATGCAGTAATGTTTATTTTACTGAGTAAGGTTGTAGTCTTAGACTACAATTAATTTTGTAGCTAAACTTTGTCCTTATGTAAATGGCATTATGCATGTAGTAAGTGGTTGTTTTCTTCTCTGCATGAGAGAGAGATAGTGACATTACAAAAATGTGAACACCTGTAGATAATTAGTATATTCATTTATTCCATAAGCATATTCCATAAAATAGTAATTTGGTATAAATGCAAATTTTGTTGAAATAAAAGCTTAAATAAATAGATCCAAGTGACAAAATCCTAGACTATTCCATTTGAGGTTCCTACTTTATATATATATATATATATACACACACACACATGCAGAGTCATGCACATAAACATAGAAATATAGAATGACTTACCTTAAATTTATTGTACTTTATATATTACTACAGTAAATTTCAGTTAGCTAAATTAGCAAAGTATCTTGTCTAGAAAAAAAAAAAATCTCAAAAACTAGTTGGTGTGTTTGACTTAATGATAAAAAATAATTCTACATGGGTTATAAGCTAGTAAGAACATAATGTTTTGATTGCCATTATTTATAAACTAAGAGGTTTAAATATATCAAAATTAAAGAAAGTTGGGGTTGGAATTGTAGTGGTGTTGCTGAGATATCCGTGCATATAATTATCCGTAAATTATCCTGAAATATTATTTATTTGAGGTTTAATTGAATGACTTGTCCTGAAATATTAATTTAAAAAAAAAATCCCAAAATGTTATATTTTTTTGTTCGGGGCGGCTAAGGTGAAAGAAAGCATTTATTTTTATTATTTGACTGAGAAAACGAGGGAAAACGCAAACTCTCTGTTTTGTCCATTCAGGCATTCTGCTTAAACGCCCTTGAATTCAACATTTCATAAATAAAACCATTTTCAACCGTCTCTCTTTCTCTTTGTGCTGGGTGTGTATGTGCGTGTTGTGTTACACTATTTGCATATAATAATCTGACTGGTGCTGAATAGTTCCCATTGCCCACCTGCTAATATCTTATCATGTTTAACTTCGATGGCTATCTTTCTTCTTTTTATTTGTTCCACAATCTCTTTGAATTTGTTATTAGTTATTACCCTTTCACAACTCTATTATTCCCATTACCCATTTTCATATTTTCAAGTTTCAACCCCACCATCAACATCTCCTTCTTGGTCTCTCACTTAAGTTTACCCAGTCAAACCTCCCCTGTATATTACCGATCAAAGTTAAACCCCAAGTTGAGGTTTTCACGTCTCAGCTTCATTCTGTTTTTAGTTGACCAGTCTATTTCATTGCCAAGTCTTCCTTTGGTGTTGAACAACAAGACAATATTATGTGCCTATATTCATTGGGTATTCTTCAAATTTTAATCTTGAGTTCTGTTATTGTCGTTGGGTTTACTTCTTCTTAGTCAGTGTAGTTGTTGTTCAACTTCAATCTGCTAAATCAGCCTAATTCAAGTTCTTGATTGCATATTTTGACACATAAAAGCGTGTCCCATACAATTCTAGCTTTATCAGTACTGAAAGATTTTTTGTTCTATGGAGAAGCATGCTGCATATGCTCCAACATACTCATTTGGAGGCTCAAACCATGGTCAGGGTCAACAGGCTGTGCCATTTCAGACCAACAAGAGTTCCCTTAAGGTTTTGCTGTTACATGGGAACATAGATATCTGGGTTAATGAGGCCAAAAACCTTCCTAACAAGGATTCGTTTCATAAAAAGTTAGGAGAAATGTTTTCCAAATTGCCTGTGAAGGTTAACAACAAAATTGAGGAGCATATGTCTGATAAGATAACAAGTGATCCTTATGTCACAGTATCAGTATCAGGTGCTGTAATTGGGAGGACATTTGTGATTAGTAATAGTGAGAACCCAGTTTGGAGGCAGAATTTTAATGTTCCTGTTGCACATTATGCTGCAGAAGTGCATTTTGTTGTCAAAGACAGTGATATTGTTGGCGCACAGATTATGGGCGCTGTGGGAATTCCAGTGGAGCAATTATATTCTGGCATGAAAATTGAGGGAACCTTCCCAATTCTTAATGCCAGTGGGAAGCCCTGTAAGGCTGGAGCTATCTTGAGTTTATCAATTCAGTACACCCCAGTGGATAAAGTGAACATTTATCATGGAGTAGATTCGAGTCCTGATTCCCAAGGGGTCCCTGGTACCTACTTTCCACTTAGGAAATGTGGAAAAGTGACACTATATCAAGATGCCCATGTTCATGATGGTTGCCTTCCTAGTTTGAAGCTTTGTGGTGATGTTCAGTATGAGCACAGGAGTTGTTGGCATGATATCTTTGAAGCAATAAGTCAGGCCCGTCGTTTGATATACATTGCAGGGTGGTCGGTGTACCACAAGGTTAAACTGACTCGAGATGGTAATAATGCAACAGATTGCATGTTGGGGGATCTTCTCAAAATCAAGTCACAAGAAGGTGTAAGAGTGCTGCTCCTTGTATGGGATGATCCTACCTCTAGGAGCATTTTGGGAATTAAAACAGTAAGGAACTAAGAAATTTTACTAGCATATGTCACCACTATTCCATTATATAGCACAATTTGGGATCAAATATCATTATATACTTTGCTGGTTAAAAATATTTTTTGTCTTCAAATACTACAATGGTTAGTGAATTTCCTTACATTATGGTTTTTTGTTTTGTAAAGTGAAATTACAAAAGAAATACAATTTTGTTTTATTCCTCACAATAGCTCTTCTGAATTTAGTCGAGATTTCAATTATCAGACAATGAATTATCTAGTTTGTATTTGTTTGTACACGTTCCATTATTTATCTTTTGCTCAAGTTTTTCTTCCTTTGTATGGTCCACTTAATGGCAGGAAGGTAAAACACAATTCAAGTGGCTGACCCCAAGCAGCTTATTATCATTTAAATTTCTGATTTGAGGAGAATTATGCATCATTTTTCTCTTTCTTGCATCAAGTAGTTATTTTTATATCCTCTGTCATTATGTGTTCACTGATTTCTATGAAATGCAGGAAGGCATCATGCATACCAATGATGAGGAGACTCGCCATTTTTTTAAGCACTCTTCAGTGCAAGTTCTACTCTGCCCCCGATCTGCTGGAAAAGGACATAGCTGGGTCAAAAAGCAGGTTTGATATGGATAAGTTGAAATATATTTATCAATTGTCCAACTACATGCCGTTTCTTTGAATACAGCAGCTGCAGAATTGCGTCTCATAATCTTACCTGATGCTGCTTTATTGGATGAACCTATTAAATCTGTCTTTTGTGTATTTAGTGGTGTGGTTCTGAAGATTTCATTTTACTTTTATTTTCTTTATTGGATGTATTTGCATACAAACACACAAACATAGCATTTACTATTTATATGAGTGTTTTATACATACGTGTATGTATGTATGTATTTATTTATTTATTTATACAGACATGCATGTATTTCTCAAATGAGATATTCTGTATTGGTACTTGCTTTGAATTTCTTGTTTTCTTATGTTTTATTATCAGGAAGTTGGAAAAATCTATAGCCATCATCAGAAAACAGTGATTGTGGATGCAGATGCAGGTCACTATAAACGAAAGATCATGGCATTTGTTGGAGGTCTTGATTTATGCATGGGCCGATATGATACTCCTAAACATCCTCTTTTTAGGACTTTACAAACAGTGCACAAAGATGACTATCGTAACACCAACTTCATGGTAAATCATTCATTTAATTTTTTTAGTTTCCATGAGTGTAGTTGATCCAGATTTTGGAATATCATTATTCTCCTTTTTTTGTCCTATGATATATCTGGCAAAGATGAATATTTTATTTGCAAAACTCATGCATACATGTATGATTTTGTTAGTGTAACTGAGAAGAACTAAAATTATTATTGTTGAAAAAAACAGACAAACACCCAAGCAGTTGCTTGATGTACATTCCAATAACAGGATGCAATAACATACATATGGTTTATTAGTTATTGTGTTAATTTTGTCTCATCTTACACCTGAAATATAATAGACCAGGCTGAGCATGAGGAATCAACTTTAGAAAATATGTTAAGTTTCATGTGGGTATTAATCAACTTTAGAAAATATGTTGAGTTTCATGTGGGTATTTTCCCCCCATTTTAACCTTTATTTGGCTTCTAATTAAACTAGGAGCCTCTTGTTGGCTGTCCAAGAGAACCGTGGCATGATTTGCATTGTCGTATTGAGGGTCCAGCTGCATATGACATCCTTACCAATTTTGAGGAGCGTTGGCAGAAGGCATCACAACCTCACGGGCTTGGAAAGCTAATAAAAGCATCATCACACGATGATGCTCTACTTAAGATTGAAAGAATTCCTGACATCATTGGGATAGCAGAGTTTCCTTGCCAAACTCAAAATGATCCAGAGGGTTGGCATGTACAGGTACAATTGATGTCAATCTTCTATTGGAGTTGGATTTTTCAATTCATGATTTCTTATTTTCTTTTTTGGGACTAAAATTTGCCACAATTGAAGGTTTTTCGTTCAATTGATTCCAATTCTGTGAAAGGATTTCCAGAGGACCCAAAAGATGCTATGAGCATGGTGAGAAAAATCCTTGGATATTCAACTCACTTACTAAAATAAGACATTTGATTATGTCCCAATGAAGGTAATGAACTAATATGTTTACATTGTTGTAACAGAATCTCTTATGTGGGAAGAATGTACTGATAGACATGAGCATACATACAGCATATGTGAAGGCAATCCGTGCTGCCCAAAAATTCATCTATATTGAGAACCAGTACTTCCTTGGGTCATCATACAATTGGGATTCTCACAAAGACTTAGGTGAGGAACTTTAACAAATTAGGTTCAGAATAAAGAAGTGAGACATAATTCTGTATCTTTAGAACATACTACTATAAAAATCATCCTTCGTTACTTTTTTCTTTTCTTGAAATTTCCTTGACAGCATGGAAATGGTATTGAAAGTGATTCCATTTCTTGTAGAATGTTTCAGTCCTTGTATTTCTAATACTAATATGTAATGTAGATTGTCATAAAATTTAATTAGAAAAAATATAATACTTTCTTAGTCAAATTTTAGTATAAATGCTCTGTCAATTTTTGGTTTTGAAATCTAGTTACTGCCTTGATTTTGATTTTATTTACATAACAAGAACACAGACAGAGATTTCAGTGTTTCTCAAAAATATGCGATCCAACCCAGTGACCTGCAAAAGAAAAAAAAAAGGCATTACTGGACATGGTCATATAGCACTGGTGTTTCAGATATGAGAATTTTGATATAGCAAAAAGCTAAAGATATACATGCTCTTGTTGTGTAGTCTTGGTGTAATCCAATTTAATTCTTGGACAGGGTCTCCACACAATTAGCTTGGTGGCCAAAAACCATGTTTATTTAATAATATTGACATACTTTCTGAATTTTTAAATGTGATAGTTGGATATTTTACAATAAGCTGGCTTGCGGTATTTTATGCTATTTGAATCGTTTCTGGTAATTGTCCATGTGGCCGGAAAGGTATGCTCTTTCAATTTTTCAGAGGATATTGGAGAAGAAATAATAAGAAGTTGGGTTGGGTTGGGAACATCATTGAATTCATAGTAATAAGCAATTAAGTATACTTTTCCCTGCAGGTGCCAATAATTTAATACCGATGGAAATTGCTCTCAAAATTGTTAACAAAATAAAAGCGAATCAGAGGTTCTCTGCATATATCGTTATCCCAATGTGGCCAGAAGGTGTTCCTACAAGCATTCCCATTCAGCGGATTCTCTATTGGCAGGTAGATTGTTATTCTCTTTTCTCATTTGATGCATGCAGTTGTCAAGTCTATCAGTTAGAAGTCAACACTAATGCTTGAGACCGTAAGGCATTGTTTATGGGTTTCTTGCCACATAATTTTTACCTGGTTTTATTTTGATTTCTGCAGCATAAAACAATGCAGATGATGTATGAAATGATTTACAATGCTTTAAAGGAGGTTGGACTTGAGAACAAATGTGAGCCACAAGACTACTTGAATTTCTTTTGCCTGGGCAATCGTGAGGCACCAGATACGGAAGACAGTTCAGGTGCAAGAAATTCCGCTGCAGTAGAGACTCCTCAAGTATTTCCCTTTATCTGCCTGAGTACAGTTTTCAGTTTTCTCTTTCCGAAATGTTAAGTTTCCATTTACAGTTAGATCATTCTTTAACCTTTTTCAGTCTTGCTTAAGTGTACTGTATGTTGGTTATGTAGGCACTTACTCAGAAGAGTAGGCGTTTTATGGTTTATGTCCACTCTAAGGGAATGATAGTGGATGATGAGTATGTGATACTAGGATCTGCAAATATAAATCAGCGGTCCATGGAAGGCACCAGAGACACTGAAATTGCAATGGGTGCATATCAGCCTTATCATACCTGGGCAAGCAAACGTTCTAGTCCACATGGACAGGTAAGCTTAACAAAACAGAACTCTTTGCATTTACCTCACTGCTAGATATGTCTGTGTAAATGTACATGTAAAAGATGCGAACTAGAAGGCTACCAGTATAGGGTAAAAAATTCCATTAAGTTTCATTAGAGTTGAGGAAGATATTTTCGGCATAATAAAATAGTAATTCATTGCAAAATTATTGATAGGTCAAAAATGTATGGACCCCTTTTGGTAAAATCAATTAATTAGCTAAGTGAATTAATTAGATTCAATTATATGCAATAAGTGTGGTAGCACAAACAAATCACCAACTAAGTTAAATGCAGTGAAAAATAAATTTGAAACAAGTGATTTGTTTACAAATGGAAAAAACCATCGAGACAAAACCGCACCAAGTAAATTTAAGATCACCACTCCCGAGAATCCACTATTATTAAAACAAGCGGTTACAAATAAAAGGAATCACAGTACCTCATATTAACATATAGTTGAACCCTTACCCCAATACCCAATTAGACTTGTATTGTAGTGGCAATCTCTCCGTTCAATGCACGAATCCCAGTACGTGACTAACTAATGATGCGCGGATCCTAGTACGTGACTATTATCAAAACAAGCGGTTACAAATAAAAGGAATCACAGTATCTCATATTAACATACAGTTGAACCTTTACCCCAATATCTAATTGGACTTATATTGTAGCGGCAATCTCTCCGTTCAATGCACGAATCCCAGTACGTGACTAACCAATGATGCGTGGATCCTAGTACGTGACTAATTCCACAGCAACCCTTTGATTGTTGTAGTTGATTTGCAACAACTTCACATAGAAACACCAATAAGATCTTCAATGATTGTATGAGAAACTTTGCTTGGTTACAGAACCCAAAGGCGTACAAGAAGCGCAGCAAGAACTCTTTCTTCTGTAAGAGGAGGCTAGGGTTTCAAAAAAAAACCTTATGTAACGGCAATCTCTTTGTTCAATGCACGAATCCTAGTACGTAAATAACCAATGATGCACAGATCCTAGTACGTAACTAATTCCACAACAACCCTTTGATTGTTGTAGTTGATTTGCAATAGCTTTACATAGAAATACCAATAAGATCTTCAATGATGGTGTGAGAGACTTTACATGGTTACAGAACCCAAATGTGTACAAGAAACGCAGCAAGAACTTTTTTTTCCTATAGGAGGAGGCTAGGGTTTTAAAAAGAAAATCTTAAAAAAGAAAACCTTATGAAACTCTCTAGGGTTAGATTTTTCTTTTCCACCTCCTTTAAATAGGAGCTAAAATGGGCTCTCTTATTCCAAATAGGTTTACCTAAATCTTGGGCATTCCTTATCTAATAAGGATTATACAAACCCACAAACCTTGGGTTTTCCTAGTCCTATAAGAATTATACAAACTCATAAACAAATAGTCTTTTAGAATAAAAACGTTGTTGGCTATAGTCTAAATCCCGTAAGCTTGATAGATCGAGACATGTGTCGAGCTTTAATAAATCTTGACAGATCGAGTTTATGTCGAGGAGGTATCAAGTGATTGCATTTTTCTTGAGCAGTTCTTGAGTAATTTTCATATCTTCAATGTAACCAGTTGTAATGATCATCTTGAACCTACTTAAATTTATTCAAATACAAGTAAAACGCATTTTGTTAAAAGATATGCTAATTACAGGAAAATATGTCCTTAACAATTATCTTGAATAATTTTTTCTTCTGTGAGGCTCTGAGCATTGAAATTGTACGAGCCAGTTAGCAAATTATGTAGGCGTGTTATGTGTGAGTGTTTTCCTTAGTTACTGCTTAGTTGTCTAAGTTTGTGATTATCAAAGCAATAAGTACTTAACAAAAAACAAATGTGTCTGAGTGTGGTTCTGGCTATAGGTTTGCTTGATATGTTTGAAAAATGCTTAAAATCTCTATGGTTTGTCTTTTGAAGAATAATATGATCAAAGCTTGAGAAAGACTCTTGCATGGAATTTAATTTGGGTCATCTTTTAATCATAAGAGGATTCTCTGTTTGGCTGTAAATAGCTCAAGAAAATCTGGATTCAGCGTCCACATTCCCACAAAACCTCAAATTTGTGGGAATGCGGAGTCCCCCAAAACAGATGGGTGTATCCACATTCTTAAAGAATGGAAAGTCCCCCCCCCCCCTAAATGACTATATCATCTCCATTTAACTAATGAATTTAATGTTAAGATAATAAAATTATATAATAAAAAAAGTATATGCTTTTTTTTTTTTTTAAGTCGAGAAGTATGAGATTTATTTTCTCCACATAAATAATCAAAATTAAACCACCAAAGTGTCAATCTACAATTACAAAATAGATAGCATACAACGTTTATACTTTATAGTATAGTAATGCAAAGTGTTTTTTATGAATCAATTTATATTTAAAACTAACCAATGCAAGGTGTTTATCCTATGTCATAACTCCTCTTTTTTCTTTTCTTTTTTTCTTTTTAATATGAATTCACATTATACTTATTGTTACCTTTTCTTTTCTTGTATGAAGAAAACTCAAAACATATATTTCAAGTTTATATATCTTTTTCATATGAACTTTAGATGGAAAAAACAAATAGACAAAAATAAAAAAACAAAAGGCAAAAGATGATCCTTCAAAAAATTTAGGAATAAATAACATAAAAATCTCATTTTGTCAAAATTTTTGCCTAACCAATCCTGGACATCATTATATTTCCAAGAATCTGGGTTTAGGAGAAACTATTGGACTCTCCATTATTGGTGCTCACCCAGCAAAGTTTAATGTTAATATTGTCTTAAGGAAACAAAAAACAAGTGCTATTGGCATTCATATTTTGGTTTCTGTAATTCACCACTATCATCTTATGTATGGATACAGATATATGGATATAGAGTATCATTATGGGCAGAGCACATTGGAGCTCTCGAAGGATGTTTCAAGCACCCAGAGAGCCTCGAATGTGTGAGGCGGGTAAAGTCCTTGAGCGAGCTCAACTGGAGACAATATGTAGCTGATGAAGTAACAGAAATGAAGGGTCACCTATTAAAGTATCCACTCGAAGTTGATCGAACAGGCAAGGTGAAGCCTCTTCCTGGCTGTGCAACTTTCCCAGACATAGGAGGAACTGTAACTGGGAGATTTACAGTCATCCAAGAAAACCTCACTATCTGATCCACTTCATGATACCTAATCCCAGAATTGTTGACAATTTAGACCAATTATGTTCCCAATGAAGAGAGTATATATGCTTCCACTCTATGTTTGGCAAATTCCAGTATCTCACGTCATGATTTAATTGTACACTTTTTTTTTTGCCTATATTTTTTCATCCATTCTTATGTATCCTAAGGTAGGATTAGAACTTACATTTGTTAGCCTATTTGTTCAATTATTAAAGACTGTAAAGAAGATGACCCTACGTAGGAGCATCTTTTTGTGTTGGCTGTGAATTTTCAAAGAAAAGGCTGTTCGGTCCACAATTGAAAAAGAAATATTCTCTAAGTTGAATAGTTCTTCTACCTTCCAATTTCATCTGTTTTTTTTAGTACGGCTTACCAATCCAGCAGTTACATCATGTGATAATATTTTTTAGAAAAAAAAAAAATACCAATTACACTCTTTAAATTTGGGCAATAGTCATTTTATTAGAGTTTCTTTTTGTCATTTTGATCCATTAAGTTCACATAAGTAAAAATAAGTTTTATGTGAAGGCCATAGGATCGGAGCTCCAAAATAAACGTTCAAACGCTGCTCTAACAAGAATGCTTTCCGACAGCTTGAGCCTTCAAGTGTGGTCATTGGGTGGCTCACGGTGTGGTGGTTTAGTGGGGCTCTAAAAGTGACCGACTGAGCAAGGTGATTTGCGGTTTCATTTATATGCTGTTACGGGAAAAATGGTTGAAATTTTGGGATTTATTAGGCAATAATTGAGTGGGTTTGAGATTAATGCTATTCATTTTTTATTTTACTAAATGTGTGTGTGTTTTTTTTCCGCAATGGATGCAGCATGGGTTTGCGATTGTAATTCAGTTTTGATATATATATATATATATATATATATTCTCTTAGCATTATTTTTTAATTATTTTTTTAATACAATATAAAATTTTACTCTAGTCTAATCTAAGCGTGTGTGAAGTTTCCTCTTAGAGACTTGAACCCCAGCTCTTACCTCCACACTGCACAAAACACTCCACAAAGCACTTATACTTGTGGAATGACCATCGCACTAAGAGTGTACGGTGATATTTTCTCTTAACATCTTAAACATGGAGTTGCAAAAATGTCGTGAGGGTATAACTTTTCATTTGCAATGGTTGGTTGCTTTCTTTTCTTTTTCTTTTCGTTTTCGTTTTCGTTTTTTTTTTTTTTTTTTTACAAGATAAAAATTCTCTGGGAGACTTAAACCACAACTCTTACCCTCACACTCCACAAGTACTTGTATTTGTGAAATGACCATTGCGCCAAGAGTGCGCGATGGTGGGTAATTGCTTTCAATCGTCGATGATTCGGTACTCTAATTAGCTTCCATTTAGTGAAAATTTTCTTATTTAATTGTCTTAATTTTTGAGTTTATTTTGTAGATTGGGTTGGATAACGGATTGAAACATTGTCTACCCGCTACAATCCGACCCGTATGCTTAATTATAAATAAATAGAAAAGTATATATTAGTTCAAAATTTTTAATCGTATATTTTTATTGAAAGTTGATCATTTTACCTAATCAAGTATTACAGCTAATAAGTAAAAATTCCTTAAACAAGTTATAAAAAGTTAATATTGAAACCCTAAACTCACTTCAACCGTATACTATAAGCCTTCACCTTTAGCCAACAATGAAGCCTTTTTTTTTTTTTTTTTCCTTTCAATTCTTCACCTTCCATCAGTTGCGTACTCTCCTAAACAACCACAAAGGTAGTTGTTTTTTTTTTTTCTTCTTGTATTGCTTAATGTTTGTATCTATAATTTTTTAAACAACCACAAAGGTAATTGTTTTTTTTTTCTTGTATTGCTTAATGTTTGTATCTATAATTTTTTGAGTATGTTGTTTGTCTTTTTTATTTGAGCTCCATATATTCTTGTAAATCTACAAAATATTTTGTTTTTTGATCTATTATATATATTATAAAAAAATGTTAAGGTATTACATGTAAAGCCAGCTATACCTACAAACTCAAATCAATCCACTGAATATGCAAACAAATACAAAATGACATGTAACATTAGATTGAAAAGCTAAAGGTCATTTAGTTTTTAAAAATAGAGTTAATTTTACTGTGTGCACATGTAATACTCTTAGTGGTTCTTAACTTCTTATAGTTTGTAATACAGTTAATTTAGGCACCAATGTTGGTTATCCTTGTATGTAAGTATATATACTCTGTAGTTTATCAAAAGAATAATGTCAACCTGCCCAACCCGCCTAACTTGTCAAGTTGAAACCATCAAAATTTGTAATCAATCCGTTGGATGTAGAATTTGGTGGGTCGGTGGCAGATTGAAATTTTCCCAACCTGCTAGCGGCGAATTGGATAAAAATATTGTCCTTTACTCGCCCAATCCAACCCTCGCACACCCTTACCTAGTATTATGAAACATGGTAGAATCTTAATAGAGGAAATTAAGACCGAAGAATTGTATTGTTTTAACAATGCTTCAATTACTAATAAATATATGGTTATTATTGGGTATTTCCGAATAATCATAAATACGTACTAATTAAATTTATGATGGGATCCACAATTTATGTGAGAGAAAAAATTCGCATTTATGGTACTTCTGGAATATTCAATAATTTTCCATAAAAATAATATGACTTGTTTATAATTTTCCATAAAAGTAATAGTTTTTTAAAAAAAAATTTTAAAATAGGATCCATAAAAAGTAATCGTTGATCCTTCATGCCTTTTGTTCATTTATCATTATGACTTGTTTAGTTAAAAAAAAAAAAACACATGCGATTAAGTATTTTGTGCATTAACTCAATAAGAATTTCAACATACGATAATCCAAATATTTTTTTTAAGAGAGTTGAGGAAAAAAAAAGAAAAAAGAGTAGCATATGTTGAAATTTTATTGTAATTTTTTTTTTAATTCTCAACATTTGTCCTTAATTTATATTTTTGGAAAAATTAATTTTTAAACTAAATAATACTAACTTAATGAGAATATAATAAGGGGGTAGCTTTGTGAAAAACAGGGGGGGAGAAGTAGAGCAAAATGGAGGCAGCAGAGGCAGAGTACTTCTCCAAGGACTTCGAATGGGATGAACTCAGAGCAGAAGTCGAAAACGACCCATCGTTTCGCTACCACTTGCTCCCTTTCGAATCTTCAAAGATTCCCTCTTCACAAACAACAACAAGAGCAACAACGGCAGCAGAAGAAGAAGATTCAACGGCATGGAAGAGATTTCATATCCGTCACTCCTCCGGCAAATTCTTCAAGGTTCTCAAGCTTTCATCAAATTCCCCTTCGAATTTTCTTTTGTGGGTTTTCTTTCATTTTTCTTTATGTTCTTTATTGGGTGTTTGGTTGCCGAGAAAGCTCAGGACATGTCAGTAAACCAAAAGGAAATTGGTGGGTCTTTTTTATTTTATTTTGTTTTGTGTTTGATTGCATTTATAGCAAATTAGTGCTTATAAATTTAAGTAAAGCATGACATTTTGTTAGAGATTACTAAATCAAAATTCAATCTTGCATGGCTTTGATTGTTTGCTTATTTGGTTAGATTAGATTCATAGTTTGCATAATATGTGGTTAACATAAGTGATAGTTGCCAAGCTATATACTTAAGAATCACCCACAAATGTTAAATAGCATCAATTCCAATTAGAAAGGGAAGGAGACCACTACAAAAGGGAGAATTGTTGTTGTGTCTTTTTGTTATCCTTACCACGATAATGTCATGAAATAAAATGTAGAAAAAGTAAGTGGGGAAGCTTACTATGTCCTTGTTCCTATTGAAGACTTAGTTTCATCTAAAGTAGAGAAAGTAAGGCCATGTATAAAGAAATTTACTCGTACATAAACTTCTTATTTTGTTGCACATGGTACTGGTAGATATTAAAAGGATTGTCTTTCATCTGGAGAGGCCATTGTTGGAATGCTTTTTTTTTTTTAAAAAAAAAAAATTATCCCCCAATAAGTAATAGCAATTGTATTAAAGAAAGACTCAAGATACAATAGAGGATAATTGGAGCACACTGGTTGTATACCAAAAGAGTCGCCACTGTTATCAATAGTACAAACTAGTATCTATGAAATCATCCATATTGGAGATCCAAAGATATCCAATAAAATAAGGGTCCATGTAATTTGCTCATGCTGTACATTTTGAGTTTATAAATTTAAGACTTTTGTTTAATTATCTTTTTTACTGTTTTCTTTATTTGTATGCAGGAGAGACGGTATTTACTAAAGGAGTTCCCAGAACTAGTTTCATGTGGAGAATCTTCTAAGGTTTTGGAGGTGGGATGTGGCAATGGCAGTACTGCTCTTCCAATTTTACGGTAACCTCAAGATGGCCTCAAATCGAATTCAATGTATGCTACTGATTTTTAAATCCTTGACATTTAAAGTAGAATAGTCTAATCCATTTAGAAATTTTCCTGAAATAGATTTCAATATATTAACTTCTGCTTTTTAAACAATACATTGAATGAACCAGGATTCTCTAACTTGAACCCTTGACTGAAGTTCAGGTTTAGAATAAGTTTGAAAATTTGAATGTAGAGATAAACTTGAGGTAGAAGTTGGACCTCTAGGAAGCAAAAAGAGGAAAATGATCTAAAGATGCTTGTTCCTGTTGTGATGATTACTTATTTATAGTTATTACAAATTTGTGTTACCTTACTTTAATGTCCTACTTGTAATGTAATTAATTTATTACATAATGAGGGGGATAGCAGACTGGAGTAACAAAGTAGATAAGCCAGAAATAATAGTTAGATATATTAAGATGATTGGCTCAGTTCGATTTAATATTTAATGAAATTAGTTATTCGCCAATAGCCTGCCCTGGTCACCTAGGTTTGTTGATAGAGGTGGGGTTGTGATGTAGGGCAAAATGAGGAATTTATCAATGCCTTCTCTTCACACCCATACCGCCTCCAAAATGCCTTCTCTTCATACCCGTAACTCCAAAACTCACTAGAAGAGTGGTACTTTAACTCTATAACCAGTCTCCACAATGCCTTCTCTTCACACCCATACTGCCATGGCCTCTGTCCTAACAAAGCGTGATTAAAGAATACTACCTTCTAGATTCATAAACCCCCAAGGTGAATAGGAGTGCAGCATGTATCCCAATTTACTAAATGAAGTTTGAAGTCATCACCCGTACCACCCCAAAGAAATCTCTTTGCAAAAAGAACATGAAGCAGCCAAAGGAAAACACCAAAGAATAAAATAGAATAAAAAAGAATGAAAAAAAAGTACAAGAAATAAGGGAATATATAAACATTGGGATGGAATACTAGATGTATGTCCCTGAGCTCAAGACTAATCAAATTAAGTCCTTCTGAAAGACGCAAGGAGCTGCTCCCCGGACACTCCATATCCTTGAACGTGTGCCTATTCCACTTCCTCCGAATACACCACATCAAACCCAATGGTGTCAAGTTCCATATGTTAGATGAGTGTTCCCCAACCAATTCATCCATCCTATCAAAAGATCAATCACTCTCTCAGGAAGCAGGCAACACCAAAGATTAAAATACAATGCTCCACAACTGATGGGCCCGCCCGCAATGGATCAGAAGATGGTCCACTGATTCCCCATTACACTGGCACATGCAGCACCAATCCACAATGGAATAACCCTTTTTCCTCAAATTATTTGCAGTGGGAATCTTCTCCCATACTGCTTTCCAAGCAAAGAAGGAAAGTAGGAAACTCTCTAGGGAGCCTTAACCTCCCAAATAGCTTTCCAAGGAAAGAAACAGAAGAAGGCTGCACACTATAAAAAGACAGAATCTCAAAATCCCTGCTCTTCCTAAACTTCCACCTCATCTGGTCCTCACCCTGACTAGGTGGAATATTAGATTCCAAAATATGAGTAAAAGCTGCCACCAATTCCATTTCCCAATCATTAAAATCACAATAGAACCACACATCCCAATTCCTCCTCTCCTCGCCTCCCCCTTTTGATAGATAATGAGATAAATTCTTTTCCACCCTGATAGTCTCCTAAACGTTCTCTCAATAATGGGGATCCCAAATTGGTTTCGCCTTAAAGGGCACTCCTAACAAGCCCAGATACTTCATTGGAAGAGATGTAATCTGACACCCAAGATCATCCACCAAAATACTTCATAGAACTCCTACTTTGACAAGTAAGCCAAATCCTAATTTAGTTGGACCAAAGCTCACATGCATAAACCCATAAACGAAATAAAACATACCTATAAATAAAATAAAATTAAGGTCCACAACTATGACTCACCAATGACAATTTTAGATTTATGAAAGTACCCTTGACCTTAGAAAAACCAAATAATGATATTATAAAATACTAAAAACCTAATTAATTACCATGAACTCATTGTTTGATATTTTCCTTAATCTTAGGCTTCCAAAGAGGATATTTCTTTCCTTCTTGCCACGCAGTATTTGTGTTATCAGGTTGAGCTGTTGAAGCATGGATACTGCAGAAAAGCCTAATAGTCATTTCATTATAAAGGATGATGAACTATTCAAAGAACTATGCAGGGTGCTGAAAATTTGATTTAAGATATTTTTCATAACTTAATTATACCCATAAAAGAACTTGAAAAATATTTTGGAATTTAAAAATCAGTGACTAAGGTTCTCTTTGGTTCGACTTATTGGGTTTGATTTTGACTAGCAGTTTTATTTTTAAAGTTACTATTCTAGATTTTTTAGGGCTAAGAAAAATTATGCTTGGTAACCCTAGAAAATATTGCCAAAACTCTCTCATAGATTGAGTAGAAATGTTCAGGATTGGCATATAGAAACAATCCTAAGATCAAGTTTGAAAACTTAGCATGTTTTTTTTACTGAGCCTTATGATTGTATAATTTTTTTAGTTGCTCAAAAGCAAAATTTTTCTTTATTTGCTTTTAAAATTGTACTTTGTCAGCACAGAACTGAGCAGTTTTTACTGAGCCTTATGGTTGTATAGTTTTTTCAGTTGCTCAAAAGCAAAATTTTTCTTTATTTGCTTTCAAAATTGTATTTTTTCAGCACAGAACTGAGCAGTATTTTTTTCCCCCTGCATTTTTGCTTTTAAATTGAGGAAAGTAATTTCTGCTGACCAAACCGGCGCCTAATTTAATTCCTTGTCCTCAAACTATAGATTTTTATGAGTTTGGCTTCTTGGAAAGTACTATTGACAGTTGTGCTGCCATGCCTAAAGCCCCAAAGCGGTTCCCCTGTTTTTTTAAAATTTCTCATTTCAAATGGCAAGTTTCAACTCAATGTTTATATGCTACATGGGAAGAATTTCATCCTGAAGAGATGGTACGATAGAACCTAAAAAAGCATGTTAACACATAAAATGGAAAGGATGCATTTCTTTGAGATACCCTTATTTTATTTCAACCCAAATCAATTCTGACTAGTTGAATCTCTAAAATGTACTTCAAATAATTTCTGTTCTTTTGGTTTCCGTGTTCTTGCAGATATTTTGTAATTTATTATTTTTAAATCTTTGTAATGCAACAATTTTTTAAATGGTCAGTGCATGTACCAGAAATATTTACCTGTTTCTTATTATAAAGTTTATGTAGCATCATAAGAATTTGAATTTTAAGTTTCATCATCGATTAGGGTGGACTATGCAAAGTATTCAGGATTTGGCTGAAAAGTCACAGTTTTAAATATAACAATTGTTTGAAATATTTTTGGATCTCTTTATGGAGTTCTTATTGCAATGTCACCATAGAGGATGTCCGGAACAAAGGGAGTTGGGGGGAGGAGAGAAGGTGGAGGGGTGGCTGGGATATACAATTAGTTTATTCTTGTCTCCTTTCCCTCTTCTCTCCTTTCTTTCCCCCATCCATATGTTTAGCTTTCAAAAAACCTGCCAATATTGTTGAAACAGGTAAGAAAGTTCAAAATAGTCATATCCCACGATAAAATTTGCACTATATTTTGTTGATTGGTGAATTGAAAATAAATCTCATAAATTTAATCAAGTTCTTGATCTTTTTTGTATGCTTCGAGCTTTCTACCTGAATCTTAAAGACTGAAACTGAATATTTTTTGGTGTGTTAATACCTGAGACTTTAATTTCATGTGTAGTGGCAATGAACACATCATTGTTTATGCGTGCGACTGTAGTAGTGAGATTCTTGAGAGGGCTGAAGAGATTATAGATGCCGCTACTGTAGTGTCTGTTAGACATCGTTTCTGTACATTCTGTTGTGATTTCTCTGTCACTGGTCTTCCAAAGTGGTTGGCCTGCCATACTTTCCGAGAAGTTTTCCTTCAAAAGCAGCAAAATTTCCTGTCAGGTTTTGAGCTTACTGTCTTCCCTACTCTGTACTATTGTTGTGCCCTTATGCAATATGTACTTGAGATTTCTTTTTGGTTCTCCAGATGTTAAAGAGAGTCATGAAAGGCATTTTAATGATTCAAATTCAATGAAAGAAAGTACCTGTTGCATTGGCGGTATGGATTTTGTGACCTTGGTATGCACTTTTATTTCTCATTATCCTTCTAAGTTCACATAGCTGTGAGGCCTCTGGATGTACCTTGGAAATGTCAAAAGATAAATGAGTGCCTGGTATCTTAAGACTAGTTGTCTAATAGTTATGACAACTTTTTTTGTTTTTTGAAAACAAGTTATGTCAACATTTAAGTGAGTTTAGTTGTTTTTAGCTCACTTGAATGATTATGCATTTCAAATTTTAATACAGCTTCTTTTTATTTTCATTTGATGACTGCAATGATTTCACCACATCTTCCTACCAAATCTTGTGTTCTTATTCCATGTAATTTGAAATAGATTAATCTGATATCCATGGACAGAAATATGCCCTTGGGTTTTTGGTTGCAAATTTTTTTTCAATGAAAAGCTTCATGTAAACTGCCTTATACTTTGCAGTTTGTTATGTTCAACATGGTAACACATGGAATCTGACCTTTGCATTAAGTTCTTCAAGTGTCATTCTTCTGGGTTTTTGGCTTGTAATTACCCTTCAACTCCAAAGTGTAGCAAATGTTGGCTGGGGACCATGCCTTAACGCATGCACAAAGATTTATATCAATATCATGCTTGTTTGTGGGCACAGAATTTTTAATGTAAGGACGAAGATCCTATTGCTAAAGCAAGTGAGCTCTAGCTCAAAGGCACCTCCTGCCATAAGAATGGGGTGGAGGACGGGATCAAGACACTTTGACACTTTTTGGGTGCATTTGTAACTTTTCAATCTAAGAAAAAAAGAATTAACCTATTGTTAATGGAAAAAAAAGAGTATACTTGTTTTTTAGCAAATGCGGATACACCCTATGCTTCTTGTGTTATGAATGTCTTTTATGACTTCAGCAAGGAAGCAATAACTAGAACTATTGGTATTGAATGTTAATTGCTATCCATACCTGTTCAGGTTTGTAATGTTAGAAATAAGGATGCTGGTGATTGTATTGTTCTGTAATATCTTTAGTAATGAAACTTTATTATGCTTCTTTCTGTTCTGCATAGCTTTCATGATCCACTACTGTATCAATCTGTTATCTTGATTGAGACTCATTACTTGCCTAGTGACGGAGTGGTAATGTACTTTGCATTATGAACTCATGGTGCAAGGTGATGCTTGGATGATTCATTTTTTGTGTATATGGCCTAACTTATAGATAATTTCCATCATTTTTTCAACTTGTGGATTTTGTAATTATTCTTCAACCCTTTCTTCTCCCCTTGAGTCTCATCTACTAATGGATTTAACCAATAAATGAAGCTTTCAATTGTTTCAATGTAAAACATTTTCAGGGAAAATGGCTTATTTTGTGTTGTGGGTCAAGTCCCTTGACCCACAAAACTTGGTAGGAAGTGGTGATGGTGGTGGGAGGAGTGAGGGTGATACTTGCCAAGTTGCTAGTTACTACATACATGGGTGATGGTTTTTGGAGGAGTGACACAACATCTATGGGTTATTGTGTGGCTGGATCAGGTACATGCAGGTGTCTATTTGTGTTTATTGTGAATATGTAAAATAATGCGGGAGTGACTGTGTTTAGGAGTCTCTTTGTTAGTGGGTTGTTAACATGTAATGGGTCATGTAGTGAGTCCATTTGCCCATGTAAACCACTTAGAAGTTGTCTGAGGTTTTTAGCAGTTTGTTATGGAATTGGTTATGCAGTCCATGTTTATACATTGGTTGTTTATCTATCAATGAACTGAGCAAGTAGTTTGGTCCCTCATATTCCTTTCCCTCAAAGTAAGCCCCTCTTGACAAATATTGCACGTAAAAGAAGTCACATAATAGAAGGGGAAGTGAGGTTGTGGTGTTGGCACTGTGGATTTTTTTTTGGGGGGGGGGGGGGATTTGGGGAGAGGTGGAGAGATTTGAAAGATGGCTTTCGTTTCAGAAAAGTATTACCCATTTGTGATATAGGAAAATATGGAAAACATTTCCCAGAAAATATTTTATATTGAAACAATATGGAACCTCAATCAGAAATAAAATTTGTGATATCTACATAATCATCTTTTGTCTGACAGTTCTTTTGGTGAATGCATCCTGCATATGGTTCCATGACAACACCTGCTTCTTTTCTTGATTAAAAATGTCTTTAATCCTGCTTGAATCATTTTCCCTAATCAACACCCTCAACCCTGCATTTTGCATGTCCTATCATTGTATCGCATGATTCGGAATTAAAGAAACAATGTCTGAGTTGCTTCTTTTGTTGTGTAATATGTCAGATATTTACACTATCAGCCGTAACATTCCAGAGGATGCCGGCATCCATTAAGGAGTGCTTTTCTGTTTTAAAGCCAGGAGGCATGCTCTTATTTAGGGATTACGGTAATAGATTAAAGAATATGAGATTGCTTTTTGAATTTAGCGTACTCTATTTTTAAATTGGAAGTTTTGGAATCTTTTGTCTTACACCTGCTTAATAACGTTAAGCTGAGGAATTCAGGCCTCTATGATATGACCATGCTTCGATTTGAGCCCAGCCAAAGAGTAGGGTTAATGGAGTACATGCGATCAGATGGAACCCGTTCTTATTTCTTCTCTTTAGATACTGTCAGAGATCTCTTTGTGGGTGCAGGTTTCATTGAGGTACACCCTTTTCTTACTTTTGGGTTGACCTAAACTGGTAACAATTGCAGTCTAAAGTTTCATATTGCACTGATTGCTGCTGATTTACAATATCTGAAAGCGAGGAATCTAATTTTTCATATGATTTTTTACTCGTTATTCCATGTACCTTAAATATTTATTTATACTCCCCATAGTTTCCTTCCATTTGGAGTTTCAATCTCCAAATAAACATTTTCTTTTTAACTCTGATTATTTTGGATCTCTAATGAACCTGCAGCTTGAGCTTGAATATTGTTGTGTTAAATCTGTGAATCGCCGAAATGAGAAGACCATGCGGAGGGTGTGGGTTCATGGGAAGTTTCAGAAGCCCAAGTGAATTATTTATCAAGATACCTTTCTTTTTGAGGTACTATTTGAAGAGATAATGATCTTTTTTAAACCCTACAGTTTGCTCTGAAAAACTGCTCTTTAATATGGAATTCTAAGGATAGATATCTACATCATTTCAATTGATACAAAATGCATGTAAAGTTAAAATGAGGGAAAGATTTATTTTCATAGAATAAAAATGAAGTCCAAATTATTATGCCCCTTGACATGATCTAACTTAATGCATCTTCATATTGTAGCAAAGATTACATACTGTGTGTTATCACATGGCGAAGTGGAGATGGAATGGAGTTTGGAAATGTGATTTCATTCCACATTCTTGAATGTGGAATATGTAAGGCGATTATTATTATTATTATTATTTTGGAATCTGGGTAAAAGCGCTGGCCATTAATTTGTTTCAAATTTCGGATAAGTGCCTTATTTTTGGGGCTGAGATGAATGGGTTCCCTTATTGTAGCAACTCTCTCTCTCTCCCTCTCAAAGCTTAGACAAACCTTAGACACCCAAAGCTTGTACTTGGAACCTTATGTATGGTTGAAACTTATGCGTCTTCATTTCATGTGTGGCTTGTAGATGGTTGTTTTAAATCGACTTCGTTGTGTGACAAGATTTTAGTTTTAATTAGTCATAGACACACGCGATGCATGGGAAATAAATATGATGTAATATGGTGTAATATATAAAAAGTAACAATCACTTTAAGTATTGTCTATTTTTTTAAGAAGATTTTTATAAGTAATTATTTTTTAATCTTTTTATCTCTACAAATGTATCATTTTACTATTTTTTTGTGTTTGATTAATATGTTTTAAAGGTGAATCATATTCTTTTAACTTCTATTTTAATATATTATATTTGCTTAATACAACTAAATTTTATAAATTTCAAATTTATTATTCAAATTTCTCTTCTCTTAAAGAATAAAGAAATCATCATAATAATCTAAACTCATCACAAAATTATAATTTTATCTTAGATAAAATTAAAATGAAACTAAAGGAATAAAAAAAATAGAATTTATGATAATTTATTACTCAAACAATTGGTAGACATATTCAAATTCTTTTTTTATTTTATTTTTAAAACTAAGTAATAACCCAAATCAAAATTCAACCAAAGTTATAAAAGGGAAAGGGAAGACTTTCTAATGGGAAATTAGAAAAAAAAAACACACACACACACAAACACACACATTACCATAACACATATTAAAAAAGAAAGAAAAAAGAACCATCAGCTTTAATCAGAGGTATAAGAAAGAACAAAAATCTACCGAGAGAGAGAGAGAGAGAGAGTACTCCCAGTTTTATGGGGGAAAAATATGAACTAAATGAGAAAAATGATATCAAATTTATACAAAATAAAATGGAGAGAAGAAGAGTCAAAATATATGAATGAGGAAGAAAGTGTAATTGTAAAGTTGAGAGTAGTGTGGAGATAAAGAGACAAAAAGGAAGAGAAAAGATTGGAAAAAATGTATCAATAGGTGTGAATTAATAGGGAGAAGAAGAATTTTTTTTTTAGAATAGGGGAGAAGAAAAGTTTAAATAGAGAAAAAAATTATAGAACATAAGTGAATAATGTGGCTGCTAATGTAGCTAGCAAAAGCGTAGTAACAATAAATGGGTTCCCTTATTGTAGCAACTCTCTCTCTCTCTCTCTCTCTCAAACCTTAGACACCCAAAGCTTGTACTTGGAGCATTGTGTATGGTTGAAACTTATGTGTCTTCATTTCATATGTGGCTTGTAGGTGGTTGTTTAAATCGTCTTTGTTGTGAGACAAGATTTTAGTTATAACTAGTCACAGACACACACGATGTGTGAGAAATAAATATTATGTAATAAAGTGTAATATATAAAAAGTAACAATTACTTTAAGTAATGTCTATTTTTAAAAAAAGATCTTTACAAGTAATTATTTTTTTAATCTTTTTATCTCTACAAATGTATCATTTTATTATTTTTTGTGTGTTTGATTAATATGTGTTTAAAGGTGATTGATATTCTTCTAACTTCTATTGTAGTGTATTTTATTTGCCTAATATACAGCTGAACTTTATAAGTTTTAAATTTCTCATTTCTTAAGGAATAAAAAAATTATCATAATAATTAAAACTCATTACAAAATTACGATGTTATCTTAGCCAAAATTAAAATGAAACTAAAGGAATAAAAAAAAAAAAGACTCTATAATAATTTATTACTTAAACAATTGGTAAGCATATTTAAATTCCAGTTTCCAAAAGAAACGAAGTATTAACCTAAATCAAAATTCAACCAAAGTTATAAAAGGGAAAGAGAAGACTTTCTAATGGGAAATTAGAAAAAAAAAAAAATATTAAAACACATATTAAAAAAGAAAGAAAAAAAGAACCATCAACCATAGTTAAAAGTATAAGAAAGAACTAAAATCCACCGTGAGAGAGAGAGAGAGAGAGAGAGAGAGTACTCACAGTTTTGTGGGGGAAAAAATATGAACTGAATGAAGAAAGCAATATCAAATTTATACAAAATGAAATGGTGAGAATAAGAGTCAAAATATATAAATGAGGAAGAAAGTGTAATGGTAAAGTTGAGAGTAGTGGGGAGATAAAGAAACAAAAAGGAAGAGAAAATGTTGGAAAAAATGTAACAGTAGGTGTGAATTAATAGGGAGAAGAAGATTTTTTTTTTTTTTTTTTGAGTATAGGGGAGAAAAAGTATAAATAGAGAAAAAAAATATAGAAAATAAGTAGATAACGTGGCTGCTGATATGGCTCAACAAGAGCGTAGCAACAATAAATACTACGCTTAAGCTTTTAGATGTATAAGAAAAAACAAAAATTCACTGAGAGAGAGAGAGAGAGAGAGTACTCACAGTTTTGTGGTAGAAAAAATATGGACTGAATGAAGAAAACAATATCAAATTTATACAAAATGAAATGGAGAGGATTTAAAATATATAAATGAGGAAGAAAGTGTAATCGTAAAGTTGAGAGCAGTAGGGAGATAAAAGAGACAAAAAAAAGAGAAAAAGGTTGAAAAAAAATATAATAGTAGATGTGAATTAATAGAGAGGAGATTTTTTATTTTGGTGAATAGGAGAGAAGAAAAGTTTAAATAGAGAAAAAAAAATATAAAAAATAAGCGGATAACGTAGTTGTTAATGTGACTCAACAGAGTATTAATTTGAAGGCATTTTTTCATTTCTGGCAACATACTTTATTTTGTCTACAAAGTACACATTTTCTTTCAAATCATGGAACAATTCATAGGATTGGAAAAATAGGGAACACCAACACACCCGTGACCGTGAGTGTACAAAACAAGATTATGGAAAATCTAATCCTGAATTGTGTCCAATCTTTGCCAACCTATCATGAATTGATCTCAATTATCTACCTTTAATTTTATTATATTTTTTGGTATAACCTAGGAGAACCATTTGACCATATGATGTGACACATTTGTTTTTTTAATCAATCATTTTGTCGGCAACCGGATTAGTACTGATATATTATTGTAATAAAATACTCTAAACGCTGAAATAATTATGTAAGGGAAATTTCTCTCGTTCATTCACTCACTCTCTCTTTTTCTCTCTCTTATTTGATTTGCTAGAATATAATACACGATTGTAAGAAAACCTTTCCCCCAATTCCACAACTTGTATCCACCGTTTGGATGGGGATAGCCAAAGCCTGCAAGACTTTAGGGACTAAAAAACGGTAACACCACACCACGTACATGAGGGGTTTATTTTTCCACTGTTTTTTGGGATGAGAGAGGAACACCAAGGGAAAAGCTTCTATCTAGTGCTTCAGAGTATTGGATGCAAGCTATACCCTAACACTGTTACTCACTTTTTTATCGGTTAAGGGAAAAGATCAGATTTGTAAATGATTAAGAGAAGACCCAAGTCACCAACTCTTTTAGTATTGCTACATCCACAACATTTTCATAACAAATCACAAATGGTATGTTGTTATTGATTCTAATTAGTAAGTTACTTGTGCGATGCACGGATAATTTGGTAATACTTTATATAAGACAGTTTTGGATAGTGTTGTATATATATTATAAAGAAAAAGTAAACTAAATTAGAATGAAGAAATATATACATTTTGAAATATTAAAAATTAGTTTAGTAGTTTCTCTACAAATTTATAGACTTTTCAAGGTAAGATTTTTTTTTTTTTTTTAAAGATCATGAAACCAAAAATAAATGCAAAACAGTAATGGGACCGTGAAAATCAACTAATTTGTATTGTGTTCACATATTACATACTATGAAATAAAAATATGTATAATTCTCTCATTGTCTTTCACTCATTGATAGTGCGGTATCAAGACATGGTGTGGGCAAGTGTGTATGCATTTGTCTTATAGATTATTTAAAACCATGGTAGAATATGACTTTACATTTCATATCAAATATTCTCTCTACTTATATACCCAAAACAAAAACTATCCAACTAAATTACCTAAACCTAAATCATATTTAAGCCCCTAATTTAAAAAAGAAAAATTGATGGTAGTGGGAGACAATATGACGAAGGTGGCGACCCCTCAAATTTCTCTTTGTCTCTCTTTCAAATGTTATGTTAGTCTCATGTCTTTTATTTTGGTAATATATAGTGAAACAATGTGTTTTATTTAACAATTCACAATATTTTTGCGTCTTTCTATCTCTCTCTAAGGCCTTATCTGGTTATTTATTACTATTATTCCTTAATTATTATTTTTTTGCTTTTTAAAAAAAAATATTAAAATGGTGGTTATGTTAAAAGACACGAAGAAGAGAGAAAAGTGTGGTGTAAGCTTAGACAATTAATGAGAGACTAATGAGATAACACTAAAATAAGTTAATGTAAACTTTTGGGTAATAGTAATAAAAATTTAATGAAAGAGGTAAGAAAATGCTAAATGCTGTCACTTGGCAAAAGACCTCTTGCACTCCCGCATGAGGTATTTGCTTATATATATTTATAGATTTGAACTTATAATTAAAATTACTTTTTTTTTCCTACTGGTAACAATTAATAACAATTTATCACTTAAGATTTGTTACAAAAATATTATGAAAATGTTGTGAACATAATATTGCTTATGATTCGAGTTAATGGTGCCAACCTACGACTTGATTGATTAAATGTGCACTTCTTACACTTGTCGACTACTAAATAATTTGAAATTGTTTGGCACTTGTTTATGGCTTAGCAATGGAGTGTCAGACAGGTGGTGATTAATCTTAAATGAGTATTTTTCTTAAAAAAAATCTCAAAATCTTAGATCTCATTATATCGGCAATGTAGAGGATCTTGGTGTTAATGTGAGCAACCTTTGATAGATAAGGTGAGGAGTTGGGGAGGAAGAGTTTACGATGATGGCTCATATTTACCGTAGATAAAGTCATGATCACTCTGCTTTCACCTTCTCTCGTATCCACAGAACTTCAAAATCTTCAAATTCAATCTTATCACCATGGTTTGTAATCAATACCATAGAAAATGTAATCACGTGAAGTTTGGTGACCTACATAGTCCATGGATCATCGTAAGTCACAATGCAATAAGTTTAGAAAGTGAAAAAGTATTAGTAGAAAATTTAATTGACTGTGTAATGTGTGTGGGTGTCTGTGATGAGTCCCACATTAGACATGTAAAGTTGTAATTTACAATTATTTTGTGTTGGTTTTAATTCTATGCCAAATTTGATTGTATTTTTGCTCAATCTTTTGTACCCTGTATTTTATGTGGGATTTATTTGTAAGGGTTGTGTGAGAGAAAGAGAGTGTGAAGACTCAAGGTATTTATTGAAGACAAAGGAGTTTTTGCGGGTAGCTTGCGACTAGCCATCCTGCGAAGTGATGCATGTGTCCAGCACATGACTGGAATGTGAAAAGTCAGGACAGGAGGGAGACAGCTGGTTTTCACGAGTGTCTCGCGGGTAAGGCCTTCCTGCGAGATACCCTCGAAACAGTCTGTTTTGCTATTTTGTCCTATCTGTTACACTTCATCCTCATACACATTATATATACCATCATTACCCATATATTGAGTAAAGAATTTTTCAAAGAGAAAACCCTAGCCTCAAACCCTTGCGAGTGTGAGATTGTTATACTCACAATTTTTTACACCATCCATTATGGTTTTCCTCTACTCCTACCTCTCCATTTCCAAATCCTTGAGAGGTTGATAGCTCAAACACTTACCACACCCATAATGAATGTCCAGTGAAGTTTTGGTGTTGCTGGGAAGCATTGGAAGAAGCTAAGCTTTGGCGAATGCAATCGGGCGTATTGCGGGATCCGGAAAGCTAGACAAGACACGGTTCCAAGAAACCTTGTTGGAGTAGGAGCTTGGAGGGCTTAGGTGCACTGGGTAGACTAGGCTTGGAGAGTTTCTTGCTATTTGTGTATCCCAACTTATTGTCTAGTGGATCAATTTACCGCTTGAAGGGCGGCGGCGGATGAGAGGTTTTTCGCCGAGTTCTTCGGTTTCCTCTTCGATAGCCCATCGGCATGTTATCTTGTGTTTACATCTCTCTTCCCAACTCTTTTAACTTTCTTTTTACTACTGTGGTTTGTTGAATATGGGTTAAAATAGTTGTATTGTTTGTTCGTTTGCATTTACTCTATTCTGCACTTAGTTTAAGGTAGAGTAAAATCAACCGAGTTGTAATTTTTTATTTTGAAGTCTAAACAGCTCTTGTATTTTTAACACAAATCTGAGCTTTCAAGACATATACTAGATTGAATTGGTTTTTTTTTTTTTTGGGTGGAAATAGATGTGTTTTACTTATTGTGACTATCTCATTATGTTAACAAGGCCACCTATGAAGCACGTGTGTAGATTCAGATTCGGGTGAGGGTGTAGATGCAGGTGCGAGAATCGGTAATTTTTTAAAAAGTAGGATGAGGGTGCGGCGATTAAAAAATTATTAAAAATATTTTTATTTATATTTTCTATATATTACTAAGCATATTTTTTTTATATAATGGTAAACATATACCAATTTAAGAGTAATGGTAAACCTGTATTAATAAATTAAAAGCATATTTTTATATATTATTATAGTGTTTACACAATCCCAATTTTACCCCAATAATATATTTATAATATTAAATTATTTTCCTTAAAAAAAAAAGTAACGAGGTGATAAAATCAATGTATTAAAGAAAAATAAAAACTGATGGGTAAAGGCGATAAAATCAAAGAATTAAAACCTATATATATTTTTTTTTTCTATTTTCACAAGTTCCAACCTTTTCTATCTTTTGGACTTTTCAAGTCCTTATCTCTTATAACAATGCACCTATTCAAAAATCTATCCATAGTCAGCAACTTTCTCCCTTGCTCTAATTTGTTATAGACCGTAACCTTTACCAGTATGTGCACATGAATCATCCTTACCTCTTCTTCCTTCTCTCTTTCTCTCTCTCTCTCTCTCTTTCAAGGCCACATGAAGTAGAAGAATGGAGGCTAGTGATGTGATGGCAGCCCATTTCAACAGGAGTTAGGTAGTTTTGGTCGTATTAGCACCTGTTTCGACCGGAATGGGGCCGTATCAGTTGTTTCAGCGCCTATTTCTGTAGAAATTGGCACGAATCGGCTTGGTTCGGTGTAAATCGGTGCAAATCTGAAAACGAAAAAAAAAAGACACTCGCGTGGTCAGTGATGTCATGCACCACATGCCGTGTTAGTGCACGTCGAGTGCGGGTGCGGCCGCCCTAGAGCTGCACCCATGCTTTCTAGAAGGCCAAACCATCCAACAACATTTGACCCTACTACAATGAAGTCGCCAACTCCAAATTCATCTCAATTGCTGCAACTATAGTTAAAATTCAGTCAATCTAATTCATGTTTAGACTGCTATATAAGCCTGAACTCACAATCACCCCTACCACCTCACACACTCCACTGTCACCAATAGCCTTCTAAAGGTTGGGAACTCTCTTCTTATCTGAATTTTAAGGACAAGACCCTAAACTATTCTTGTACCTTTTGCCAAGCTTAACCTTACCTACATTTTCTTTTGAAGGAGGCTAAAGAAATGTTTCCAACTGTTGCCAACAGTCTTTCTTTGGAATTATATTGAATTGGTTGATCCTTCCCTCCTGTTTGTTTTAGCAACTTATCCTAAGGTCTCACCAAGAGCTCCTTGGCGATGATAGAGAAACCAACCCGCTTTCTGTGGCGGGGTGGCTTGTTAGGAATCTGGTGGTTCTTAATGGGGATGAATACGAATTATAGGGTGATTGATGGGAATTGTAAATGAATTGATTTAATTCAAAGTAGTTACCCTCCATAGAGAAAGAGAGAGATTAAGAGAGAGAGAGAGAGAGAGAGAGATGCACTAATGTACTAAGAAGTTGGTTTATTTTTCAATTGATATCTCATATTGGATTACAATCACGTATTTATAGGAGATTAGCTCTAATCTCATCAGCTCACATGACCTCATCCTATTGATTCCATTATTCCCCATGTGCATTAATAATTTCAACATGTGCTACATATGATTAACGTGCTTGGAATTATAACTAACTAACTAACTAACTAAATCTTAATAGAACAATTATTATCCATATACTTTTAGCATTCCTAACATTTCCCTCCCCTTGAAAACACCTTGCCCACAAGGTGTTGTTGTGAAATAGCATCTTCATCAAAGGAGATCTTCCAATAGACCAATACTGTAGTGACATTTTGATTACCATATTTATGCATTTCTCTTTGACAAGTAGTCTTGTGCACAGAAGGTTTCTTCTTTGTAGATCTTTAAATTTTGCTCAAATTCTTGAGCCTTCAATGGTTCTTCAATCTTCAAGGTCTCATTGGTTCTTTGAACCTTGAAATGTTCTTGTATCCTCAAGACTTCATTTGATTCTAGAACTATTAAAATTCTTGGCGCTTGTATCTTTGGATTCTTGGATCATCAACACTTGAATTGCCAATTATTGAATCATAAACTCTTGAATGAAAGCCTCCATTGGTGCATCAAGAATTGGTTCTTGGAAGATCATCATCACCTTCTTTGTTGGTTCTTTCGACTGAACTTCAAGGGCAGAATGTACATGTATATCATCATCCACTTTGATACAAAAATCAACATCTCGGCTTGTAACAACAGTAGTAGATTCTTGGAACTTGATTTGTTCTTCAAGTTTCATTGAATCAAGAGATTGTAACTCTTTTCCCGTCATGTTCTTGAGACCCTTTTGTAATCTTGAGAGCTCTTCCTTCATGGCCATGTTAGATTCATCCAAGCCTTGACCTTCTCTAAAATGGCCTTGTGAGGTTCATACAAAGTCTTGAAATTCTTTTAAACTTTATTCACCATTTTTAAGATTTCTTGTCGGTCATATTCACATGTATTAAGATCGATAGCTCTAATACCAAATGTTAGGAATCCGGTGGTTCTTAATGGGGATAGATAGGAATTATAGGGGGATTGATGAGAATTGTAGGGGAATCGACTTAATTCGAGGTAGTCACCCTCCATAGAGAAAGAGAGAGATTAAGTGAGAGAGAGATGCACTAATGCACTAAGAAGTTAGTTTATTCTTCAATTGATATCTCATATTGGATTACAATTATGTATTTATAGGAGACTAGCTCTAATCTCGTTGGCCCACATGACCTCATCCTATTAGTTTTATTTTTTCCTATGTGCAGTAATAATTTCAACATGTGCTGAATGTAATTAACATGTTTGGAATTATAACTAATTAACTAACTAAATCTCAATACAACAATTATTATCTTTATGCTTATAGCATTCCTAACATGGCTTTTCTGTTTCACAATAAGACCGAGATGATTATCATTCCTCTAATTAAGATGCTGCCAACCCTTAAGTAAACAACCATGCATGTTGGCCTCGCAAATGTGTAGAGAGAAAAGGTGAGAAGGAGGCTCGGTTAGGTGGAGAAGGAAAGAAGGAGAAAGGAATGGGTTGGCCATATGTGTGTTATATTTGGTGCCCATTTGGCATTCTGTTTTACTAAAATCTTACTTTTTTTCAATATGCTATTTTTAAAAATAACCTTTTTTAATAGGTTGAAAAAAATAAAATGTACCAAATGAGCATTGGTCCTTTTGATGTGGCAATAAGCTAGACATAAAATTTTCTCAATACAAGCAGAAAAATTAACAAAGACAACTTATTTCAAAGTATAGATGTTTAAGGTAATATTTGAAAATTTAGAGGTAACTGAGATTGACTCTAACCACAAGGGTATATATTATTTTTGCAAAAAAAAAAAAAAAAAAAACTAATTCAACCAAGAGTGATTTGAATGAAAATCATATTTTAATATAAAATATTAAAAATACCATGTTTCTTTTTTTGTTGTTTTGTTTTTTTTTGTTGTTTTGTTTTGGTTTGAGAAGACCATGTGTCATAATCTTATATGAAAAACACAAGTTCAACTCACGCCTCCAAGATCTGAAATTGTGAATTCAACTCATGATTTTAAGTAAAATTGTGAGTTGAATTCTCAATTTTAGACTAACATGTCAAGGGTGATCAATTTGAAATTGTGAGTTTAACACATGACTTCAATCTAAAATGATGACTTAAATCCATGATTTTAAATCTTTAAAGAATGAGTTTAGCTCACATTCTTAAAATGTTATAGTTTATACATAAGTTTTAGAAATAAAGTATATTTAATATTTTATATTCTAATAACTGTCCCAACGCCCTTCCAAAAAAAGAAAAGAAAATATAAGAAGAGATAAGATACCAGTAATTTTAATTAAGCATCTTAATAGTTTTTAATTTCACTGACATCCTTCTCTATATGTGTCCAACTTCTTCTTTTTGTTATTTAAAACTACTTGTGGTTAGCTAGGTCATCTAACTAAAAGGTTAATTATCCACACAAAAAAAAAAGAAAAAAAAAGAAACTACAAAGCGTGCTATCTCTAAGCCAAAGAATTGTGACATGCTTTAGTTACCACCATGCAATTTTTTAAGAAGATTGAACTTTCCTAAGGTTTTTTAAATGGCACTTTTCCTTATTAGAATGATTTTAAAGAAGAATATATATGACTATATGTTTATATTATTCAGCTTAGAATAATATATTATATATTATTAACAATTAAGTTGTCGGAGGATATATCTTGGGTGGCTTATCAAAGTACAAGAGATAAGGGGTTTCCAAACCCGAAAAATAAAGAGAGGGACATAAGGAGTTCATGTCACTTGTCCAGTTATCCTGTAGTTGGTTAAAATAAATTAACTGGGGTTATGTTTCTTTTTTACTGAATGGGGGAATATAATATTCATCATAGCAAAAGTTATAAAGTTCACAAATTCACAAAGCAACTATGATTAAAGTAGATTAATGCTTCATTAAATAATATGCATAATTACATGCCAAAAGAACGATTGTAAATTACAAATGCAACCTTGAAAAGCTTCATTAAATAATGTACATTTGATTTTCATTTCTATTAGAGAGTGACGTAAACCAGCTTGAGGGTAAGAAACATGCAACCAAAGACTGAGACCAGATCATAAAACTAGCTATGAAATTTTGTTCAGGTAAATGAAGAATTCATAAAACCCCCTAACCCTAAGAGATATTATATAATTCATATAAGCCTATGGTTGACAGTTCTTGGGTCAAATAAGCTTGCAGGGAAATATATACCCAAGATGAGTCCTTCCTGAGGTGGATTTCTAATCCTTAATAAATCCATCTAAACCAAACACATTTGATTATTACAGAAATTCAAATCAGTCCAGTCTGAAAATTGCAGAGATTTTCTCAAAAATCCTTCCAGTTTTACTTTTAATAGAATAAAATAGAACCTTTCACATCATGACTTTCATCTGAGGCCTTTATGTATAAGAACTTCAAATTAACCTTATAGAATACTAGATCTTAGATTAGTCTGGCATTACTATATTCTGGTTTATTAAGAAGTACTAATTATGACTTTGAATAGTCAGGTTAGTTCAATCTGTACTTTTTTAATGGAGCACATCTTTGACTAAGTTGAGAAATAAAATTACTCGCATTATATCATTTAAAATTATTTCATCTCAATGGCAGTTAGCAAGGAATATCTCAAGCACATTTTGGAGTTAACACAGATGCATGTTATTGGTACATTAATTTACTATTAATAAGAAAAAGCAACTATTTTTAAATATATAGAAAAATTTATATGAAGTGGGAAAGTGTGTGCTTCAGTACATTTTTTGCCTAGTTTTCTCATATCAGTGCAAAATGTGGCCAGGTTATGTTATATTGGAAATCTAAAAGGATCATACTTTTTCGTACATTAAATTAGGTGTCAAGTTTAGTTAAGAAGCAAGGTTTGTGTGGTGAGTTGTTGGATAATTCACTCCTGTCCTTTGAAGTCCTGCATCCTGAATATGAGGCCTGCTTTCAAAAATTTAATGTTAAATGGAGCTTCACAATCTTATTTTCTAACAGTTGCTCATACCCTAGCACTAAAAAAATGAAAGTAAAAGTTTAGGAGACACTACAAAAAAAAAAAAAAAAGGTTATCCCGGTATTTTTTTCTCCGGCTGAGTCACCTATTGACTATTGTTGCGCTCTTTTGTACTGCAGCTAGAGTTTGTTCATTAAATTGTTCCAAATGTAAGCTCTAAACAATTAGTTATTGTTACTATGCAGACCTTATGGTTCAATATGGTATTGTCCTCATGCCCAAGTAGGTTTGGATTCAAAGATGGAATTTCTTTTAAAGGAATCTTATATGCATGTAATTAAAAAAATACACAATAAATTTGTTAAAAGTTTTATTATTAGCTAAACGATCAACAAATCATAGGGTACATATATACGGATGCTAGGGAATTGTTCTTTTGACTTATTCTTCTAGTAATTAAACTGATCTTCTTGGTTTATCTAAAATACCTGTTCACAATAATTCTAAATTAATATTATATGTACCTTTCAAGGTAGTTGTTGGCTAGCTGATAACATTTCTCAGTGCATAATTTTGAGGTATGAATCCATATCACTAGATTTGTGAAATAAGTAGTGAGCACTGTAACATCTTTAGGGCATGCTTTAGAAACCTGATCACATTGGATATGGAGCAATTGTGATTGGCCATTGAATAAGATTGATGGTGCTCTAAGCATATAGGAGATAGCCCTTTATAAAGTTAGGTCAAATAGCACCTAATCCAGCCGGAGACGTGTACTCCACGACTAGTGCATGCAGCATTATAAAATTTGAAGCATCAAAGGCTTGGAAAGTGAACATGCTCTGAAATTTTCATTGCTGATGCATGATTCCCCATTATCAATGTTTATTAAACTAATACTTTTGTATTGTACAACTTAGGCTTTATCAAGTGGTCCACATTTCCTTAATTCCGGTTCGTGGATTCCCTTCCAAAGTATTAATAGTTAATTGGCTCGTCAGACTTTCAAAGATGACTAGGGCTTGCAAAAATTGTTGGTAAAACTACACCTAGAAAGACAAAATAGTGCAGAAAAAGGAGAAGTTTTATAGTCTTTAAGGTTATATTTAATCAAGGCGATTTGATTTTTTAACCTTGGGTGGGCTCCATCGATGCCGATGCTTTACTGGTGGAATGGTTTATTCAAGTAATTAGTGAATAATAAATTAGGGTTCAATAACAATGACATGTGAATCCATGTGAATTGGGTCCTCCATGTTGCTAGAACTGTAGGATCCTTTGAGTGCCTAGAAAACATCCTTTTAAGACACAATTTAATGATCTTTGGACACAAAGTTGTGTTTAGCACCTTTGTTTTTATGCCTAACAGATGACTATTGTGGAAGAGTAATGTGCTTTGAGACTTTTTTTTTTTCAGGTTCTCTCAATCCTAATATTTGATTTCTTGCATATTGAGGACACAGAATTAATATCTGATAATTTAAAAAGCCATTATACAAGTCAAGTTTTAATCATGTGGTTACCACACGCTTCCTTTTCACTGTCCAAAATAAGAAAATTATATTCCTTAGGACTTGTACAAATGACAATGTTTTGGATTCAGCATTTTTAAATGTTTCTTGTTTATAATTGCATAATTTGTCAGATAGAAATATGCTTGTGAGCGCTCCTACCGTAAGTTCAAGATCACTCTTATAGATTTGATCGTTCTCATCACCTGAAATAAAACCCTAAAGGCAAGCAACGAGATAGTAAAATATCCAGGCCTAAATCATTCACTTTGTATTTTTCATTACGATGCTTTATGTTGATCAATACATATGTATAAGTAACCTAGTTGCTGATACATTGCACGGAACAGCGAGAAAATTGACAGAGTTATTCTTTTTAGGTAGAATTTCTTGCATGCCCTAATCAATTTCAAGGAAGAGTACTACCTTTTCAACCTTTTCCTGGAAATTTGAATAAACAATAAAGTGCATCTTGGAGCGAACACAGATGCATGTTATTGACACATTATTTTACTTGATCATAAGCAAGATTATACAGCATTGGGCAGATATTGGAGATTGTTTGTATTTGGCATTGTCTTTGAGTGAAACTAGGGGGAAAAAGAAGAAGATAAATGACAATATAATATTGGTTGATGAGAAAAACCTATGTTTACCAAACATCTCATCTCAACATACCTTTTTCATCTTCTTTTAGTAGCATAGGAAAAAATGTGCAAAGAACTGGATGCAAAAAGTACTAATATGTTTGGAATGGAGAGAGATGGAGGAAGAGGAGAGGAGAGAGTAAAGGGGAATTTGCGTACTCACCACCGAGGCCTCGTTACCGCTTTGATTTGCATTAGATGGTGAGATATATAAAATTTGATCCAAAAGTTCTTTATAAGAGCCTCGATTTTTTTTTTAAATCATCATAAATGATAAAGAAGTAAACAGTGTAGAAATTAGTGTTCCAAAGGGTACTTGTTGAGCTCCATATTTAATATAAATACAAGGACAGCCACCACCATATTTCTAAGAACTCAAATTTCAAGAATGATGTCCAATAAAAATTTCCTTTTAAGTACATAGATTTCATGATTGTTGCCACCACGAAAGCCACCATCACCAGAAGAACCAACCTTTGTTACACTGCTACAATCGTTATGCTTTCTCGGACAATAATCATCGTCATGTTTAATAGCCAGTTTGACATTTTCTCTTCTCTTCTCTTTTTTATGCGCATAACATGTGATGCAAGCTATTTTTAGACTCATGGAACCAGAGGAGACCATTGTCATATTGTTCTGAAAACCTATTTATTTTCTGCAAAATGAAACATAAATCTTTCCAAGAGTATTATAACTCAATTGCTACCTCCTTATATTTTTAACTAAAACATCAAGTGTTAAAATCTCTCATCCGTGTTGTAGGTATAGAATTAATAAAAAAAAATTATATATACATTAAATCTTTTTTGAGGACATATATACATTAAATCTTGGATCCAAAAAATTGCAACTGTTCACGGTTGACATAAATGGAAAGCTATTCAGCTATAATAACTCCGTCTATTTTTTTATTCAACATTGATCCCATTTATGCCTTTTTCATTAAAAAAAAGGTTAAAATAATATAATTGGGGGCCTCTATGGTTTTTCTTGGGTCGGAAATAAAAAAAGGAAAAATTCATTGACAAAATTGAAAACTCAGCTACAGAATGCAATTGTCTTCTAGCATCTTTAGAAAGATAATGATTAATTGTCACTTAGTAGTGGAACAAGTAACCCTAATAAAAACAATTTGCTATTTTCGCTAAACATTGCTAGTCCATTAAGAAGAAGATAGTAGAGATTGTTAGAGTGAAAAGCTGAAATACAAGACCCTCCAATTCTGTGAAAAACAATACCTAAGGGTCTGATTCCTATCAGTAAGGTTGAAGAAGCCCATTATTCTATTAGTCTGAAAAACGTTCAATATCAGTTGATGAGTTATTAACTCAAAAATCTATCATTTCCTTGTGGAGTAATGTGAGAGGACAGAATTATTAGTAAGAAAGGAATGAAAAGGAAACTCAACATCTTGTGTTGCAAAGAAACAGAAAGCAATAATAATGAAAATACTTCCATTGCAAATGAAGAACACAAGAAGAGAATAATAAACAAGAAGTTTTGACTAGAAGATGAACATGAAAAAAAAAAAATAAAAAAGAAAAGAAAAGAAAAAGAGCTGAACACCATGCCCTATACATTTTAGGATAGGAAACTAAATATTAAAAAAGGAACAAAAACATGGAATGTTTTCCCTTATACTAATTATTTTATGTGAATTAATTATCTTCCTAATCCAGTAGATAGAAATCTCACAGAAAAAAAATTTCTTTCCTTCCCTATGTCTATTTCCTCGGGAACTAATAAACAAGGCCAACTCAGTTATGAACATATCCCACCACAGATTATTTATTGATAAAATACAATACCCAAAAACTTTAAAAATGAAATCTGAAAGTTCAAGGAACTATTTTACTATTTTTTTGGATGAATAAATAAACAAACAAACTATAGCAGGAGCAAAAGTAGTACAGTAACAAACAATAGTATAAGAAGAAGAAAAGAAACAAGCACTTGTACTAGTATTTGCAAATGAAGTGAAAACATACTCATCATAGAGAAATATACATATATAATCCACATGATTCTCACCTTCATCTCTAATTTTCTCTTTTATCTCTCAAAGTACAACATAATTAAGACAGGATTGCTGAATCTCTCTTCTCTCATGAGTCTTTCACAATCTCTAAAATTGTGGCCGGCCATGAGCCCAAGAATAAGCTTCATGGTTCAACTGTCCACCATTTGGAAGCAAATTGGGAGGCAAATTATAAACAGGCAAAGATGAGGACTCCCCCATCCCACCTTGTTGCTGCCCTCCACCACCGCCAATTCCAGGCGGTGAGCTTCCACTACCACCACCACCACCACCACCACCACCACCACCACTTGCAACTTGCCCGTGGCCCGGGCCACCACCTTCCTCTTCGTCCTCCAAGGGCAATCTTTCATATGTAGCATTCGAAAACGTAGCTGCCATCACCATTACAGGCCCAGATGCCAAAAGTGGACCAACCACACTGCCACCCACCACCTGTCCTTGCCCCCCGGCTAGATAGATGGTCAATCCTGTCGACCCAGGTGGCGCCGGTCCAGGGAGAAATGAACCATTCAATGAGAGAATCTCGAACCGGCCATGTAGCGCCATGACTGCACCGGGGGCAGATGGCTGGCGGAGTGTGACGTTGGTCACTGTGCCGGTGCCACTAAGCACGCAAACACCTCTCTGCCGCCTTCTGGCGAATTGAGCTACACTCTCAGCAATATCAGCACCATTTGATACTTCCATGACATGGCTCCTAAGTGCATTAGGGCTATCTCGAGTGACAAATATAGGCGGTTTCGGCTTGTTTTTTGAGCCGGGTGGACGACCTCTTGGCCTGCGAGTAGCTACTTCAATCGCGCCTTCTCTAGGCTCGTCACTGTTCTCTCTTTCGTCATCTTCTTCGTTTCCACCTCCACTATTTCCGGTTCCACTATTATCATTCATGGATATACCCAGATCTGGTTTTTTCATGGGGGATGAGCTAGCCGAGGTATCCAATCCCGGTAGACCTACTTGCCCGGTCCACCACCGGTTTGCCATGAATTCAAGTCAAGCACAAAAAAAAAAAAAAAATAATAATATGATAAAATCAATGATCACCCAGAAGATGATTCTTCTTTAGGTTTTCTTTGCAGGTACATATGATCTCTCTTTTTTTGTTTTACATGTAGGCCATGTATCCAAATCAAAGCTCACACAAGAGAGATAGATCAAGGTTGTCTTAGGTTGTAAAGTGAAAGAAGGATTAAATAAGGAAGTATCCAGAAATGACTTGGAGCTTGAGTAATACAAGAGGCGATCTTCTTTAGTTTTCAAAAAAGCAAAGGTAGCGCAGATTAAAGCAAAGTGTACATGTAAAGTAGTGACAAAGAACCTAAAAATGTAAAGAACTCAAAAGGACGAACAATATATAAGAAAAAGAGATAAAATTTAAGGAGTCTGTCTGTATGGAACTAAGCTTGGTTGCTAGCTTTTTTCTTTGGTGTCTTTGATTATGGGGTATCTGTGACAGTGTTGTGTTAAGGTCCAGGGGAGCTGGGGTTCTTGTACCAAAGGCAAAATCTCTCTCTCTCTCTCTATTTTTTTTTTTCTTTTCTTTCTGTGTGTTTGTGTTTGACAAATGAGAAATGAATACGAGAGAGAGAGAGAGAGAGGTGTAGATGGACTTGGGAATTAGGGTTTGTTTGTTTGTTTGTGTGGGGTCTTGTGCGCGTGAGAAAGTGGGCTGCACGTCCTTCTCTCGCATACCGACATTTGCTAGAGATTGAGGGAAAATGGGTGAAGTCTCATATGCATTCCCTTCTTTTCTATTTTCTTTTTGTGTAATTGTGTGTTCCTGATTTCCTAGTTGAACTTAAGGTTTCAGAAATTGAAGTCAGCTTCTTTCTTTCTTTCCTTTTTTTAAAAAAAAATTATGATTTTTTTTCTCTTTTTTACAAAATATAAATTGTAGGAGGGTAGGCAAATTAATCAAGTGGAAAACTCATATTTCTTACCACTTTTGGTGTATATATATGCTGTGATTTCTCATCCCATTACAAGTGGGTACCGGTATTCAATTACATGACTGCTAGTGATCAATCATAGTACACAAATTGTATATCTTCCTCTTTAGAAGGGAGATTTGTAAGGGTTGAGTGCTATATATCCGTAAAAGAAAGGGATTTGTGAGACAAAAAAACAACTTCCATTACATAGCTTGTAATACTATTTTAATTTTTTTTAAAAGCTTGTAATTACTATAGTTATAATAAATAGGTGTTCTTTATATGCTAAATGCAATAATCCCAAGTTTGGAGAATGTCCTTCTAAAGTACCATTAAGATCAATGGTTGATGCCTTATTTGTGATTAGAACATTTCATTTGTTGGTGACACGCTTGTTTGAGATGTGTCCTATTTGATTTTGAATATAAAACTAACAAGAGTTGATTTTCGAAGCTTATTCTATTCAATTCACCTCGATATGAAAGCTGTCGATTTAAAAAATAATAAACATTTTGACTAGTAAAAGAGTGCTTGAAAGACCTAAAGCAACAAATGTTAATAACTGGGGAAGGTTTACGTTTATTAGATAGACAAAACCGTGTACCACGGACTGTTGTGATTCTAAGTTTGAAAGAAGACAAATGTGAAAAAAAAAAAAAAACATAATAATTACACTCAAGTCTTTACATTTTAGCACAAGGTATAATCGAGTAAATATTATATCTACAATATTTTCACAACAATTACGTAATAAATATAATTGATTGTGGAAGGATAATAGTAAGATAAACAAAACTGGGTACTTTGGATTGATGTGATTCTAGGTTTGAAGGAAAACAAACGTGATAATAATAATAATAATAATAATAATAATAACACACTTAGTCTTTAAATTTTTAATGATACATTCACAATAATTTTACAACAACAAATCTTAGGTGACAAACTATTTTTGGTATAAAAAAAAATTAGTGGTAGGTTAAATTAAAACTAGAAACAACTTATTATCTAAGCACTTATATTAAAAACCAATTGATGCTTTAGACCTGATGATAAAGAGAAATTATCATAGAGTGAACACCATATGTTAAAATTCAATCATATTGGTTAAGTTCAATAACGCAAACTTATAACCTTTGTAGGGGCATTAAAATAGTGGAACTTTGGGTTGAAAAAAAGGTAAATAGTGGTCTAGTCTGAGAGTTTAAATTCAAATTTTGTTTTTGGTAAAATTGTTGTGGAAATAAGATTACTTGATTTACATTAGTCATAGGGTAAAATGCAAAGTACTCCCCTAAAGTTTAAGGTCGTTTAGATTTTACCTTTTAAAGTTTGAAAAATTGGATTTTACATTCTGGAGTTTGTATCCATTAGCAAAAACAACCCCTCCATTAGTGGACTGACCTACATGGCTGTTAAGTGACACGCTGATGTCTGACATGTAATTTATTTTCCATGTATGCAAGTCCACTAATGGAAGGATTGCTTTGCTAACAGAGTTAAACTTCAAGCTGTAAAATCTAAGCAGTTGCAAATTTTAGAGGTAAACTTTGCAATTTACCCTTATTTTGATTTATGGCTTTGTCTCTGTGTGTGAATTCTAATTTACTGACAAGCCCTACATGTAAGAAAGATATTTTTCCTTCTTCCATTCAATGACTCACTTTATAGGAAAAATGATAAATTCAAGTCACATTTGATGTAATTTTTTAAGACATTAATGTTACATCATTCATTTTTTTTTTAAAGAAATTTCAACGAATCAACCTTTGAATTACATTGTTTTGTTATACTCTTCATACTTACAAACATCAAGAAGATCTGAGATCAATAAATATTTCATCATAAAAAAATTTAAATTTCAAGTGTTTTTAATTTTAAATTTACACAACTCAATAAATTTTTATTTTGACAAATTCATGCATGCAAAATTTCAATACTATAATATATCAATAATATATAAATAAATTTAAATTTTTTGTTATTTGAAAGGGTAAGTTGCAAAGTATACTCTTAATGTTTGAGATTGTTTGGATTTTACACCAAAAAGTTTAAAATTTTAAATTTTACATCCTGAAATTTGAAAAATAAAATTTTACACCATGAAATTTGCCTCTTTTAGCAACGGTAGCTCCACCTACGTGGCAAAAGAATTACAAATTAATCAGATGTCAATGTGTCAATTAAAGGCCACATAGGTGAGTCTATTAACGGATGTGCTGCTTTTGCTAATGAAGATAAACTTCATTGTGTAAAATCCAATATTTCAAATTTCATGACATAAAATCCAAGCAATCCAAAATTTTAGAAGTGTACTTTGCAATTTATTTTTAATCATAATTATAAGCAGTTAGTATCTCCATATCCTTATGCATACTTTTGTGTGATTTTTTTTTTCTAAAATTTAAGATTCTTGATAAATTTTAATCCGTTAGTTTTCTCGATAATGCATGAAGTAAGACATACCATATTGTATACTTTATGCTATGTAATAAAAATCATGTTTTAAAAACAGTGGAATCCGTATCTCATCTCAATAATTTTTTTTTTTTAAATGGACACTTTATTCCCTTTTTATTTATTAATATTTTTTCTTTATCCTCCTTATGTCATGTGAATAATATTTTATTTTACACATTTAAGACTTTTTATTTTGACTAATAATAGATGAGTGCATATCTTTTTTTTTAATTTTTTTTAATGAACATAGAGTACTCATCTTACTATGATTACATTAAAATTATTAAGCTAATTTAAGTTTAGGCAAAACTATATTACCATATAAAAAATTTTAAAATTTTTTACTTTCATTAGAATTCTATTATTCAAAGTGTAAAGTTTTTAGACTTCTTAAAACACAAGTTGTTTAACCTAGTTATTTAGCCAAGTGATTACTTAGATAAATTATTCAGATCTAGGTTAACACAAGTAAATCATATCATGTAAATAATGAGGAAATATAAAGAACACAACGATGTGGTAACTCAGGAAAATCAAACCGGTAAAAAATTTGAGGAGTGTTTAACCTAGCTATCCTCAAGGTAAAATAAATCCACTATAAAAGAATTGAAGTTTTACAATAAGACTTAGACCACTAACATCCTATTGCTACCTCGAATAGAAAACTTACTACTACGACCACGTGACAGTTCTAAGTCCAAGGACTACTTCTTTCTTAGATCCAAAGCAGCCACAAGTACACCCACTTGTGTTTTTCTTTAAGCTCTTGAAACAGCAATTGAAGAGATCACCAAGTTCTCAACATCAATCTTGATCTTGATAACTTTAAGTGTGTATGAAGGTAAACACCTCTAGATCTCACAAGAGATTTACACACACAGCATATCAACAACCTCTAAAACATAGCTAGGGTTTTTCTTTTTATATGAGACATAAAACATAAAACCCTACACATCAAACGAGCTTGGGCTGAGTTGGAAATTCTGTAGAAAAATAATCTACACCAGGTTCGATCGATCAAATCTAATTTTCGATCAATCGAGCCTTGCAGATTTAGTCCAATAAATCCTGCAGTACACTCGATTCCAACTTTACAAATAAACACACTTTGAGCAACCTAAATCTAGGTTCTAAGTTTTGATCATAGTTTGCCAATATTATACATTGAAGTTCTAATACAGTTAGATCCTAAAGTCTTAGAACTTAATAAATGCCCCTTTGGCAATCCGTGACAAAACACGTAACAAAACAAAATGCTCAAAGTTACAAACACCCCATTAAACATTAAACATGCCCAAAAACAATTCAACCTAACTACTATCTATCAATTGTCAATGTAGACAGCAACATGACTGAATAAACCTGTATATTCCTAAAACACTCAATAAACATATAAACTCGTGTGTGGAAAATACAAGTAAAACAAAATAAATTCTTGATTTCACAAAATATAAAATAAAATAAATATATCATGAATAACCTTATAATATAAATCAATAGCCAATGTAGCACATGTGAAACAAGAAACAATAATAGAAATAAAAACATAGTGTCTCCCCCTGACATATACAATCCACAAGCAAATAAAAACAACAAAAGAAGAAATAAATACATCATGAGCGAAAAAAAACATACATCATAAAGCTCCTAGATACAATCTAAAGCTCCAAAGCTCCAGAAACATCAAAATCTCCCCTATCTCCATCAATATGTACTCTCCCTTTTTGTGACGAATTGTCAAAGGGCAATCAAGACTCATCATCAAAAGGAGGTGGTAGAGTAGACCATCGAACACTCACCAAATTCGCAGGCAAAGCCTAAAGCTCCGTGGGCACATCCACTAAAAGCTGTCCATGCGCCGCCTGAACGGTCATAATAGTATCCAACATACTCTGAATGGATGAATCATCTGAAGTAGAAGGTGGAGGATCAACTGCGGCTATGGGATTGACATAAGCCTCAGCAGAAGGGTCACCTGGAGAAGGAGGTTGAGCTGCAGCACCTGTGGAAGGCTTTACTCTAGGGTGTTTAGAGCTGGCTTTCATCTAAGCTGCTCTTTGCCTAAGAAAGGTGGCACCTATGGAAGCTGTAATATGTATGGGCTTAGACATAGAAAATCCTTTAAACCTAAATGTAATAAAATGCTATGAATAAAAATAGGGAAGAAAAGACCATGTGCTGTAGAGCTACTCTTATGAAACTCAACCAAGGAACGAATGAAAAGAGTAGGAAAACTCATAGAAGCATAAGTCATAAGGGCATACAAAAAAGCACATTTCTCAAGAAGAATGGTGTGCAAATGAGAAATAGGCCAGATAGAATGACAAGAAATCTGAAAAAACAAATAATGGATCTCCGTAAGCTTATGGGAGGTGATACGAGGATTAGTACCTCACTAAATAGAAGTACCGGTGAGATATGATATAATGTCATCAAGAGGAGGGGTCTCAGAAAAAAGGGTGGATAGGCTGTCGTACCAAAGGTACCCCAAGAGTAGAGGTCACTACTGAAGGAGTAATGACATATTCTTCACCCCTTATCCAACTCATCACATAGTGACCGTTGGAATCATCGGAGTGGACAGAGAGGTTCAAGTAGAACTTTCTAATTAAGATAGCCGGAGGAGGATGAGAAATATTCATCAAAGGTAACCAACCCCTACACTTAAAGTTCCTCCTAATCTCCTGATCCAACTCATCTAAAATCACCTTTCTCTCAGCCCAAACAGACCTAAATATGTTCAGCTTCTCATAGGTTTCTTGGTTTTTCTCAATCCTAAACCTCTTACTATTGAAGGCTGGGGTAGAGGTGAAGGTGACTTTTTTGTTGGCCCTAGTTTTCCCAACCATAATGCTAAGGGTTGGAAAGGAAAGACACAGCAGAAACCAAATAAAGAAAACAAAACCAAGGGCAGATTGCATTAAACAAGGTTAGAGAAAAAAATAACAATCTATATGATGCCTGACATGAATGAACAAATGATGCATGCCCTAATGCATTGAAAACTATTCAATTTTACTGTGTAAACCAACAGTTGACTTGAACATAGAGGCTTGGAACAAAAACCCCAAATTTTGAAAAATCCAATTTCAAAAACTTAACCAAATTGAGCAATTAATCATCATACTAGCTAGGAAACATCATATAATGAGTTAATTAATCAATTACACAAGTTAATTTTACCAATTTTAGCCCAATTGAACAAAATCCCAAATTTCCTAATTTTTCAAGCCCTAGAAATTTCAAGTTTTTCCAAATCACAAAATTAATCAAATTAATGCATAGGAATCAAGTTAGTAACATCCAAGGACAAAAACCCATTAAACAAAGTTGATTAAAAACAACTGATTTAAACAAAAATCCCAAAACCCCTATGTTCAAAATTTTCAATGAAAATGTATGAAAATTGTGATTTTAATTAAAAAGAAGGGATAAAAAGGTCTTACTTGCACTTGAAGACAAAGATACTTGAGAAAAATTAGGAAGAAAACGACAAAAGAGGCTCAGATTGGATTGGTCGAGCAAGAACAGTGAGAGAGCTTTTGAAAAGATTTGAAAAGTGTGAAGAACACATGAGAGAAAAACTTTTTTTTTTTTTAAATCACTGATCTATTTTCGATTGGTCGAAAATTACATTCGATCAATCAAAAGTAATTTCAATCGATCCAGCACCAATCGAGCACCGATCGAACCAGGCAGATTGTAACCAAAGTTTTTATTGCATTTTCAATCGGTCGAGCAACATGTTCAATTGATCAAAAATCTAAAAAAATCAGTTTTTTGAAAAACATAGCATTTGAATGCAGAAACACCTCAAAGTACATTGTTTTATTAATGAAATGCATGAGTATGAAATGAAATTTTTTTCAAAAACACTTTAATTCAACCTTGACCTCCCAAAAACAAGTTTTTCAACCAATTTTGTCGCCAAAACACAACCATTAAACATATGTTGCATTAGAATCTGGACACAATTAATCTTGGATGGCCACAACAAGATCACACACAATATTATGTATTAAGTTTAGCAAAGAGTAACTTGTGTAGTGTGTATAACTAGTAAAAGCATAAGATACATGTAAGGTGATATGTAGATAGTAATCAATCACAATTTCTATAGAATTCATTATATAAGTTTGAAAGTAACTATCACCGAAAGAGTTACATCATATAATTCTCACAATTTCTTGATTTGCCTCATAATGTACACACTGATTTTTATTTCAATTTGAATTTATTATAGTCCAATATTTACACACCAATTTTATTATTTAAACCAAGGCTATACTTTATGTTTTTTTTGTGCACGTGTTACACTTTCTCGAGCACAAAATCATATGATATACACTATGATATTCATGATTGGCTAGTAAATGGTGATGAGATAGTTATTTATGCCTTTTTTTTAGGATTTTTTAGTCCTTATAATAAAAAACATGTGACTTCAAAATTAAGATCATGTAATAAAAAACTATAAACAATTCCCACACAACATGCATCACATAGCCAAAACTAGCAAAGTACAGTAAAATAAACTCATCCAAGCTAAACAAGGTACATAAACATGTTATGTAAAAATATATAGCCAACCTTGATTATAAGTCCAAGAAAAATAATGCAAAACACATTTTTTCTTCCTTTTCCCTTTTTTTATTTTTTATTTTTATAAGAAATAACAAAAACAACCTATCATGAAATGCATGAATATTATGCAATACAAATCCTAAAAGAAACCAAAATAACAAAAGAAGATTGGTCACAAAGAATAGAAAGATGAAGCTCAAGGACCATGTCAGAAAGTCTCAATTAGATTGAGCATTTTGCATCCAAAACCTTTTAGATGCAACTCTAGCATTAGAGTTATTATTCTTATTAAAATAATGAGCAACTCCAGGATTGGAATAAAGGTTTAATGCCTTTACCAACTCACCAATAAGTACCATAGGATTTTGTACTTGAGGCACAAGTACTTTTGGCTTATTTATTTACTTTGCAGCTTATAACTTGAAACAGTTTGGATGAATATGTCCAATCTTTCCACAAAAAATGACAAACCTAGACCAGTCTATCATGCAACTTATCCTTAAGGAGAGAAGGATTCTTAGGCTTAAACTCTTAAAGATCAACCTTAATCTTTCTAGAAGGTGTAACTTCTACTGGTTTGACAATCTCACTCACAGGAGGCTCAGAAGAAGGAATAAAATTTGTGAAATGAGTTTTAAATATTGAGATGCTTTCTACAAAATCTAGACCAGTTTTGTCTAAAGGAGACTTCTGAACACTCAATATGTTATCAAGTTTAGAACTAGCAGACCTATCAGTTTATTCTTTAACAACAGATAATTCTAGTTCCAATTTCTTAATCTTATCAAGCAACATTATTTTCTCAATCTTCACTTTATCAATTAAAGTATTAGCATCAAGTAATTTCAACAACAAATCTTTCTTATCAAGTTCAAGAGAGTAATTTTCTTTAAACCTAAATCAACATTCGTAGCATTTTTGCAGCAACTTTGCATAGCTTATTGTAAGTTTCTTGCAAATCAGCACATTTAGAGAGTTTCCCATCAGAAGGGTCCTTTTCAACCACAACACTTTTATCAACTACTGCGTTAGCTATGAAAACAATGAAGTTTCCATCTTCATCACTACTAGATTCATGATCAGAAACTTCATCATCTATAACCTTACCCTTTGATCTTGGGAATGTAGGATATTCTGATTTCACATAACCATACCCTTAACAGCCAAAACATTGTTGTCCCAAAGAATTATTAGAGGTTTGACCTACTTTCTCTTTAGTTTTATCAGTATTGTTCACTTTAGCGGGTTTATTCCTCTTAGAATTCTTAGGTTCATCATTGTTTTTACCTCTTGCCCTTTTGTTATTGTTCCTAAGAAAGTTTCTAAAGTTCTTGGCAAGATATGCAATCTCTGTAGAAGAGAGTTTATCATCAAATCCATTCCCATCAACATCATCAACTGACTTAAGAGCCATTGATTTGGATTTGTTAGTCTCAGGTAGGTTTAGCTCATAGGACTAGAGAGTCTCAGCTCTAGAGCTAACTCGTTTTGATATCATTTGTAAAGTTTTTAGACCCCTTAAAACACAAGTTGTTTAACATAGTTATTTAGTCAAGCGATTACTTAGATAAATTATTCAGATTTAGGTTAATACAAGTAAATCATATCATGTAAATAATGCGAAAATATAAAGAACACAACAATATGATAACCCAAGAAAATCAAATCGGTAAAAAACCTGGGGAGGATTTAACCTAACTATCCTCAAGTTAAACCAAATCCACTATGAAAGAATTGAAATTTTACAATAAGACTTAGATCACTAACATCTTATTGCTACCTCGAGTAGAAAGCTTACTATCACGACCACGTGACAGTTCTGAGTCCACAAACTATTTCTTTCTTAGATCCAAAGCAACCACAAGTACACCCACTTGTGTTTTTTTTTTTAAGCTCTTGAAACAGCAACTAAAGAGATCTCCAAGTTCTCGACATCAATCTTAATCTTGATAACCTTAAGTGTGTATGAAGGTAAATACCTCTAGATCTCACAAGAGATTCACACACACAGCATATCAACAACCTCTAAAACGTGGGTAGAGTTTTTCTTTTTATATGAGACATAAAACATAAAACCCTACAAGTCAAACGAGCTTGAGCTGAGTTGAAAATTCTACAAAAAAACAATTTGCATGAGATTCGATCGATCAAGCCTTGCAGATTTAGTCCAATAAATCCTGCAATACACTCGATTCCAATTTTACAAATAAGCACACTTTGAGCAACCTAAATCTAGATTCTAAGTTTTGATCATGGTTTGCCAACATTACACATTGAAGTTCTAATACATTTAGATCTTAAAGTCTTACAACCTAACACAAAGTTTGAAAAGTTTTTTAAAATTATTAATTAATTTAAAATATTTTCATAATCTAACATAATTTTTAGTTCTGACAAAAGTTTAGCTTCCGTTATATTTTATTGTTCGATTTTGATGAAAGTTATGGAATATTTTCGTTAATTTACATACGAATTTATATAAAACCATGTGTCGAATGAGTATGCTACTATTAAATTAATAATATATACAAAACGTCAATAAGAGAAGGGGCATGTGGTGTGGAGGGTATATAATTCCTTTAAAGAAGAATATCAAATTTACCCCAAATAAGTATTATATATATTTCTAATATAGTTAACCCTCCATAAAAAAAAATGGTTGACCCACTTATCATTAATAACGATGGATGTAAATTTTTTATTATTAGAATTATTAAACAAAAATTCTCTAAGAACTTCACAAATGAAAATTTTCCAAAATTGACTAGGCTTTGAGTTTAATGGAAGAATTTAAACGATAATCGATTTTGATATGATGTTTATCAAAAGGATGCTGAATGGTCTTGTTCAAATAGTAAACTTTTTTGAGAATTTTAATCACATGAACAAAAATCCATGCTAAGGTACTTTTCAAGTTTAAGTCTTATGGAATTTTGTTTGAAAAACTCTTAATTATGAAATGTTAGCTAGAATTACTAATTGGACAACATAAACTAAGTTGGTTCCTAAAAGAATTATTTAAAATTTTGATCAACTATGTTTAGTGGCGATTGAGACATTTGTTCTTTTTTTTGCTAAATGAGACACTTGTTCAAATTCCCATGACAACAATGGCTAATATATATAACTTGATGTAATTTTTTAGGCTCAAAATTAAATTATATTTGATAAGTTTAATTGCATTTTTATTTTATAAGACCCTAAAAAAACATATTGTCTAATGATTAGATTTTCAAAATATGTAGTAGTGTTAATTTTTAAAAATAAAGTTTTAGTATTAGGCTACAATTAAGTTTGTAGCCAAATTTTGTTCCTTTTATATTACTATAAAGTTTGTCTTTTCGTCTATTGTTTACTCTAAATCTGTAAGAATCATAGCATGTGATGTGACATGACATTGTTTATTGAACGAAACAACATTTTTATAACTGGTAATGGACATAATGATTATCCCACTAGGAATGTGAAAACTTAAAAACTAAAATGACAAAAAAACATAGTTTTAAAACAGAATTCACCCAAAATTTAAGGATATAATTTGAAGTTTTACCATTATTTTGTACTACCGTTTGACACTAAATTTTATTTCTATATAATTTGATAGTTATAATAGTGGGAGCAAAAATATTTGAATTCTGGTCATCTTTATTGGAAATACTGGAACACTAAATTTTCTCATTATAAAAGTTAGGAACACCTAGTGTCTTAGGGTTTGTTTGGTTTTAAAAAGTTGTGTATCTACTTTTCATTTTCTTTATTCTATATTCAAATCCTGAATTTGAATATAGAAAAAATCACTTATTTTCACAATTAGTAGTATTTGGTAAGTTGTGTTGAATACATAATTTGGGTATAGAATACATCATACGTAGGTTTAGTCATTATTTTCTTTTTCTTTTTTTTGAAAAAGTAACTCTTTCTCACTCACACACATCACATCACTAAAAAAAAAAGTAATTTTGTGTTTTCACAATATTTACAAATATGTCACTGTGTTCGTATTTATAGAAAACAAAATGCTGAAAAGTTATATTCACTTTTTGTATTCAAATCCAACTTTAAGGATACTGAAAATAAAAACTAAATACTAATACTAAAACCAAACTAGTTTTTTTAGTGGTGGAACCCACTAAAAAATGAAAATAAAAACAAAAAACTGTGTTTTTTCAACTAATCAAATAGAACCTTAGGTTTCTCTTCTTAAATTTTCAATATCTATCCCAATACTAAAAGATCAATTAAAATGATTAAAAAAAACCTTTTCAAACATTGCTCGGGGTTTTATAACAGTGTTGTGAGTTTTATTTATTTATTTATGTTTAATCTCACTTATCTTTTTTGTTTACTTTGTCCCTATCATATACTGAATCATCCCCTTCACAAAAAATATACGGAATCACATTATTGATAAACTAGAAATCAATTCAATTGTTTATATATTATATTTGCTTAAATAATTTAATGTTAAAAATCTCCAATTAAGTAGTAATATCGCCTTATGAGGTAAATTATATTGCTTAGAAAATTAAAAATGGAAAATTGTTACATCCTCCTAGAGAAATTTAAATGATATCAATGTTATATTTTTTTTTAGTTTCAACTTTCAAGACATCTTGATTGTTGGCCTCGTGTCCCCCTAAAATAAGGGAAGAAAATCCTCTTCATTTCACTTGAAATGGAGAGAGCTCATTTTATGTTTAAGATTTTATGTCTTGAATTTAATAGTGTACAAAGTGTCATATTATATAAAATTTTAAATGATGTAAATTAGATACAATTTTATATTTTTACAATATAGTATTTGATTTAAACAATAAAATAAATCCGTCTTAAATAAAAATGATGTTAATAAAATAACATTCATATGCTCCGCCATAAGTAAAATGATAAAATTCATCATCTTAAATTGGAAGAAGTCACTTCCATTCCATTCATAACTAATTATTAATATTTAAAAAAAAAAAAACTATTTCTTAAAATTTCGGCCTCAGTCCTCGAGATTTTTGCCTTTTTGGCCAATATAGGAGATTAGACTTCAGCTCTCAATCTAAACCATCAGCATGAAACCTATTTTAGTAAGTTTATATATATTGACATTGTTGGCCAAGTCGTTGGCTACAACTGTGACTAAGGCAACGACCGTTGGCGTTCTGAAGGAGAGAAAAACAAGAAAAAACATGCGAAAGACAAAGGAAAAAAGTGGATTAGTTTTTATTTGTTATTTTATTCTTTATTTTATAAAAAAAAATAAAATGATATGGATTAAATAGGAGTAGTATTCAAAGCAACATAGTTTTTTTAATACACAAATTTTTTTTGGAGCCTACGTGGCTTTTACTTGCAGCCAAGTTGGTCGTGAAAATGACAATAAAATAAAATAAAAAGTTGTTGATGACATTGTACAGAATCATAGAAGAATCATATTAAAAATATTGTAAAGATAAAAATCTCATAACGTATAAATTTTAGAGTTACAATGATTTCAATTAGTCTCTCTCTCACACACATAGATGCCCAAGTTGAGTTCTCACGGTGAGGAGGCTTGATTGAGGAGGAACCGGTGTGAAGCAATTTTGAAATTTTCAATGCCCTAGTAATTTGAATGGAAATTTAAGTTTAAGGGTTTGCAATCAAGTAATTGGTAGAACCTAAATCAAGGCACTTATTTGGATCGTAAATGGTCTTTGTGGAAGCAGTGAAAGTTGATGGTGTTATAGATTTGTTGTTGTTAATTTGTTATTGTAGGTAGGTCCAAAGTGATACTAGCATTAAGCCACTTATTTATACTTAAGGGTCCACCATGACCATGTCCCTTACCGCGACCATTGAATTAAGGAGTTATATTTTCTACATTGGCTAGAGGCTCAGAAGTAAATGAAATATGTGTGGAGATCTTCCACGAGGATGTCAATGTCATCTGTTTGGGTTGTAAGTGAGGTGACAAAGGAGCTATTCTCAGTAGGTAACCTTCCAAGGATGTAAAAAATGAGATTGAGTCTAGGGACCAAATGATTAACAACTTTTAAACTATCAGCTAGTGCATTTGTCTTCTGGAAATAATCTGTTATAGACAATTTTTTTCTCAGACAGTTTTGAGGCAAATATTCAATCTAGTGCATGCCAAAATTGAGGCTGAAGTTGATAGACCAGCAACTTGAGTAAGGACTTTTAGGTGAGGAGTGAAAACAAAAATTGTTTTTATTTTTTATTTATATATACCATACAATTTAAATTTTATTTTATTTTTATATTTTTGGTATATAGACGGGATTTAAATCCTAGATTTCTTATTTAATGACAAAAAACTTTACTAGTTAAGTTAATTGAAACCCACAACGAGGGATAAAAGAATCTATCCAATACAGGGTGTTCCTATTTGTGCTAGGCAAGGTATTCAAGGTTAGTAATAGGCTCGGTTGGAGAAAGAAATTTGGGAGGACAAGAGTATGTGCCTGTGCCATTTATATAGCCCTCTAATTCATAGCCTTTGAAGAGGTTAAGTATATAAGAATGCCAAAAAAAGAAAAAGGTTTTCGACTATGTAGAAGAGGGGTTGTAGAAGAGGAGTTTGAAGTGATAGGGGAAGGATTGCTTATATTAAGAGGCCATTGTACTACCTTTGGGTATGCAAAATTATCATACCATGTAAAAGGATCGGTTTATATATATACATATATATATATATATATATATATATATATTATAGCTGTGTAGTTGTAGACACCCCATTTGGCTTGAGTGGTTTGTGGCTCAGCCACTATGCAGGGTGCATGGTTATGTTAAGTCTTGGGTTTGTCAAGTCTGGGGTGGGTTTTGCGAATGGGTGCTTCATGGTGGGTTACGAGGTAGTATTTTTATTTGTGTTTCTGTTGGGCTTCTGCTTCCCTATCTGTTGCTTTGAGTCTCTATTTATAGTAGTGCAGATGGGGTGTTGACTCTGCTGAG